>OZ010721.1:21574675-21639675 GCA_963932345.1 Ophion ventricosus | reverse complement strand
TCGAACAGCTGACTCAAGGCGGGATCCCGAATTACGCCGGTTCGAAAAAAACGATATCTCGAGGAATTTTTTTCGGGTAAAAAGAAAAAAAAAAGCAAGTTTCGCGAAATTTTCCGATTATTTTATTACATGTCTTGAACATGAGAAAAGAATTTTTTTTTTTTTTTTCAAAGAAAAACATCAACAGTCAACCGATTTTTATGCACATTCGTGCCACTGCTGTTTCCACGCGGCGTGACAAAATGGAGCTCGTAATTTTCGTCTGAAACAAAAAAAAAAAAACCAAAAACCATTTTAATCGTGACGTATTTTTCTTCTGTACGAACTAAAGAAAAACGAAAAAAAAATGTTGAAATTTCAATGTTTTTTTTCGGGTTTTGAAGTAGAAAATGTGCTTTTTTGTGAAAAAAAAATTTATTTCAACTTGCTGAAAAAAATTAAGAATTTTTTTTTTCGACAATGTTTTTAGTTCAAATGGAAGAGAAAACGATACCGAAGCGAACGAGCTTCTGGTTCGTTTCGATTGGACTTCTAGTTTTTTTGTAATCAGTTACGCCAAATTGGAGAGAAAAAAAATCGTAAAAACGAAAACACGAGAAAACGAGCGCCCTAACTGCCCGAGCGCCCCCCCCCCCGTATACCTGCTCGACACTCCGCTACGTTCAGTGCCGTATCTTTGGAAATATTTCGAATTGGGCTATAAAAACTTTGTCTAGACATTCTTCGATACATCGGGAATAGATTTAAACAATAAAAACAAAACAAAAAAAATCCATTTTTTCGACCTTCTAATTCAGGATCCGGCCTTAAGGCAGTAGTCTGCTTTACAGGCTTCAAAAAATCGATTTTTCGTTTTTGTCTTAAATCTATTCCAAAACTATCCAAGAATATGTGTTCAAAATTTTAGAGGCCAATTCGACATATTTTCGAAGCTAGATCAGTTTTAGTGGCCGAGCGTCGAGCAGGTGCGAATGCTCGGGCAGAACTTTACAGCCCGTTTTCTCGAGTTTTCATTTTCACAAGTTTTGGAAAACGGTGCCGGCGATAGTAAGAACAATATATGTCCGATCGAAAAAAACCAAAGTGATCTAGCTTCAGTATTGAATTATCTTCTATTTGAACTAAAAAAGTTGGACAAAAGTACTATTTAAATTACTTGTTTTGCAACTTAAAGTGAATTTTTTTTCTTCAAAAAAGTGAATTTTTTTTTCAAACTTCGAAAAAATTTGGAATTTCGTCATTTCTTCGGTATTTTTTTTAGTTCATATAGAAAAGGAACTTATAAAAACTAAAAAAAAATTTGGTTCCACTGTTTCAGATGCATCGCACGACCTCCATCACCGCCACCGATTTACGAGTGCACACACTCCAGGCGCCCCAGAAAAATCGTTACAACTTTGGCAAATTTCAATAATTTGTAATAATAAAAATTGTTTTTTAAAGCTTGAATATAATATACTATCGTCTCAAAATTTCGTTTACCGCAATCATTTCCTTCCCTTTCAAAAAAATTGTTGAAAAAACGCTTTTTTTTCGGCTCCTAAAGCAGACTACTGCCTTAAGAGGGAGGACAACACTTCCGCGAATTCGAAGATATTAGGAAATTCGCGTCGATGACTTTGTCATCGTGCTTCTGTCCACAGATCGATGGACAGAAGCTTCCAGAAAGCAATCGAAGAATTATTGTCCGGATCGAACACACGGTTTTCGCTATTTTTCGATAAACCCGGAAGTACGAAAGAAATGAAAAAAAAAAAAAAAAAAAAAAAACTGTAAAAATTCATTCACACGTGTAATAAAAATAGGGGATGATTTTTTTTTTTTTTTTTCAAAACAAACAACAATTTAAATCAAAGAAATTTTTCTAAATGCACTCAGCAATTGGAGCATATATTTTTCAATGCGAATTATTTTCTAATTGAACAAATCTTTTGTTTATTTTTTTTTTTCACTTTGCATGGACAGCCTTCGTAGAAGCAACGAGGAGGGAGGGGGGAGGGGGGAGGAGGGGGGGGGGGGGGGAAGAAGGGATCGAGAGTTTACCGAACGCTTGGTTATAGGTGAAGATGGGGCACAGTGTGTCACTTCTTTTTTTTCCGTCCAATTTGTACTCTTCGCGAAGTAGTCTGATTAGGGAAAAAAAAAAACCAAAGAGATTACAACGAATTTTATAGACTTTTGGTTGTACGACGAAGCTACCATATTTTTTTTTTTTTTTGCAAAAATATTAAAAATTTTGTAACAATGGGTTTGGAAAAAAAATAATAATTTACGGATTGGCTCATTGTGCCCCCCCCACGGGTGGGGTGACTGTGTGTCGAGTGATGGGAGTAGAATGGAACGAGCTGGTTTGATACTCTATTTTTTGCGCGAAAATAAATAACAGATTTTTCATACGTAGGGTTAATTTTTACGAGGGTTATTAATTTGCGGGTAACGTTGAGAGTCCTCGTTTGTGCGAGACAACTCGACGACACATTGTGCCACACACAATTGTCCCCACAATATTTGACGTTTTAGAGGCACGCTAAAACCTTTTTTTTTTTTTGGTTCGAGGCTCAAATTAATTTTGTATCTTCGAGGCTTTACGCCAGTCTAGAATTGTCCAAAAATCGATTCTTTTTTTTTTTTTTTTGTTAAAAAATGTAGTTTGGGTTGGACTTCCGAAAAGCCCGCAGCTCCGATTAATTCGAAACTTCGTGTACTCATGTATTTTGACTCGCTGATCACGCATGTGATAGTGAAGATACACGCAAATTTTATTTTCAAGGTCAAAACTTGAAAAAAAAAAACTTTTTTTTAGTTTTTCCTATTTTATTTCAATAAATATTGATTTTGGAGAAAAATGTTTCTTACAAGAGTTGTAGCTTGTGAATTGACTGATATTTTATGTTCTATAATGGTTTTGTCTAAAAGCATTATTTTTTCGAGAAAAATGGGATAATGTGCCAACAAGTATATTTTGCTAAAGTCTATTAGTTTCGATGTTATCTACTTGCGCACTTTACCACGGGGAGGTTAGAGTTTAGTCTTTAAAGTGCATGTTTTTTTTTTGCTTTTTTTCTTGTATTTTATTCTTTTTTGCTTTTTTGTATTTTAGTCTATTTTTTGTTATTTTTTGTATTTTAATAAATATTGATTTTGGAGAAAAATGTTTCCTACAAGAGTTGTAGCTTACGAATAGACTGATATTTTATGTTCTATAATGGTTTTGTCTAAAAGCATTATTTTTCGAGAAAAATGGGATAATGTGCCAACAAGTATATTTTGCTAAAGTCTATTAGTTTCGATGTTATCTACTTGCGCACTTTACCACGGGGAGGTTAGAGTTTAGTCCTTAAAGTGCATGTTTTTTTTTTGCTTTTTTTCTTGTATTTTATTCTTTTTTGCTTTTTTTTGTATTTTAGTCTATTTTTTGTTTTTTTTTTGTATTTTAATAAATATTGATTTTGGAGAAAAATGTTTCCTACAAGAGTTGTAGCTTGTGAATTGACTGATATTTTATGTTCTATAATGGTTTTGTCTAAAAGCATTATTTTTCGAGAAAAATGGGATAATGTGCCAACAAGTATATTTTGCTAAAGTCTATTAGTTTCGATGTTATCTACTTGCGCACTTTACCACGGGGAGGTTAGAGTTTAGTCCTTAAAGTGCATGTTTTTTTTTTGCTTTTTTTCTTGTATTTTATTCTTTTTTGCTTTTTTGTATTTTAGTCGATTTTTTGTTTTTTTTTTGTATTTTATTCCGCTTTTTGTTTTTTTTTGTGTATTTTTTATTTTGGTCTTTTTTGTATTTTATGTTGTTTTCTATTTTTTGTGATTTTAGTATTGTATGGGAAAAAATTGAAGGTTAAGCAATGTAAGAACGAAAAACTTGGGTGGCTTTGTGCGTAGAACACTGGAGTGTTCTACGCACCCCACGATTCCACGCACCCATCCGAGGTGCCCTCCGCCCGCCCCAGTGTTCTACACAGCCTGCGATTCCACACACCCATACGAGGTGCCCTGCGCCCACCCCAATGAACTACACACCCCACGATTCGACGTATCCGAGTTTGTTTGGGTTTGGGTTTGTTTGGGTTTGTTTTATTTGCGTTTGTTTGGGCCCATGTGCAGTAAAGTGCGCAAGTAGATAATATCGAAACTAATGGAGTTTAGCAAAATATACTTATTGGAGTATTATCCCATTTTTCTTGGAAAATAATGATTTAAGACAAAATTTGTATAGAAGATAAATTATCGGTCTTTTGATGGGTTACAATTTTTGTAGGAGACATTTTCCTCTATGATCAACATTTATTAAAATAAAATAGAAAAACTAAATAAAAAAAACGTTTTTTTTAGTTTTTACCTTGAAAATCAAATTTGCGGGTATTTTCACTATCATATTCGTGATCAGCAAAATATACTTATTGGAGTATTATCCCATTTTTCTTGGAAAATAATGATTTTCGACAAAATTTGTATAGAAGATAAATTATCGGTCTTTTGATGGGTTATAATTTTTGTAGGCGACATTTTCCTCTATGATCAACATTTATTAAAATAAAATAGAAAAACTAAATAAAAAAAACGTTTTTTTTTAGTTTTTACCTTGAAAATAAAATTTGCGGGTATTTTCATTATCATATTCGTGATCAGCAAAATATACTTATTGGAGTATTATCCCATTTTTCTTGGAAAATAATGATTTTAGACAAAATTTGTATAGAAGATAAATTATCGGTCTTTTGATGCGTTACAATTTTTGTAGGAGACATTTTCCTCTACGATCGACATCTATTAAAATAAAATAGAAAAACTTTTTAAAAACCGTTTTTTTTTTGTTTTGACCTTGAAAATCAAATTTGCGAGTATTTTCACTATGATATTCGTGATCAGCGAGTCAAAATACATAAGTACACGAAATTCTAAATTAATCGGAGGTGTGGGCTTTTCGGAAGTTTATCCCGAGTTTGTTTGGGTTTGGGCTTGCTTGGGTTTGTTTGTTTGGGTTTGTTTTATTTGCGTTTGTTTGGGCCCATATGCAGCAAAGTGCGCAAGTAGATAGAGTATTATCCCATTTTTCTTGGAAAATAATGATTTTAGACAAAATTTGTATAGAAGATAAATTATCGGTCTTTTGATGGGTTACAATTTTTGTAGGAGACATTTTCCTCTATGATCAACATTTATTAAAATAAAATAGAAAAACTAAAAAAAACCGTTTTTTTTAGTTTTGACCTTGAAAATCAAATTTGCGAGTATTTTCACTATGATATTCGTGATCAGCGAGTCGAAATACATAAGTACACGAAGTTCTTAAATTATTCGGAGGTGTGGGCTTTTCGGAAGTTTCCGAAAAAAAAATTCACGATGAAAGTGACGGCGACTGGGATTCGAACCCGCGACCTCCCGATCCGCTGGCCAGCACGCTAACTACTAGACCAACGCACCGACTCGCTTTTAAAAGTAATATGTTTTATACATTGTGTTCTAATACCAAATTGCTTGTCAAAAAATGCTTCAATTTGAATCTTTAAAAATGGCTCCAAAATATCTTTGTTTCTTTTTAAAATATCCCTAGATTTATGGTACTAATATATTTGTTTTAAAAAATATGTTTAATTTAGAACCATTTTTGTTTGTCCTTTTTTTATTAAAACCTCCTTTGTATGGAATTTTTTGGAACATCCTCTCTCGATAGAACGAAACCTCTAAGGAAAACTCGATATTACGAACTCTTTTGTTCATTCCTAGAGATTCGTTGTATCGAGATTCGATTTTATATCGATATTTTTCTCATGCGTTGCACTCGCTTGGAGGACGAAGATTTTCTGCTTGAAAAAAATGAAGAGGTATGAGGAGAATTTATGTTTGAATAATAATTAAGAAAGCTACGTAGACTCGCAGAGCTTTTCACAAAAATTGTATAATATGGATATATTACACTGAGTATTGCATGCAGCCAGTCCCTCCGCCGGCGTATATATCCTCGCACTCCGCTAGCTCCGCAAGCGAGAAACTTTCGCGCGGCGCGCCATCTACCGGCGAGCGGCCGAACCCGTGCCTGGCGCTCGACCCTCGGTCCCGAATCTTCGCCCCGTCGGAATTGTGCCCCACGCGACCGCGCGTCACCGCCGCTCCCTCCGGCACGCTTTCGATTCTCGATCATGTTCAATCGAGCGTACGTATCGTGTGCGCTTGTGCACTGACGCGACAAGTTAGACGCTCGAGATGCCGAGGAGAAGCGAGCCAAAGAAAAAAAAAACAAGTCTCGTGTGCGAATAAATAATAAGCGAGTGCAATTATGATTAGGAGGGTTTGTAGATTGTCTTCGTGAGCGAGATGGGATATTTCATAATTGTAAATAAATTAGTAGCGTTCAGAGTGCGAGACGATCGAGCACGATTTTACGAGATCGAAATTCACACCACCACTTGGGGATGGTTTTTTTTTTTTTCTATAGTGGGAGTGGTGTAATCGATTGCGTCTCTGTTATTCGACTTCTCAAATAACAGACGCATTCGATCCTTACAGGGTATTCGTATACCCTGCTGTATGGCAGTTAGATTTTTTCCCGCCCCCTGTTCTACCGAGCCAAACGTCTTCGACATTTCTTTCTCGACGGACCCACCCTAGTACGCGTATAGCTCGCGAAAAATCTCGCCCACAACGATTTTGTCAATCGGGGCGTTACTAAACCGCAGCCGTTAATTAGCTAGATGTTTTGGCAATGGTGATTTTCGTCCAAAGTGGGCGTGACCGATTGTCGAACGAATGCGCTCGATTAGTCGATATTTGAAGGAGTCGCGGACATCGCGAAGAGACCAGCGAAGATTCGCTAATTTCATTCGCAATACCCAAAAACATCGCGATGTTACGATTGGTATAATTTTCTTCTGCTCTTATCTCCTCTGCTCGACAGCGCCGGCGCGTCACCCATTTTTTGGAAGAATTAGCCAATCGCGAATTCAAACGCAATTAACTCTTCCATACTTCTGGGACCGCGAGCGCGCCCACTCCTCGGACTCGCGTCCCACTCCACGAGCGCGTTTCTTCGCATCGCGGCGACGCATCTCATTGGCCGTCACCGATAACGCACGCTCTAGGCCAGCTAAGCGCGTCTTCCTTGAGATCGCTACCGTAGCTCGTTTTGCATGCCACGGATAAGGCGCCACGCGGTCAAATTCTCAAGCTCCAGTCAACCGCCATCTACGCTCGATAATCAAAAGTTCCAAAATTTAACGTCGTTTCGAAAAAAGGCGCTCGTGATCGTTTCGCTTAATATCATATTTCGTAATTTACAATTTTTTCCGCATCGTAGCAGTGGCGTCCGAGCAATCGCGGCTAAGCACTTCCGTGACTCTAGCAACTGCCGCGTTCACGTCCAACCTCGTATCTCGGCAACGGTCCCTCGTACGGCAAAACCGCTCGGGACTTTTCGCCTCGAAATCCTCGCGATACATCGTTACTCCGAATATCTCGCCGCTCTTTCGGAACACCCGGTATATTCCTTCCTCGATTATTTCGTAACGTGTTTTCTGCGAGCTCACTCACCTTAACCCGCGGTACATAAAAATTCGAGCACGCGGGGCGAAGGGGGTGTAAGGGGGTACGCCCGGAGCCGCGAGAAGTTGTAAAGCTTGAAGAGCGACGAAGGGGAGGGTAGGGGGTAACTCGCGCACCGGTCTTCGGACCCTAAAAAAACTCCCGAAAAATCCCATTCACGTATCAGCTCACCCTATCAATGAAATACGCGTGTGGAAGGATTTTCTCTCTTCTCTCTCTCTCTCTCGCGCGCCCTTCCCCCTCAGCGTGAATTCTCATACTCCGCTCGCCTGCTCCGTGACAAAAGTGTTTCTACCCATTTTTACTCCTAAAATCGCGCGTGCATGCGGTGCGCCCGGCTAATGCTGAGAAACGAGCACGCCCGGATGAGGGAGAGAATGAATGAAAAAAAAAGCATGTGTGTGTGGCAGAGGTAAAAAAAAAAAAGGGGGGGAAAGAGAAAATCCCTTTGTACTTCGCGTCGTCCAAAAGTCTTGGGCTTAAAAATTATCGTTACGTTTCACGAAGTTACGTCGCAATTTTTCGTTTCTTTATTATACGCGCTTGTCTTCCTCTCCCTCGGACAGACGCACTCTCTCTCTTTCTCTCTCTCTCTCTCGCGCGCATGCGCGTGTATTATGCTCGTACATTGTGTGCAGAGTATCATAACCTATTTCGTATAACCTATTACGTCGCAATTTTTCGTTTATAACGCGCATGTCTTCCTCTCTCTCTCCCTCGGACACGCGCACTCTCTCTCTCTCTCTCTCTCTCTCTCTCTCTCTCTCTCTCTCTCTCTCCCTCTCTCTCTCGCTCTCTCTCTCCTCTCCCGCGCGCGCGCGTGTATTATCCTCGTACATTGTGTGCAGAGTATCATAACCTACGTCGTATATAATAGTAGCTGAATTCTTTTTTTCCTTTTATTTTCAATGCGTGCGAAGTTTATCTAGTTCATGCCACCTTGTCACGAGCTCCTCTATACGATTTATAGAAAAAATGAATTCACGCGTATATACATATATATATATATATATATATATATATATACACGCACAAACCTACCCATACATTTTATTATAGAATTTTGAATTTATATTAATTTTTTAAACCGTACGACATGTATATGCACATATAATATTATATTAGGTGTAGTAAAAAGAAATCCATTAATTTTGCCTTCAATTTCATGCAAAAATAATGGATTTCTTTTTACTACACCCAATATAATATTATATATGCATATACACACGGAGAGAATTAAATGTTAAAAATTACCGTGCAGTAACGGTAACCAGATGACAACCCTGAAACTTCGCTTATTATTACTGAGTAAAACACAGATTTTCACGAAAATAAAATAAAATTTCTTCTTCAGATAGAAAATTTTACCAGATTTTCTAGTAAATTTTCATGTGTAACAAAATACGCAAAACTTAAATTTAAAAAATATATAATATCAGCGAAATTTTACTGTGCATTTTATTATTTTATGCCTTTCAAAAATGTCGATAAAAAAGTATCGTCTTTATAACAGTTATTTTAAGATTTATTATAAAATTTAATGAGTGTTATAGGAAAATGTGTTGTGCTCTGGGTAAAAATTATCGTGCGCGCTACTCCTCTTGTATAGTAAAATTTTAGCTACGTATTTGAAATTTTCTGTAACGTGAGTTAAAAAAAAACTTGTCGCATACGAATTATTATGCTTTTCTCACTTGTCACCACATTGAAATATATCACGGTAATTTTTACCGTGAAATTCACGACAAAAATTACTTTTTAATTCTCTCCGTGCATGTCGTACGGTTTAAAAAATTAATATAAATTCAAATATATAAATATTATATATTACATATATATGTAATAACATATATATGTAATTGAATTTCCCAAGTGGCATTTCAAAGAGGACAAGTTTACCTTTATTTTGCTTTTTTACAAAATTCTGTACGATTTTTTTTCGCCCCGGTGCGCACTTTTGAAAGTGGCCATATTTCGGCTATTCTTCGGCCGTCGAAAATTAACTGCAAAGTTTGTGGAACATTTTTTCCTCGGTTTTTTCCATGGGAAACTTGAAAAGGATATCAGCACCTACATTTTTGTTTTGTAGAAAGTCTCGTACGATTTTTTTTCGCCCTAGTATTGCATTTTTGGCTAAGAAAGACATGTTTTAGAAAAATAAAGGCGTGATCGAAGAACTATAGGGCTTCAGGGGAAATGTCAAGAGGGTAAAAAGTTGCATGGGTTCACACTGGAGTGGCTAGAATTTTTTCAGAATAATCTTGGACATTTTTTTTTTACCATTTTTGGTTGGAACTTTGACGAGTAGAGAGGCTCCACTTGGAAATTATGGAGTGTAGAACAATTAAGAAAGAAAAATTGTTTACATTTTCATTTTTAATTAACTACAATTTTTCTAGATGTTTTTTTTAAATTAAAATAAAAAAATGAAAATGAAAAAAAGAAAAAAAATTGTCAATTAAAAATGAATATGTAAACAAATTTCCTTTCTCAACATATTTGTGTATGTACACAGATATATTGAGAAAAATATGTACACAGAAATTTTCACGGAAAAATAGAAAGAAAAATCTTACCAAGATGGGTCTGGCGGAAAAAATTCTAAATTTATTATATTTTTCTACAAAAAAAAAAAATAAAAAATCAAATGTGGGGTTCTTTGAAAAAATCGCGTTTTCTTTTCCAACCCCTAAAAATTCCGTCCTTTTAGGGGTTGGTTTTCGATAAATCATTTCCCAGTTTACCTCTACGCACTTCATTGAACGTATCTTCCAAATTTCATGTTTCTATCCTCAGCGGTTTAGGCTGTGGGGTGTGTCTATATGCCCGTCAGTCACGGAACTGTTTTATAAGGCTTCTAAAACGAGTGTGTGTGTGTGTGTATATGCGTATATTTTCACCGGCTAAACTTTGTACACATATGTAGGCATTGAAAAATGTTAAAGCAGTACAAAGTAGCTCGTGTCGTTACGACGATGTAATATATACATAATCATATGCATGAATAATTCCGTATCATTTTTTGTATACATATGAATTCATAATATTCAACTTTTTTTTAAATTCAAATTTGCGTGAAATTTCAATTGTATATGATTAATTTCCATTTTTTTTGTATGTAAAAATTATTTCATTTTATAAAATTAAATGGAATAAAATTGTATTGCAATTTTTTTATTTATCACATGCAATTCTATATATATATATATATATATATATATATATATATATATATATATATATATATATATATATATATGCAACAGCGAAGCACACATGAGGTTTGGAAAAAAGTACGCCTGTCATTTTTTTTTCTCAAATAATTTATTCACTGTCAATTAGCTATATTGTTATGATTATGGTTTATAAGGACAGCACGTTCCACACAGTGGACAGTAGGCGAATAAAACATTGGACATTTTTTTTTCTTCTTCATTGTACGCATAAAGAAAAAAATCATTTTTTTTTGTCCACCAGCAGAGGTTTTCGTAACGCGATATGGAACAGAGTTACAACGCATGGCATCGAGACACTCTTTTCTCAATTTTCACTTTAGTCGGCTACAAACGATTTACTAAGAGAATGAGCGAAATGTTGACGGTAAAATAACGAGATAATGCTAATCGATTAATGCCACTAGAAAGAAAAATTTGACAAAATTAAAACGAAGAATTAAGCGCCTCGCGATGGAACGTTTCGAGTACACTTTTCACTTCGTTTTCAATCAAGTATACCTAAGTTTATTCAATTAGAGATACAATTTTGGCATTCGTTCGCGGGGATTAAAAATTGAAAATTAATAGTCGACCCAGCCCGCGTTCCTATACAGGATAATTCACAATTCCCTTTACGAGCAAAAATTGGCTAAAATATTCGCGTACAAAGTCCAAGTTGTAAAAAAAAAAATGGCAAAAAGTGATTCTTATTGCTTCAAACTTGTTTTTTTTTTTTTCGCTAAAAAATGAGCACGGAGACTCGCTTTACAAATAAATAATGCGATTCAATAATTTGCGTTTGTTATTTAATACTTGAACGAAAAAAAAAACTCGCGAGTGAGCAATTATTGCCATTTTTTCGACTTTGACTTTGAACGCGAATATCTCAGCTAATTTTTGTCGCAGAACATTTGAAAAAAAAAAGCGTTTTGCTCGCGACACACCCTGTATGCTCGCAAAGAGAATCCTCATAGTTATGAATCACCCTGTATATATATACATATATATTTTACATTGAATAACTGCAGGGACGTATCGAAGGGTCAACGAATATCGGGGAACTTCCGGTTCTTGATATATCACACGCTTATTTGGTAATCGGGGTCTATACAAAAATGTAAAAGATCAAGAGGAGGAATTCCCCGCTTCGCTGTGACATTTAAATCGCGATGCTTGGCTACCGTGCCCACACACTCATTTCTTTTTTTTTTTTTGCTTTTTTTTTTTAATTTTTATTTCTTCCTACCTAATCGGCGGGCCCTAGAATGTCAAGATTCGGCGTCGCACTCTGAACGTTGCTGTTCGCTATTATGTACTCCGAAGCTGATATGTAGCCGCCAACGAGGACGCCTATGGCGCTCGCCGCGTAGATGTTTCGCTGAGAAATCAATATACCCGTCGCAACGAGGAGACCGAAGTACGTGAAATAACGGGCCCAATTCTCTGTGCTCTTGCGACCGAGAATGTCCGGATCTGTAGTGAAGAAAAAAAAACAGCATTGATATCATTATATTTTTTTTTTTGATAATTTATGGAAATAATTTATAACGCTATGCACGGTATAAAATTCTTGAGTTTTGGATATGGGTTGGATTAAGTTTCCGGTGTTCCTATATCCCCTAGTATTTTCCTTTCCCGCAGTCTTTATCTTTACTATTTTGCTTCCCCCTAGTATTTTCCTTTCCTCTGGAATTTTCCTTTCTCCTAATATGTTCCTTTCCTCCAGAATTTTCCTGTGCGGTAGTATTTTCTTCTCCCGGGTATATCCTTTTCCCTTAATATTTTTCTTGGTCCTGGAATTTTTCTTTTCCCTATTTCCATTCCCCCAGTGTTTTCCTTACCCCTAGTATTGACCTTCCTCCTAATATTTTCCTTTCGCCTAGTAATTTCCTTCTCCCTACTTTGCTCTAATATTTTTCTTTCGCCTAGTATTGCCTCCCCCCCCCTAATATCTTCTCTTTCCCTAGTATTTTTCTCCCCCCTAATATCGTCCTTTTCCTAGTATTTTCCTTTCCTCTAGTATTTTCCTTCCCCCCTGGTATTTTCTTGTCCCCTAGTATTTTCTTCCCCTTGGTATGTCCCTTCCCTCTAGTATTTTCCTTATCCCTATTTCCATTCCCCCAGTGTTTTCCTTTCCCGTAGTATATTCCTTCCGCCCTAGTACACGGAGAGAATTAAATGTTAGAAATTACCGTGCAGTAACGGTAACGAGATGACAACCCTGAAACTTCGCTTTTTATTACTGAGTAAAACACAGATTTTCACGAAAATAAAATAAAATTTCTTCTTCAGATAGAAAATTTTACCAGATTTTCTAGTAAATTTTCATGTGTAACAAAAAACGCAAAACTTAAATTTAAAAAATATATATCAGCGAAATTTTACTGTGCATTTTATTATTTTATACCTTTCAAAAATGTCTATAAAAAATATCGTCTTTATAACAGTTATTTTAAGATTTATTATAAAATTTAATGAGTGTTATAGGAAAATGTATTGTGCTCTCGGTAAAAATTATCGTGCACGCTACCCTTCTTGTATAGTAAAATTTTAGCTACGTATTTGAAATTTTCTGTAACGTGAGTTAAAAAAAACTTGTCGCATATGAATTATTATGCTTTTCTCACTTGTCACCACATTGTAATATATCACGGTAATTTTTACCGTGAAATTCACGACAAAAATTACTTTTTAATTCTCTCCGTGTATTTTCCTTCTCCCTAGTATTTGCCTTTCCTCTAGTATTTTTCTTTCCCCTAGTATTTTTCTCCCCCTGATATCTTTCTTTCCCTATTATTTTCCTTCTCTTTAGTATTTGCCTTTCCTCTAGTATTTTCCCCCCCGAGTATTTTTCTTCCCCCTAATATCTTTCTTTTTCCCAGTACTTTCCTTCCCTCCAGTATTTTTCTCCCCCCTAATATCTTCCTTTTCCTAGTATTCTCCTTTTCCCTTGCTCCTGATATTTTCCTTCTCTCTATTTCCATTCCTCCAGTGTTTTCCCTACCCCTAGTATTGTCCATCCTCCTATTATTCTCCTTTCCCCTAGTATTTCCCTTTCCTCTAGTATTTTTCTCCTCCCCCAATATCTTTCTTTCCTAGTATTTTCCTCCCCCTAGTATTTTTCTTTCCCCTAGTATTTTTTATCCCTCCTAACATCTTCCTTTTCCTAATATTCTCCTTTCCCCTAGTATTTTCCTTCCCCTTGGTATTTTCCTGTCCCTTAGTATTGTCCCCAGCACCCACACAGTTCTCTAAACATTCCCTTATCCACTAGATTCCCCCAGATCCACCGAAGTAATTTCTTCTCCGAAATTTCCGCTCTGCCCTCATTGCCAGAACGAATGCCCTACTCACTTATACAAACATTGTCCTTCCTCTCGTATCCCTCGGCGCAGTTAACGCACATATCGGGGCCATCGCCGGTGCATCTATCGCATGCCCTGTCGCAGTTGAGACACGAATAATTGCCATCCGTGTTAACGCAGAACTGATTGCCCGGACAGTACTTGTCTGCCTGGATGCACTCGTCCACGTCGACGCATCCTCTCTCGTCCGTCATTTGCCAACCGTCCTTGCAGCTCTCTTGACATTCGGCAGGCCCGGCGCCTTTGCAGGCTCCGGCGCAAGCCGCGTGGCAAGGCGAGCAAAGCAATTTGTTTTCATCCCTGTAGGACTCGTAGTGCGCGTACGCGCACTCGTCGCAAATTGCTCCTGCGTAGCCACGGTCGCAGGCGCACTGACCGTTGCCCTTGCGCGTACCGGCGCCCTTGCACTTGCCGTTGTTGCTGCACACCCTAATCGGGTAACCGGCGCAGGGAGTACACGAGGCGCCGTAATGATCCTTGGGACAGCAGCGCTCGGTCGCCAGGATGCAGACGTAGGCGTAGACGTCAGGGTGCTCGTCTTGATGCTGGAACCACCAGTCCTCTATCGTCTGTTCCAGCTCGCCCGCCAAAGTGTGACACTGATCCTCGCCACGCTCCACATCTTTGCAAAGATTCTCCTGGATCTCGGTCAAGCGGACTTCGCTCTTGGAGTAGGAGCGCAATTTGTCCTCCTCCCAGGCACTGTCGCCTCCTTCGAACTTTCCTCGCTTCGTCTTCTCGATTCCCTGGGGACAAATTGAACGTTTAAATGTCGAAGTAACAAAGGAATTCTTCTCGAAGGTACACAGCTCCGACGGAAGTTCAACTTTGAAGCTTTAGCTGCGTCGGAGAAAAGAGGAAATATAAAAATGTAGGCAAATGGGAGCATTTCCTTGGGAAAGATTGCAAATGTCTACCGCCAGGTAGTGGAACTGAATCGTGATCACGGTCCCTATTTCTCAATGTCAATTGACTGAACGTACTTTGGAAGTCGACTTGGCAGTAAGATTTTTACCGATTGGACGTGTGACACATAGCATTAACAATATGCAATATTCCCAAGTAGAAATTTTCGAAAAGTTCTCAGAGTCAGCTAAACTGATACCCAACGTCCATCCGACGGTTACTTTGAAATGAACAACCATCGAAAAAGATAACTGTTGGACACATGAAAACTTATAGGTAACTTCCAAACGGACGTTTGGTATCCAATTACACAACTTCTGGACGACTATCTGGAAATTGCTAACTGTGCAATTGCATTGCGAATTTGACCGAACGTTTGTTGATTTTCCATACCCGCAATTTGTACTGTAAATATCCGATGAATAAAAATGGACAGAATTTTCGCGACTGCCGCTCGTACTTTGTTTTCAACGAACAGTTCGCAATTGATTTACCTTTTTGAAGCTCTCCGTGAGTGCTCGGCAAGCCGCGCACGGAGGCAATTTTTCCGACTTCAATTGTTCCTTCGTGGGCGGCGAGTATTTCTTACTTTCCGCGATAAAGAGAGAGCAAAGAACGAGAAGAAGACTCGAACGGAGAAGAACGATATGAACGATCTTTGACATATTCCTGAGCGTCGTTGGCGCAGGTTGTCACTTAAAGTATAGCTATTTTCTTGAGCACTGTCACCGAGAAACCTCGATTTTCCTGGAAGAACAGTAATAGTGCTATAATAGGCGAATTCTTTGACGATAAAAAACCGCTGCTAAAGGGGAAGAGCTGGAAGGAGCGCAGGGAGGAAAGCGAATTGGTATTGATGATGTTGACGAAGTTCCGCGACCACCTGACAAACTCTGCCAATCGAGAGCGGACATGCGCTCAGCTGTTGGCCTATGAGAAAGCACCGCGTAGAATTCGTATGCGCTGATTAACAAAATCCTTTAATGTGATAATTTCAAGTATTTGAAAAAATTCGTTCGTTACTTAACAATTAAAACTTGTAAAAAAAAAGCCATGGATTTTTAAATTATCGAAATACGTAGATAAAACATTTTCGGATAATTAACGAGCATTTACCGACCGTAGGTAGCCAAAACTACATTTTTCTTTAAAACATCGTCGTTATCGACCGTCGGTAAGCGAGAATTTAAAGCGTTCAGTCAGGGCTCCATGAACTTGGCAATCCGACTATGACTTTTCGATGTTTTTTTTAAATTGCAATCGTTTGTGGGTCGTTTGCGGTTGATTGTGAGATCCATTGAAAACGTTTGTGAGACCGTTGTTACTTGAAAAATGAGAATTGAAAATTGTCGGTAAGTTACCGACCCGACTACCGGTGAGTGAGCGACTTCACTTTGCCTTTTCGATGTTTTTTTTTAAATCAATTGTGGGTCGTTTGTGGTTGATTGTGAGATCAATTAGAACTTTTGTGAGACCGTTATTTACTTGAAAAATGAGCATTGAAAATTGTCGGTAAGTTACCGACCTGACTACTGGTGAATGAACGACTCGACATTGGCTTTTTTATGTTTTTTAAAATATTTTAATCGTTTTTGGGATACTTGTGGTTGATTGTGAGATTAAAACCAGCGGTTAAAATAATTACCTGCTCATTCATCGGTAGTCGCGTCGGTAACTTACCGACAATTTTTAACTCTCATTTTTCAAGTAAATAGCGCTCTCGCAAACGTTTTGATTGATCTCATAATCAACCACAAACGACCCACAATCGATTTAAAAAAAACATCGAAAAGTCAAAGTCAATTTGTCAACTTACCACTAATTTTTAATTCTCATTTTTCAAGTAAATAACGGTCTCAAAAATGTTTCAATTGATCTCAAAATCAACCACAAACGTCCTACAAACGATTCAAATTTAAGAAACACCGAAAAGCCAAAGTCGAGTCGCTTACCCGCCGGTAGTCTGGTCGGTAACTTACCGACAATTTTCAATTCTCATTTTTCAAGTAAATAACGGTCTCACAAACGTTCTAATTGATCTCACAATCAACCACGAACATTCCACAAACTATTCAAATTTTAAAAACACCGAGAAGGCAAAGTCGAGTCGCTCACCCACCGGTAGTCGGGTCGGTAACTTATCGACAATTTTCAAGTAAACAAACGTTTCAATTGATCTCGAAATCAATCACAAACGATTACAATTTTGAAAAACATCGAAACGTCAAAGTCGGTTTGTCACGTTCACGAAGCTTTCAGTCATAGGCCAATAAGCGCGAGCCTTGCGCATGTGTTTATCGACCGTCGGTAAGAGAGATAGCAACAAATACATTATCGACCGTCGATAACCCATTACTTCTTCAACTTCGTCACGTCGCCGCGCTGGCGTTCGCGTTCGTTTCTGCGGCGGCCGGCACATCCAACATGGCGTCCCGCCGCCTTGCACAGTTGGCACGAGTGCGCGACATCAAGTGACGTGTCTCGGATATCCTCGCCCGTCCGGAATAACGACAATTAACAAATAAACCAGTACGCCTCGGCGGTAATGAATTTTTAATCTCCGCGGGTCTTGTCTTTGGGCGTAAATAGCGACGGAAAAATGTTGACGAAGTTCGAGACGAAATCGGCGAGGGTCAAGGGACTTTCCTTCCACCCGAAACGTCCGTGGGTACTTGCGAGGTAAGCTAAGCGCGCCCCAACAATCCGACACATTGTTTCGAATAATGCGATTAACCTGCTGTCGCTTTGACATCTGCCCGATTCAACGTTGATTTTTTTCTTCGCGCACTTAAATTTCAATTCCTCAGAAAAATTGCCACAATTTTTTTAACTTCCCGAAGAAAATTTTCGCCAGTGTTGACTTGGACTTGCACTCGGATTTAAAGTACCATTTTTTCGTAATGTCGCTGAGAAAAGTGAGGCACGCGGTTTTTATCTACCCGAATAGAAATAATAATAATGATACAATATTTATTAATTGCAACGTTGTAGATTTTTTTTCAATCGCGTTGACACTTTTTTGAGGTTAAAAGACAATTTGCTACGCGCATCGTCGTGAAAATCGTGAGGACGATTTTTTTCTACTCGCAAGACGCTTCGTTGGTTGCGTCACTGCAGAAAATTAATTTCAATCATTTTCTCGTTATTGCTAAACCTAAATGACGATTTTTTCATTTTCTAAGGAATTGAAAAAAATTTGGGCAGCGATCGCTAATTGTTAATTCTAACGCGATCTTATGTTGGATCCGACGCATTGTGTTCCGTTATCTGACATTGGGATGCTGCGCTTCCTTTTACACCGTCAAGTATGTCGACAAGAGTACGATATCCGAGGCACCAAGATTTGATGGTGAATTTAGGGTTATCGAGTCAAAATGAACAAAATATGAAGAGTGGTAAAAGATAATATTTCGCTTATCTTTCGTTAAAATTAGAATTTTTCGTTAGTTATCGAAAATGATGTTTTTTTTCGAATTTAAAAATTTCAAGGAACATCAGGCAAGGTAACTTGGAAATATATAGTTTCAACAGCGTCTCAGAAGCCAAAAATGTATTTTAAATATCACTACCATGTTTTCCTCGCTTATAGATGCAACTAGACAGAGAGTAAAGTAGCACTTTTAATCACTACAAGTCTGAAGAAGGATCAAAAGTATACGATTCATCCTTCTTCGGACTTGTAAGGCTCCAAGTTTATATAAAATATATCGTTTAGTAATTTGGCATAGTAATTACACAGAAAAATTCTTATTGTTATAAATAAATAAAGAATTTAAATAAATAAAGCATTATAATCTGTGAATTTATGTTGAAAATCATATAAATACTGCGTTTAGTGTCCTTGGAGGGGCTCGGCCCCCTCCGCCCCTGCAAGGGGTCCTGCGCCTTAACCCTGCGGGAGGTTGCACCTCCCAGATCCCCCGTGCTCCATTGGCAAACACCTTTCGCGTGCGACATACCTTCTACATACATAGCATCTTCCCAATAGAGAAGCTCGGAAAAAATGGTGTACTATATTGAAGTATAACTTCTTGGGTCTTAGCCAATTAAGAGAAAAACTTTTTTCCCTTTAGGCAATACTAAACTCGCCCAGTCAATTTCCATTATTTGTGTCAATTTCATTAGATATTGTACACATGAGCCAACAACTATCGTTGAATTTTGGCGTTTTTCCAATTACCGCTTAAAGCGCTCATAATTCCTTAAGGATGCCGAAATGAAAACTTTTTTACTCTTAAAGTTCTCATTATTTTGGTTCAAATATCAAGAATCAACGGTGAAAACTTGGCGCCTCGGATATCGTACTATTCCTAAACGTTTTTTTTTCTAATTTTTCAACCTTCAAAATCGTCCGAGATTCCCAGGTAAAAAAAAAGTAGAATTTGGGCAAAATCGTCTTTATTCGCTCGTCTTGTTCTCGAGGGAAGAATCTTAACAGAATAATTTCATGCAGACGTTACGATTGAATGTTCAGAGAGGACAAGATTTTCTTTTATTTTTTAAAGATATATCACAATGTAGAGGATCCAAATTGAGCAGCATAGCAAACGAGATAATGAGTCAATTAATTTGAAGCTGTGCTCGTCAATTCACTGGCTGTTTCAGCAGAGTTCTGGCGGCTAGGGATTCGTTAATTTCAGGTGGTACGAGCACTGGAGTTGGATTTTGTTGGTACAATTTGGTTTTTGTAGTTTCCGTTCTTTCGAGGTCCAGGTTTGTGGATTTAGCGGTCGTTGCTTTGGAAAATTCCCATACTTTGGCAGGTTTTTCGGCGTTAGTGGGTAAAGGCCTGAACCGTTGTCTCGCATGGTGGCGCCGCACGGCATCGCAAAATTTGTGGAAGAATGGTCTCCAAAATATCGAACGAATGTCGTGCGTGTTGTGCGAATGAATTCCAAAAAAGGGCGGAGGTTGAAAGCAGAGCGCGCGTAGAGAGTGTCTCTGTTCGTTGGGCGGCGGGATCGGAATGAATAGAGCGCAGCATCCACCCGCAGCCATTAGGAGCTAAAAAGGAAATGGAATTAATTTTTAAAGCGAATCTTCTATATAGCTAAGATTGAGTATTAAAAATATCTCTATAGCTAAGTTTTTATTAAAAATATAACGGGAAAAAATTATCAAAGCCAGGAATTTGGAATCAAATCAGGGCAGGAATAAATAGCCTGAAGAGAAGATTACACATGATAAATGCGATAGTTAAATGCGCGATTTTATACAGGAATGAAGTATGGGGGTGGAAGAGAAGCGAGCTAGTTGAAAAACTCCGAGGAGGCTACGTTAAAATGGCCACGGGCCTAAATAGGAACACGCCAAACTGTATATAAGTGGATGGAAGCACGATGTAGAGGTATAACAACAGAAGCATGAAAGAGAGCGGCAAACATGGTGCTGAAGTTTGCATCGTTGGACTGCAACGAAAATACCTCTCAATTCTTTTATTTCTTTATGTTTATTGTAATCTAAAGTTTTTTTTTTGCAGTTTTTGTTTATAGATCTTTAATGAGGATCCTCAAAAATGTTCCGGTGACTTTCGTAGCCTAAATTTATTAAAAATAATACATTTTCGTTGCGTTCCAACGATGCAAACTTCAAGACCATCGGCAAACTATTTGATAGAGATAATGAAGATGGGGGAAGACAGATGGCCGAAGAAATACAATATTTTTACGTTGTTTAAAATATTACACAAAATTAACTCAAATTATATATATTAGATTTTCAGAAATAAAGCAATAACATGATTCATACAATTTACTCATATTTATCTTCACACTCGTTTTACTTACAAATAAAGAAATAATTCTCGACTCCATAATTTGGAGTAATTCACGATAAAATCCAAATGAAGGTTCTTCTACGACTGTCCCATCTCGGTTTATTCCCCTTGTATATATACGCAATCGGGCATCCGCGGGGACCGAATTGGTATAAAGCGTAAAAACCCACCAATTTATCATTCGAAAAATACTGACTGACTCGATTGTGCAGCACGCGGAGGCTTGGGGCTAATCTCGTTTTCACAAAGGAGTTATCTCGCGGGTCTGGGGTCATAAGGGAAAAAAAAGACATTGTTATTAACAGTAACAGTGATCTGTATTTACCCGGATCAATTATCTCATCCGGACAATACCCCTTCCTTCCTTCGCTCCCGTTCTATCACCATGTCTTCGATATACCAATTAAAGAGCATGGGGCTCAGGGCGCACCCTTCCCTAACTCTTTTTATCGTCCTGAATTTTCTTGAAATTCCTTCTCCCGTTATTATCTCATACGGTCTTTCTCTGTATCTGGTTTTTGCCTGCAATGGAACGTCACAGCGTGTCTCTAATGTGCCCTTGTGGAGATTCCGGTGTTAGTTGATCTTCGGCGCGCTCATCGTAGTCGTCCAGGCTCCTGTGGGTCGGTAAGTGGGGTGGAAAAGGAATTAGCGTTTCCTCTTGGGTACAGTGGCAGACTCATCATTAAGGGCTGACGAGAAGCTGGAACGATGGTGGAGACGTGTAGCGGCGAGCTGAAGGAACCCTACACCCTCACCTTGCCGGAATAACGTATTCCAAATTTTCTCTCTCAATGCTGCGATAACCCTGCTACGTTCGTACCGGCAACGGAGCGTCACAGCGTGCCTCCAATGTGCCCTCATCTTGCCGAAACGACGTTCTTCAAATTCTCTGTCTCAATGCTGCTATAACCTGTCTCGTTTGTACTGGCAATGGAGCGGCACAGCGTGGTTCATTTATGACTCAAACGTGCTGCAAAGATAATACCAGCCAAAATTTGGCTCTAGCTGCATTAATATCGTTATTGCTGCAGGTTATTGTTGCATAATTTTGCTGCAATCTTGCTATCTTAGCATTAGACGTTTATTTCGCCAAACCATGTACTGTATCGCAAATTTGCAGCCTAAATCGAAAGCAAAATGCACCATAATGGTGCCACAGTGTCCCGTCCCATGTTGTCATCTTGCTGCTATTGATGCTGACCCGTCAAATTTTACAGCACGTTTGTCCATCTGGGCAAGTATGTCTCTTCAACTTCCGTCTAAGTTTTCTTCCCTTGAATATTTTTTTTTTCCAAGTTTTCAACCTTCAAAATTTTCCCAGATTTTTTGGTTAAAAAAAACGTCGAATTTGGGAAAAATCGTCTTTATTCGCTCGTCTTGTTCTATAGGAAAGAATCTTTACAGAATAATTTCACTTAAACGTTAGGATTGAATGTACAGAGAGGGCAAGATTTTCCTTTATTTGCTAAAAATATATCACAATGTAGAGGTTCCAAATCGAGCAGCATGGCAAACGAGATAAGTCAATTAATTTGAAGCTGTGCTCGTCGATTCGCTGGCCGTTTCGGCCGAGTTCGAGGCTGCCAGGCTTTCGTTATTTTCGACTGGTGCGTTCACTACAGTTGGATTTTGTTGGTACGTTTCAGTTTCTGTACTTTCCGTTCTTTCAAGCTCCGGGTTTGTGGATTCTGCGTTCGTTGCCTCGGGAATTTCTTCCTGCATTTCGATAGGTGCAGTCGATGTCACTTGTTGCTGAGAATCGCTGAGTCTAGCAGCCGTTTCCTCGGGAATCACTTCCTGTGGGGCTGCGGATCCGACCGCTGCAACTTCCGCTTCAGGATTAGTCGATTTTTCTGTCTTTTGGTTGATGATTCCTTCTTGAGGATTCGCAGAATCCCCGATTGGGATTTTGCCTAAGGACGCGGTGGATTCAGCGATTAAATCTTGCAAAATTTTCTCCTGCGGCTTGCCTGGATTCGCAGTAGTTGCCTCGTCTTTGGAATTCATGGATTGAGCTTGGGGATTTTCCGGATTCGCAGTTGTTACTTTGTCTTCATAATGCGTGGATTTGGAAGTATTGTTCTCCAGGATTCCTTCCTGCGAATTTGCTGGATTCGCAGTACCTACTTTGTCCTCAGAATTAGTGCATTCAGGCGCATTTTCCTGCAGAATATCTCCCGCTGGATTTCCAAATTGCTCGTCTGTAATTGCGGCCCCAAAAATAGTGGTTTTCGTGTTTGATTCGTCAGAAATTCTAGTATTCACAATAAGTGGCTCCGCAGGTGCGATGTCCAGATCCGAGGACATTCTTCTCACGTGTGCAGGATCCGTCTGCGCGCCGGCCACAATTTTGTCATAAATAGTCTCTTCCTTCAGGTCTGTCTCCTGACAATCCTTCAACAAATAAGGGGGTCCTTGATGGAGCCGGGGTTTTTCGACGTAAGTGGGAAAAGGCACGACAGGTTGTCTTTGAACGTAGTGCAGCACGGTGTCGTAATGATCGGCGAATACGGGGGACACGGCGTCCCTGCGAAGAGGTTGAGGAGCGTTGTACAAGTTGTACGGATAATGTTGAGGCTGATGAACGTAGGGCTGAGGTTGAACGTAAAACTGGGGCTGCGAGTAACTCTGAGGCTGCGGATAGCGCAGAGCTTCGTAATTCGGGATGAATTGTTGCTGGAGGAAATTGCGCTGCGGAGGGTGGTAGATAAATTGTTGAGCCGGTACTCGTTGCACACCGAACGCCAGGTACGGAATGGGTAAAATTGCGCAGCATCCACCCGCAGCCATCAGGAGCTAAAAAAGAAAATTGAATTAATTTTTTAAAATGAATCTTCTATGTAGCGAAGTTTGATTATTAATACGGAAATAATATGATAATGTGATTTTATTAAGAATAAAATGGAAAAAATCAGCAAAGCCACCAACGTGACATGCGGAATATTCAGTCATTAAAATTTTGAAAAAATCTATAAAAAAACGCCTTGGCGAGACTACTACCTTAATATAAGATAATACGTAACATAAAATATAAGATGATTACGCTGTTTAAAATATACAAAATCAAGGTAAATTATATATCACATCGTTATATTGTCGTTTTTTTTAAATAACGCTATAACGTGATATGTAATATAATTGAATCATCTGTTGTGATGTATAACGCAATAATTAAATAATATTACATTATAATTAACAACGTTGTATGGTATAATGCAATAATATTTTGTAATATTTGATTCAATATATTATATGATCTAGTTCAGTAATTTGTTACGCTATATAATATAACGTAATAATACAATATTATTACGTTGATTAAAATATTACACAAAATTAACCCAAATTATATATAATATATTCGGAAATGAAGCAATAACATGATTAATACAATTTACTCATATTTATCGTACTTCACACTCGTTCTACTTACAAATAATGAAATAATTCTCGACTCCATAGTTTGGAGTAATTCACCGTATAATCCAAATGAAGGTCCTTCTACGACTGTCCCATCACGGTTTATCCCCCCTGTCTATATACGCACTCGGGCATCCGCGTGGACCGGGTTGGTGTAAAACGTAAAACCCCACCAATTTATCGTTCGAAAAACGCTAACTGACCCAATTGTGCCGCACGCGGAGCCTCGGGGCTAATCGCGTTTACACAACGACGTCTCCTTCGGACCGTTATATTTCGTAGGAAAGAGTTATCTCACGGGCCTGTGGGCCATAAAGTAAAAAAGAACTGGTTGTTAACCCTAACGGTGATCTGTATTTACCCGGGTCAATGATCTCATCCGGATAAACGCAAAATCAAATATTTTTCAATTATTGTGAAACGATCGGTCGATGAATATGAGAAAGAAGACAAATGAGGCAGTCCTTTGGGTGGTACAATTTTTTTTTACCCACATTAGATAGACAAGATAAAGTAATTTTGTTTAAAAAATTAAATTTGGGTTTCGTCATTGTGAATTTAATTTTGATAAACACAATTTTTTAATTATAATCATGCGAAGAATTTTTTATGAATTTTCATAAATCTTTTGTCTGGTATTTTTTTTTTACTCGAATGTAGGAACTGCAATTATGAAAGTTACTAAACATAAATAATCCAAATGACTAATATTGGCCATCTGCCTCCCTCACCGTCGTTTAAAAAAATGTTATATTTCGCTATGTTATTCCCAACGATTGTAATGCTCAGGCTAAATTTATCAAAACCAATCAATAATGAACGCAAAACGATTCAAATACGAATGGATTTTATTATTGGCATTTTGTTGATTTGTACGGATATTAATCGACCAGTCATTTGAAATGTAAAATAAAAAATGTACTCTTGGTATAATAATAAAACTATCGTATGACCGAATATTTTTGTGAAATTTTGAGAATCACGAAAATGGCAAGCTGCAGAAAAAAGTTTGTTTTTCGAACAAAAAAAACAACTAATAATTTGTTATCAACGAATGAAAAAATCATCAGGTAGTACGATCAAAAATGTTATAAACTACGCGCTGTCCGAATTTGAGTGAATCGGACCCCTAGATTTTGAGATACGAATTACAGATATAAAAAATAGTTTCGAGAAAGACGATTAGAGTAGCGAAGTGGACGATCTGACCCTTCACAAGAATCGTCACAACTCGGTCAATTTTTAGAATTTCTACAAAATCTTTGAGAATTATCGTTAAAACCCTAAGCCCTATAAACAGGATGTCTACCGATCCGAAAAGTCATGAAAAGTCTTAAATGTCATGAAATTACACTCGACCCTGAAAAAGTCATGAAAAATTACTAGTCTACCTGTTTTTTTTTTACAGATATTTGTATACTTTTTATTGACATACAACACACATTTGTTTCAAAAAGCAAAATATAAATATAAAAATTTACAACATTAGTCGCACTAAAGAATTATAAAGTATACTTTTATAGCAGAAAGTCATACTTTCTTGTCTTAAAAATCCTTAAATATCATGAAATTTCAGTTCTGATCAAAATTAGACACCCCGATAAAACAACATTCAAAAATGCATCTTTTTGAAACGTCATTGCAGTTTGCACAACGGCGTGATCCAGCTATGGGACTACCGGATGTGCACGTTACTGGACAAGTTCGACGAGCACGACGGTCCGGTACGTGGCATATGTTTCCACAACCAGCAGCCGTTGTTCGTATCCGGTGGTGACGATTACAAGATCAAAGTATGGAACTACAAGCAGCGTAGATGTATCTTTACGCTGTTGGGCCACTTGGACTACATAAGAACGACGGTCTTTCATCACGAGTACCCATGGATATTGAGCGCTTCGGACGACCAGACGATTCGGATCTGGAACTGGCAAAGCCGCACGTGCATTTGCGTTCTCACTGGTCACAACCATTACGTAATGTGCGCCCAATTCCATCCGTCCGAGGACATGATAGTCTCGGCCTCGCTCGATCAAACGGTCCGTGTCTGGGACATTTCGGGTCTGCGTAAGAAGAACGTCGCGCCGGGTCCCGGAGGCTTGGAGGATCATCTGAAGAATCCTGGCGCAACGGATCTCTTCGGACAGGCTGACGCGTTCGTGCGTCACGTGTTGGAGGGCCACGACCGAGGCGTCAACTGGGCATGCTTCAATCCAACTCTGCCATTGATCGTCTCGGGCGCCGACGATCGTCAGATCAAAATGTGGCGTATGAACGATCTCAAGGCGTGGGAGGTGGACACTTGCCGTGGACACTATAACAACGTGTCCTGTGTACTCTTCCATCCGCGACAGGATTTGATACTCTCGAATGCCGAGGACAAGAGCATTCGCGTCTGGGACATGGCTAAACGTACCTGCTTGAATACCTTCAGACGTGAACACGAGAGATTCTGGGTATTGGCTGCTCATCCGACTCTAAATCTCTTCGCCGCTGGCCACGACTCCGGCATGATCATTTTTAAACTCGAACGCGAACGACCCGCCTACGCCGTTCACGGTAATCTTCTCTACTACGTCAAGGATCGATTCTTACGCAAACTCGACTTCACCACCTCCAAAGATACCTCGGTCATGCAAATCCGCGGAGGCGGCAAAACACCCGCATACAGCATGTCCTATAATCAGGCGGAAAACGCTGTTCTCATATGCACCAGATCTGCCGCTAATATCGAGAACAGCACTTACGATCTTTACGTCATCCCGAGGGATGGCGACTCCAATGCCGATCCCGAGACCAAGAGAGGCAGCGGCGTCACGGCTATCTGGGTCGCGAGAAATCGGTTTGCCGTTCTCGACAGAGCTTATTGCGTAAGTCGTTCATTCTGGGGTTGCACGGTAATGGACATCGATCAATGTTGAAGGATACTTATTATTTTTTTCTTCGGCATGCTAGATGACAGTTCAACTTGGGAGTTTTTGGAAGTCGAGCTGTATCGCGTTCAGAAAGTGGATATTTGGCGCAGTTTCTTGTTGAAAATTGTCAATTTCCGGTGGAATGTTTAACGTTAATGAGCGCATTATTATTTAACACAATACGAATAACTAGCTTCCGCCCGCGTAGAATTTGCCCCATAGAAACTTCATTAGAAGTAACATCCTGCATTAGGGGTTTTAAGGCGGGCAACCACTTTAGGAAACCGAAAATTAGATGATTTTTTGGATTTTTTTTATTGTGAAAAAAAAAACAGAAATTTCCGCAACTCTGACAATAATTTATTCATATTTTCATACATCTCTGGTAATTTTTTCAAGTTATTTCATGCATTAATTAAGGTGTAATCCGCTGTGTCCCTTGGCGTGTCCTCATCGTCGTTGTCGATTTGCGGGAATTGTGCAGCTCGCAATTCGCATCTGAAATAGTCCAATAAATTTTTATACATTCTTCAGATGTTTTTTAAGAACATGAACCTAAATTTTGAAAAAAAAATTGAGAATTGAATGTTGGAACGTGTTTGAAAAAAAATGATCGATTTTTAGCATTTTTTTTCCCCGGCATTTTGCAATAATAAATATGTTTTAAACAATCTAATCTTTCCAACTTTAGGTTCTTGTTTTAATAAATTATATTATGTAAACGTCTTCCAAATTTGAAGATGATCCATCAATTAGTTTTTGAGTTATGGTTCCCGTAAATTGAAAAAATGTCGTTTCGAGAAAAACACGTTTAAAGTTTCACAAACGAAAAACTCAAAGCCAAATGTGTTTAATCAAATGATAAAGTGTCTTACCGATTAATCAGCGATTCCAGCACCATACAGCAGTCCTTCCTCTTCCTCATGCAACTCATTTGAAGCTTGCATTTCCTCTTTACGAGCTTTTCGAGCTTCTTTTGTCTCTAATAAACTTTTTCTATTTTGCCGAGCTACGCGCATCTGATTCATTTGCTCGGCATATCCGTAGCTCTGCCTGTCAACTACGATTTGTAGTTCATTCATAACCATGAGTAGGTCTGAATTTCCTTCATTGAATAAAATAGCAGCAAGAAATGCCGCTACCTCGATTATTTGGTACCCAGAATGGAGATGTTTTGGAGCTCATCGCCAAACGGTCGAGTTTGGGTTTGTTTGGGTTATGAAAACTCAAACAAACTACCTAACTGAGCGCTCGTGGATACCTGAGCGCGCTTGGTAGTCGAGCGGAGAGTCTTTATCATTTATATACATACCGTTAGAAGGAATCCGAATATCGTTTTGAAATTTTCAGGGTGTATTCTTAAGATATTTTGCTAACGATTTGTGAAATTAAAAAAAAAATTGATTTTTTGAAGCATCTAAAGTGGTTGCGCCCGCCTTCATCCCCTTAAGATTGATTTTCAAAATATTATTTTTTAGTGCACACCTCTACACCTAAGGAACACATGTTTTAAGTTTCAAGTTGATACATGCAAGGGATACAATTTTCCATACAAACTTTCACCCCCATAATTTTCCCCGTTCGTAAAAATCTTAGCGGATGTCTACACCCCATAAAGAACTTACCTGCCAAATTTCAATTTTTTAGGCGTTATTCTGAGATTTCGTGATTGATCAGTCCGTCAGTCAGTGGTATTTCGCTTTTACATATATAGATATGATAAAAATCACCAGAAAAACTTCTCATAATTATTATCAAAAATGAATTTTTTTTCAAAATTATCTACAGTGCATCGAATCCAAATTTTCGTTAGGTTGCCCCCCCCCCCCCCCCCGGAAAAGACGCATCTAAAATTGAGACACTCCGAAGTTAAACTTTGATTGGATTTATCTGGATCTGAAAAAAAAATCAGCAAGTATCCTTTAAACGTTCATTGACAAACGGGTCGACGTTTCTCGTGATGCTAATTCGTGTCAATGTCTCAGAAGCCGCTTTCGATTCACTTTCAAAGATCCGTGGATGATAACTGGGCGGGGTCCGTACATGTTACGGAACACTTATCCTCATGAAAAATAAAAAATTCCAACCCATAGTCACTCGTAGACGTTGGTGTTGCGTCACTTTTGGAGCCTTACAGTTTCGGTTTTGACAATCCCGTTACCGCATCGATCTTTTGATATATTTCGAAACTAGCATAAATTAGTGAGACAAATTGATAAATTAATAAATTGATAGATAAAAAATAAATCGATGAAAGAGAACCCGTTATCAATTTCTAATGAGTACTTGCTGTTAGCGAGCCTGCATAAGTTTGGGTCTCAAAAAACTGGTTTTCAATATTTCTATCTGATGAGAATATTGAGACGACGAGATTGGAATTTTACACACAATTAATACATACTCTTGCCAAGTTCGGGTTTTTTTTTAAATTGAAAAAATATTGATAAACAACAAATTTATCATTATTTAAACGAAGTGCTGCCGTTGCTGCATAACGAATCGGCGCAGGAGCTTCCGGCAATTAGGCTCATCTAAAATGAATAATAAAAAAATTTACTTTCAATATGATAATGAAACTATCGTTTTGACATTTTGGAAATTACGAAAATGGCAAATTGTGAAAAAAAAAGTTTTCTTTTCCGACAAAAAAAAATGATTTGGATCGTTTGGTATCAACAAATGGATGAATACATGAAACAATCGTCCAGTTATACGATAGAAAATGTTGAAAACTATGCTCCGTCCGAATTCGAAGTTATTCAGATGTATAGATTCTGAGATACGACTTCAATATATGCATACAAATATAGGATATAATAATAATATATAATTTTACTTATTATATTATTATTAATGTAATATATAACATTAATTATTATTATTATATTTATAATAATAATTAATTAATAATTATTATATATTTATAAATATATATATTTATTATTAATTAATTATTATTATAATATGTAATATAATATATAATATATATGAATAATTAATATCATCATATGAATAAATAAGACACTGAAAAATTATGATATTGAAGTTTGCATCGTTGGATTGCAACGAAATTATAATTTTTTTTTATTACTCAATTTTTTTCGCATATTTAGGCTGCAAATATCACTGAAATATTTTTGAAGATCCTTATTAGACTCGCGCCAGTGCGATATCTCAATCCGGCTCTATTCGAACCGCTGTCGCTTTGTAAATATAGGAAATTTCGAAATTTCCTTTCGAGGAGATACTCTTAAGGCCTTAGGGTAATATAGGATTTTCCAAAAATCGATTTTCTTTATTTTTTAAACGTACCTTAGTACCTATAAAATTATATTCCAAAAGATTATGAGTGTGAAAAATCTCTAAGTACTCGACTTTCGAATTCTAGCGCAACCCCTCTTGATTCATGTCGTGACTTTCTACTAACTTCAAACGCGTTTATCTCAAAACTACATTTTTCAAGTCGGCCGGACGCATAACTCAAATAAATTCCAACCGATTCACTTGAAATTTTAACTGCATATCTAGAATTACATTTTCTGAGGCACTACGTAGGATTTTTAAATTATATTGCATAGTTCATTTTTTATAAACAATTTTCTGACAATTTTGGCATTTTATATTTTTTGTTTTAGAAATGCGCCATTTTGACAAAAAACAATATATCAAAAAAATCCTACGTACTTCTATAGCTATTCTTATATATAATTGAAAAAAAACTTTAGTGTCTCATCATAACTCAAAAATTATACGAGCTGTTGGTCCGGCCGTTGACCTTCCAGATATAAAGGCGTTATCGGAAAAATGCTGCACACTCGCCATTTTGACATGTATCGCTGTGAAAAAATAATTTTTTATAGTCAATTACGTGTATAATAAAACCCCTATTTTGTTATTTCGATTTGTTTTATGGTTTCGCTGAAAAAAAATCACAAAATATGCCTTTTTTTTGCCGCTAGAGTGGCATAAGGCCTTAAGAGTCTATACTTTAAGAAATTGCAAAAAAAAATTGATTTTTTTTCTACACTAGAATACTCTCTCAACAGAAGAAGAGATGAAACTTTGCAAAAAAAAACGTTTCTGCAGCTTCATCCCCTCGCCAATTTCGTATCATCAACCACCCTCCTATTCGTTACACGACTCAGGCGTATATTTTCTTTCCGCAGTTGGTGATAAAAAATCTGAAGAACGAGATAACGAAGAAGGTGCAAATCCCGAACTGCGACGAGATCTTTTACGCAGGTACCGGGATGCTTCTCCTGCGAGACAGCGATCAGGTCACGCTGTTCGACGTTCAACAGAAAAGAACCCTTGCGGAGGTAAAGATATCGAAGTGTCGTTACGTCGTGTGGTCGAGCGACATGTCCCACGTGGCACTGCTCGCCAAGCACGTGGTCAACATTTGCAATCGTAAGCTCGAATCGTTGTGCACGATATGCGAGAACACGCGCGTGAAATCAGGCGCGTGGGATGATTCCGGTGTCTTTATCTACACGACGAGTAATCACATAAAGTATGCGATCACGACGGGTGACCACGGTATCATAAGGACCCTCGATCTACCGATTTACGTCACGAGGGTCAAGGGCAATCAAGTATACTGTCTGGATCGCGAGCCACGCTCGCGAATATTGAAGATCGATCCAACCGAGTACAAATTCAAGCTCGCCCTCATCAATCGCAAGTACGAGGAAGTTTTGCACATGGTTCGAACGGCAAATCTCGTGGGACAATCGATCATCGCGTATCTTCAGCAAAAGGGCTATCCCGAGGTTGCGTTGCACTTCGTCAAAGACGAGAAAACGAGATTTGGCTTGGCACTCGAGTGCGGCAACATCGAGGTCGCTCTCGAAGCTGCGAGGACTCTCGATCAGAAATCCTGCTGGGAAAGTCTCGCGCAAGCCGCACTTCTGCAGGGCAATCATCAGGTCGTCGAGATGTGCTATCAACGAACGAAGAACTTCGAGAAACTCGCTTTTCTCTATCTCATTACTGGCAATCTTGACAAACTGAAGAAAATGACGAAAATCGCCGAGATCAGGAAAGACGTCTCGGGACAGTATCAGGGGAGTCTTCTGCTCGGTGATATCTACGAACGGGCGAAAATTTTGCGGGTGAGAATTATCGTTATTAGCTCTATGCGCGGTCATCAATTACACTGTTTAGGGAGGTACTATCATTAAGGAGAATTTAACTTTCGGGACGACAGCCAAAATCGCATGCACGATCAGAAGAAAAGGAGCCTCTTATTGGCTGTCGCTAGCTAACGATAACGAAAACGGTAGCTACCGAGTTACAGAATCATCGCTACTGCTTGGAAATCGTCGTGAAGACTCCAGAGTCGTTGATGATCTAATTTTTCAGTTTTCATTAGTAAATATGCAATAAATAAAATATTTACCACAAATTTGGCACTTTGAGATCGACAATGCGAATATTCAACATAAGTTAACATTAATCGGAACACCCACCGGATAACATAAATTTAGTCTCTTTGTTGACCCTGAAGAACTAGTCGTACCTCCTTAAACTGAGATTTAGCAATGAGTAACAATTGCGAACAATAAGAAAAAAACTCGTTTCTCACGGTTGCCCTTAACTTTTCTCATAATGAGAAGAAGAAAAAAACATTGCCTTCGCCCTCCCCCGCTTCACCTCCAATCTTGTCACCCCTTGGTTAAAAATTTCAAACAATTAATAAAAATAGTAACTGAGTAAAATTATTCCAAAAGGAAAATTAGTGCAGTTACCGTAAAATAATTAGGTGACTGAAAGAATAAGAAACATCGTTTTAAATTTGACACTTGACTGCGCGTTCTTCCAAACACATCACTAAAAAATCATAGATTCAAGATACACGAATTTCCGAATTTGTTTATTATTTATATATATTTCTAAGTGAAGTTTGAGTTCGGAGAAATACGAGCTTCGACGAGTTTTGGGACAAACGACGAAATGGTACCATTTGATTCAAATTTATACAGTCAATTCTTGGTCATATACTGAATGGACTCTCCAAATTTTAAATCGATCGTTCTACATCGTTACTATAAAATTTACATTTGAAGAAACACTTTTTAACATAGAGCATTTAACATTATGACACTTATGGCGAATTTTTCATGATGTACTGAGTCATTTGACAGTTTTTCACAACATTTTAAACATTTTTTTCACACTATTTCGCGCGTAAAACTGCCACTCAGCGATGAGCATAGGCAGATAAAATATCTCCTTATGTTAAAAAGGGTTTTTCAATTGTAAATTTTATAGGAACGGTGTAGACGATCGATTAAAAATGTGGAAGGTGCATTCAGTAAATGAGGAAAAAAAATTACTGTATAAATTTGAATAAAATGGCAGCATTTATGTTTAGAAACCCAAACAAACCTAAACTTTGACCCCATTTGGAAACACTTTTAACTGATTTATTTCGTTAGATCTAGTTTTTCATTGTTAAGATGTGTTGATTTGGGCTTTTGAACTAGTTAAGATGAGTTTTAACTAACGTTCAAATTTATTTATCACTAATTTCTAGTTTTTACTAGGGAAAACTAGTTGTAACGAAGGCGTTCAGTCATAACTAATTTTCACTAGGAAAAACATGGGGCATACGCAATCGATAATTGATGCATGAATAATTCACATAAGTCACTCACTATTTCATTGGACGACAAATTATATGAACTGATGTGTGAGTTATCTTAACGACAGCTACTCCCTCCACTCCCTACTATTATCTATTGCATGCGCCCCACGTTTTTCGTTTTAAATCTTACAAGTATTTTCATAGCTATTAAAAATTCACAGTCACAAATTTTCAGGAAAATCCGTATGGGGTTAGGAATGTGTATGGGGCTAGGAGAAATTATTTTATACTTTTTAGTCCGTGGTAAAAAAAACGTGGTATACTAAAAATGTTGTTCTTATCAAAATAATTATTTTCTGCTCTTTAGACTTGTGTGTGTGAGATTTTGCAATCAATTTTAAACATGATGATATGACAGATACATGTGTGACAAATTTCAGGTTTATTCCAGTTTCTCTTCACCTGATCATAAGTGAAATAGAAAATTCTTATACCTATCAACCAATAATATATCAATCTGTTTAATTGTTATTTTCCTGGAATAAAAAATAACGGAGCAAGCAAAATTTATAAGATTTTTGTTTCAATATTAAACAAAAATTAATGCCAGATCGTTACCAATATTTTTATTTATTTATTTGTACCGAACAGACAAACAAACAGACAAGCAACCGAGTTAATATTGCATTGTCATCTAGTTCCGAGCTATGTTTAAAATTTCAAGTCTCTAGCTCATCCGGAAGTTAGTTCAAAATCGATTGGAAAATTTCTACCGAACAGACAAACATACAGACAAGAAAGCTTGTTTAACAAAAAAATGGTAAAATACACAAATAATTGATCTACAAAATATTATTACAGAGCTCCGGACAGAATTCCCTGGCATACGTGACGGAAAAGATTCACGGTATAACGAACGAGGACGACGACACGCAGAACGCGGCGATGAAAGAGGAGCTCGGTGATTTGGAGCGAGGTGCGATATATCTGCGACCACCGGTGCCGGTGCAACAAGCCGAGAACAATTGGCCACTGTTGACAGTGTCGAAGGGCTTTTTCGAGGGTGCGATGATGTCGCGGGGCAAGAGCCAAGTGGCAGCGGCACTGGCGATCGAGGAGGACTCGACAGCGGTCGAGGGTTGGGGTGCGGACGACGAGCTCGGTATCGACGACGAGGAAGGTCTCGAGGGTGGCGAAGCGGAGGCAGGCGGGGAGGGCGAGGATGGCGCTGGTTGGGAAGTCGAAGACGTGGATCTTCCACCCGAGCTGGAGACCGTCGTGGCTGCCGCCGAGGATGGCTATTACTCGGCACCGACCAAGGGCGTGCCGAGCTCGCAACATTGGATGAACAATTCCCAATTGGTGGTCGATCACGTACTCGCTGGCTCATTCGAGTCCGCATTCCGGCTGCTCAACGATCAAGTTGGCGTAACCGAATTCGATGTCTATCAGGCACACTTCCTCGGAACGTTTGCGCGCGCTCGTACAAGCTTCGCCTCACTCCCGAGCATTCCGTCGCTCTACGCTTATCCTCAAAGAAATTGGAAAGAAGCGACACCGAAGACTGGTCTTCCGGCGGTTGGTTTGCATCTTACGGAACTCGTGCAAAGACTACAAATTTGCTATCAACTTACAACGGGTGGCAAGTTCATCGAGGCGATCGAGAAACTCCAAGCGATCTTGTTGAGCGTTCCATTGCTGGTGGTCGACACGAGACAGGACATCGCCGAGGCCCAACAACTCATCGAGATATGCCGCGAATACATTCTTGGCTTGAAAATGGAAACTGAGAGAAAGAACTCGCCCAAGGGAACACTCGCGGAACAAAAACGCGTTTGCGAAATGGCTGCGTACTTTACGCACTGCAATCTTCAGCCGGTTCATCAGATACTAACGCTACGCACCGCGGTCAATATGTTCTTCAAGCTGAAGAACTACAAGACTACGGCGTCGTTCGTCAGGAAACTATTGGAGCTTGGACCGAGGGCTGAGATCGCTCAGCAAGTCCGGAAAATTCTTCAGGTATGTTTTGAAACGCAGGATGCGGGGGAAATCTTTGAAGATTGGCTGTGAAGTTCTCGGATAGCGGGAACAACATGCAATATGACAATGATCGTGCCTGTCGTTCGGCTCCTTTCGAGTCTGCTTCTCTCCCTCTCTCTCTCTCTCTCTGTCTGTCTCTCTCTCTCCCTCTCTCTGTCTCTGTCTCTCTCTCTCTCCCTCTCTCTCTGTCTCCCTCTCTCTGCTTCTCAATCGTGGCAAGTAAGAAATAAGAAATTTTGCAATGCAAATGTTGCGTATCGTTAATCCGCGCTTTTACGATTTCTCTTTTCCGTATTGTTGTCATTATCGAAAAAACGGAAATCCTCGAGTAAGAGCGTTACGTATTTTTCGTTCGATTGAATTTTGAATTGCCGCAAGTTTGGGGTCCATTGTTCGTTGATTGTTCGCCACACCGAGATCTTGGAAAATTAACATTTGGGCGTATAGTCGTCACGACGCAAGGATTTTGAATACTTCGCGATCTTGCGGACTATATGAGACTTTGAGGAGGCTTGGACGTTTCGCCGATGAATTTCAAAGCACATTGAATTCTTTCTTTACACCCGGATACGTCAGATAAAAGTTCAATTCAAGTTCTAGTCGTAATCTCGCAATTTGTATAAAAAGTAACTATTTCATTACCTAATTTAAGGTAGTAGTCTCGCCAAGGTATTTTTCTATAGATTTTTTTTCTTTGAGGACCCATTCAGGATACTATTAAGTGATTACCCGCAAAATTTCAAAAGGATTCACCGTTGTGTATTCGAGATATTGGCAATCAAAGATTGCACGGTTTTACACGTGTTCTCATGGGGAGCAGTGGAAAATTTCACATTTCACGCAATAAGTACGAAACTTTTCTACAGATAAACATATGGCGAAGTGGGTAAAAAAAATCACGAATTTTGACCATCTAGTTTCAGAGATATCGCGATTTAAGGGGAGAAAAATCTTTAGACGCCCGAAAATAAGTTATTTTTTGTGAATTTTTTTGAGGGTGATGAAATAATCGCATCATTTTTAAATTTTAATGTGATTTAATTACAGGTTTAAAGAGCTCAAAAACATTTTTTTTTGCAAAAGAAAATAGCGACGTTATAGCCTTTCCCCCCAGGCGTCTTTCCTGTGCTATCAAAAAGTGCTCCATTTTTCACATTTTTACTGTTCACCTGAAACAGAAAACAAAAATATCTTTCGATTACTGACACATGTAGGGGAAAGATAAACCTATAAAATTATTTAAAAAGTATAAAATTGAAAATTACGCAGGCTTTTTAACCAAAAGTTAAAAATTTCGACCATTTTTTCGACAGTTTATACCCAAAAAAAATATTTATCCACGCGATATCCTTCAAACTTTAGGTTTATCCTTCCGATAATATCATAGACAGAAACCTCTCAAAATTTCAGCGAGATCGATCAATAACTTTTTGAGCTACAGCGTAAGCAGTTTTTGAAAATGTAGTTTCGAGATAATCGCGTTTAAAGTTTCAATACGATAAAACTATAAATTTTAGTGACTTACCGATCAATCAGCGATTCCGGGCCCATACACTAACCCTTCAACTTCCTCGTACATCTGATTTTCTTCCATTTGCTGCTGTTTTCGGGCTGTACGAGATGCTTTTGTCGAGGAAAGGCTCATCCGGTTCTGCCTTTCTATCCGTGCCTCGTCGGAGTTTTCGTCAAAAACTCTGGCGTACGTCCGAACAATTATGTCCAACGCATTCATAATTCTTAGAATGGAGGAATAGCCTTCATTAAACACCCCAGCGGCAATATAGGCTGCGATTTCAACGATTTTGAGCCCAGAATGGGGTTGTTTTGGACAAGATGTACAGACTACATTATAAAGATATTTCGCAATATTTCGAAGCTTTCATCGATTGAGCGAAGAATAAACTTTTCAACGTGACTGCTCAATTAAAATCGCTATATCTTTAAAACTAGACGGTCAAAATTCATCATTTTTTTTACCCACTTCGTCATATGTTCCTCTGTAATTGAGAATTTTTTTTTAATCTGTAGAAAAGTTTCGAAGTTATTGCGTGGAATGTGAAATTTTCCACTGCTCCCCACAAGAACACGTGTAAAACCCTGAAATCTTTGATTGCCAATATTTATAAAAAGGAACGGTGAATCCTTTGGAAATTTCGCAAGTAATAATTTAATAGTGTCCTGAATGAGTCAGCAAAATTGAAAACAAAAAAATCTATAGAAAAACGCCTTGGCGAGACTACTATCTTAATTGACATTCCAGCGTGATTCACGTTCTTTCCAAAGGAACTTGCGCTTGATTGCCTACGTTTTCATATCTCCTCTCCTCCCAGTCGAATCTCCAGAAACTTCGACATTGAACTTTCCCCAGACCTGTGTACCTTTAAAAAGAATTCTCATTCAACAGCCAATAACAATCTACCAGCCAACTACCTCGTCATCCTTCAATATACACACAGAAATCCCGAAGGTTGCTTAATGTGCCTCAACGTTTTTTTGGTTCCAGGCCTGCGACAAGAATCCAGTCGACGAGCATCAGCTCAATTACGACGAGCACAATCCCTTCTCGTTGTGCGCCTCAACGTACACGCCCATATACCGCGGCAAGCCGGAAGTCAAGTGTCCCCTTTGCGGGGCGAGTTACCATCCGCAGTTCAAAGATACGATATGCAAAGTATGCGAGGTTTCCCAGGTCGGCAAGGAGTGCATCGGTCTTAGGATAAGTTCGTTGCAGTTTCGATGAATCGCCGTGATCGCAGCCGCGACGGACTACGATAATTACTAATCATTATCATATTGCTAAACGATAAGAGACGCTGACGTGTTTAATTGTTCAGCCAATGCGAGCTGCGCCGAAACGGATTTTTGGTTACGATTGATATCGGTGAATGAGACGCGTAAGTAAGGCAGGAGGATACTTGAGGACAAAGTGCTATTATCATGTATTATCTTATCGGGAAATGCACTTTTGGCTGAATAATAAGAGATATATATATATACACACACACACGTATATATATATATATGATCGTCGTTTTCGTATATGCGGAAGCGAAGATGAAATGGAATAGCCTTGACAAATGAAGACGCTTTTGTAATCGACGAGAGAAAGAGTGAGAGAGAGTGAGGGGGAGAGTGTACACGATGAATAATGTCGTCGAGACGATTTCCCTGCCTCGAGACATCATTGATTTATCTCCTGTAAATAAGGATAATAAAGTCCGTCGATAGATTGTAGATGGAGGTATGAGTCAAGGTCTGAATTTCCGTAAACCTTGAGGATTGGTGGTCCGGAAGATGCGGAGTTTTCGACGGTAAAAAAGCTGCAGCATTTTAGTAACTTACTAGCGTTGCTTTGGTGGTTCAACAGATTATATTATTAAACTTTGAAGTTGGCTCGTGTTTTGACGTAACTAGAAGTTACCGAAAGTCCGAAGGAATTTCTAGTTATTTCTAGTTGGGAACTGGTTGTGGTAAGAACCTCCTTTTAGTTGGGCACTAGTTCTATTTAGTGAATGGTTCTAGTTCGGAACTCGTAATTGGGGAACTAGATATAGTTAGGAACTAGTTCTTGTAGGCCACTATTTCTAGTTGAGTACAAGTTTTTGTTTGGAACTAGCGCTAGTTAGGAATTAGTTCTAGTTGGGAACTAGTTCTAATCGGGTACTAGTTCCAATTTGTGACTAGTGCTAGTGAGGAAATAGTTCTAGTTGGCACGTTCTAGTTCGGGCCCAGTTTTAGTGAGAAACTAGATATAGTTTGGGAATAGTTCTAATTAGGAACTAGTTGCAGTTCGTAACGAGTGCTAGTAAGCAGCTAGTTTCTAGCTGAAAACTAGTTGTACTTAGGAACTAGATATGGTTAAAAACTAGTTTTTGTGGGTAATTTTTTCTAGTTTGGAACTAGTGCTGGTTAGGATCTAGCACTAGTTGGTATCTAGTTCTAATTGGTTACTAATTCCAGTTCGTTACTATTCGTTCGTTACGCATTCTAGTTAGGACTTAGTTGTAGTTCGCAACTAGTTCTAGTTAGGACGTAAGGTGCAGTTCGGAAAACGTTGCAATTAGAAAATAGTTCTAGTTTGGAACAAGTGCTAAGTAAAAGCTACTTCTACCTGGAAACTGGTTGTACTTGGGAACTAGATATGGTTAAAAACTAGTGCTTGTGGGTCATTTTTTTTAGTTTGGAACTAGTGCTGGTTAGGATTTAACACTAGTTGGGAACTAGTTCTAATTGGTTACTAATTCCAGTTCGTTACTAGTTGTAATTAGGGGCGCGTTCTAGTTAGGACCTAGTTCTAGTTAGGACGTAAGTTGTATTTCGGAAAACAGTTACAATTAGAAAGTAGTTCTAGTTTGGAATAAGTGCTAGTTAGGAGCTAGTTCTAGTTGAAAACTACTTGTAATTGGACTGGTGTATTTGTAACTGGTGAGGTATCAAAGCGCGGCTGATTTTTCCTACCTATGAAAAGCCACCACAAAGGATTTTTCACCAAGCCAACTCCCCCATTTTAGCCTGAACTGAGCCACGTCCAGGCCCGCCTCGTAGAAAAACTAACTATGCCACCAGAAAGTCCCTAGACAAAAGTCGCGATTCGAAAACTTCAGCACTTTGGAGGGAATATAAATTTTTCCCGTCCAGGGATTTTTACCGACCGAGTGCAGTGCCGTGCCATCCAAAGTTCCACTCCAGTGAACCGAAGTTCGTCCCTTTATGGCTATCCCCAACAGAAACGGTAAACTATTTTTTATAATTTCCCTAATATCAATTTAGTTTCCATTAAGTAAAACACCAAAAGGGTGTACAGTTTTTTTTTTTAGCAAAATCCAATAAAATCTATGTAAATACTATACATCTGCCATTCCGTTACCGACCGAGCACCACAACCCTCATGACAAGTTTTCACATCGCCGTGTTATTTTTTTTATCTTAAGGTTATGTCGATCTTCCGCACGTTTTCGACGGAAAAAAACTTCCATACGCAATCGCAAATTGTTGCACCAGCGTTTCTTTTTGTTTCTATTCATCATGAAAATTAACCGGAAGTGAGGAAACGCCGGAATTTATACCGATGCATTTCGATGCAGCTTCGCTATTTTCCTGCGAATTTACAATAATTTTTTTTTCCCTTTTTATTCAGAAAAAAGCACTATTCTTCATAGATGAGTTAACAATGTTCGTAAATATTTTGACGGACATTGTTAATCCATCAAGTTGCTGCAAAATACAAGTGCAAATTGTTGCAACAGCATTAAAAAAAAATCCATCATGAGGATGAACCAGAACTGCTGCAAACTGAAATCGCAAATTGTTGCAACAACATTTTTTATTCCATTATGAGAATTAACTGAAAGTGCTGCAAATTGAAACCGGAAGTAGCTGCAACAGCATTTTTTCTGTTTTTTTCCCATCATGAGGATTGACCGGAAGTGCTGCAAAATAAAATCGTAAATTGTTGCAGCCGCATTTTTTGTTCTTTTCCCCATGACGCAGTAACCGGAAGTGCTGCAAAATAACATCGCATATTGCTACAGTGGCATTTTTTTTTTTTTTTTGAATCAGGATTAACCGGAAGTGCTCCAAAATAGAATCGCAAATTGCAGCAGCAGCATTAAAATATAAAAAATCCATCACGACTATTAACCGGAAGTGCTGCAAAATGAAACCGGAAATTGTAGCAACAGCGTTTTTCTTATTTTTTTCTTTCGTAATGAAGTTTAATCGGAAGTGTTGCAGAGTAAAATCGAAATTTGTTGCAACAGCATTTTCTTTATGCTTTTTCCCCCATCACGCAGATAACCGGAAGTGCTTCAAAGTAACATCGCAATTTGTCGTAGAGGCATTTTTTTTTTCATCAGGATCTACCGGAAATTCTGCAAGATAAAATAGCAAATTGTTGCAGGATCATTTTTTTGCTTTTTTCCTGTCACGCGGACAAACCGGAAGTGCTGCAAAATAACATCGCAAATTGTTGCGACAGTATTTTTGTTTTTTTCCTTTTTCATCTTACTGCATCAACCGGAAGTGTCAAAATACCGGAACCAATACCGATGCAATTTGATGCCAACTGTTATTTTCGTCCAAAACAGTTCGCAGTTTCTTTCGCTTTTTATTTTAAAAAAGAAGAGAAAATCAGAAAAAATAAGCGTTTGAGTAGAAAATTATTATTTTCGGGTTAGGATCTCGCTTTTTTTTAAATTCTGAACAATTGTCGAATTTTAAAGCTCCGAAGCCACGTAACATTATGCACATATATATATATATATATATATATATATATATATATATATATATATATATATATATATATAGTCAAAAACCGAAGGCGTCCAATGCGAAAAGTCCCCGAGATGGAAACAAAATTGCGTTGGCAGCACTGCACGTGTTCGTTATGCCGCTCTAAAAGTTCTGTGGAATGGTGAGATGCGATTAGTGAATAGGCCGCTTGTCGTGCATGCCGTGAAGCCGCTGATAGCGCGAGGGAGAAAGACAGAGAGAGAGAGAGACACACACACACACAAAAAAAAAACACTCGACGTACACAAACAGCTCCTCGTACACTGTAAAAAATTCAACATTTTTCTTCCTCCTCGAGCAACGAAGGTGAAGTACGTTAGCGCCGCGATAAACATTATTTTCAAAGCGTGGCGAAGTTTTCTTTGTCAGGGGGAGGGGGGGGGGGGGGGGGGGGTGAGCGTGCGCGCGCGCGCGCGTTCTTTGCAATGAAACGAAGGGAGCCGCGAAAAAGCGACAAGTCGAATGAATTTTTTCAATTCTTTAACAACGGGACTTTCGCCTGGCGAGTGTAAAATAAAAAGTGTCTAGAGTGCGCGAGAGTAACTCAGCCGGCGCGATAATAATAATCGCGCGGGGTGTATTGACAGTGAGAGGCGGGGGGGGGGGAGGGGAGAAGAGTCAAATGATTGTGCAACGTGAAAAAAAAATGTATTTTCATCCTTACCATTGGCGCTCTTTGAGCAACGCTGACGTTGGAGTAGCGGCCTGAAGGAGCGGAGTTACCCCCTCCCCTCCCTCACAGCGCGCTCACCCAACCGCGAGTAGACGACAGTGTCGAAAACATGAGGCGCGCAAAGTAAAAAGAGACGCGACTCGCTTCAGTCCGCACGTCGCACGGAGTCTCGCGCGTGCGCGCGCATGTGTGTGTGTGTGTGCGTGCGTGTTGCTCGCCGCCGACGTTTGGAGTGCCGTGCCTGCTGCTGCCGTGCGCGGGGTTGCGCCTCAACAGTGAGAAAAACCCGGCGGGTTTTCGCTTTTTTTTTTTCTTCTTCCTTCTTCCCCCGTTCTTTCGAACGAGAGATTTTTCCCATCGAAAGAAAGAAAGAAAAAGAAAAACGCCGACGTTCGTCTCGTATAAAAGGACACGCAAACTCGATTGTTTTTTTTCACCGTCGATATACCGATTTTCTTTTCCAGCGTTTCGGTAATTTTTGAGGAAAAGAAGAAAAAAAAGCCACTGATTCCGGAGGTTAGAGTTTCGTAAGAACGCGCCGGAATATTTTTCTTTCAAGTGACAAGTTTTCGGAGCTACTCCGCTGTTAAACGACTCGAGTGCTTGAGATAGAGTGAGGAGAAAGAAAAAAATTCGAATTTCGCGTTGTAAATACGCGCTTGGGCCGAGTGTGTAAGTGCGTACGTACGTGTGCGCGTGCGTGTGTGTCGTGGATGGTAAAAAAAATGATGTGATCGACGGTCATCATGGCGGCACCCATGTTAAAGTGGAAACGGATCACAAATCCAACCGGGCCCCAGCCGAGACCCCGACATGGACACAGGGCAGTCGCCATTAAGGATCTCATGGTAGTTTTTGGTGGCGGCAACGAGGGCATAGTCGACGAATTGCACGTTTACAATACAGGTAAATATTTCTTTTTCTCTTTTCGTATACGGTTCTTGCTTCTCTTCGCGCGCCCCCCCCCTCCCTCCCCCCGTCCCCTCGCACCCCCCTTCCCGTCTACTTCTCGCAAAACAAATTTTCGCTCTCGCGTCGTGCGTCCTTTTCCGTTGTACGCGAGCGCGCCCGACGCTTCTCGGTCTCTCTTGCTCGCGCGGCCCGTACGCCGATTGTTCCCGCGATCCAATATGGCCGCACGCGTTGACACCACGGTCACCGGCCGGATCTTCCATTATCGCGACGACTTTGCGTCTTTTCTTCGCACGATGTCTTCCTGTTGGTTGTAAAAATAAAAAAAAAACAAGGCCATTTTTATACGATGACACGTGCTTGCTTGAGAATGAAAAAATTGGCATTGTAAAAATTTCGTTGCGTCTTGACATTTTTTGGCCTGTGTATACGCGCGGGAGCGGCCATTGCTGCACGTTTGCCCCTTCCATCGCGATCTCGACGTCGCAACGCAACCGCGAGCACGCGCGCGCGCGCGCGCGCGCGCGCCTCTTTTCCCGTCACTCCACGTTCGCGCTTCTACCGTCTCGCATCACATGGCGCCATCTTCGGATCTTCTTTTTTGTTTCTTGTCCTTTTTTTTTAGGTTTCTTTTTACAACGTTGCCAGCGTCGCGACGCAGCGCGCATGCGCTTGAATCGGGGCGCGCGTTTTCAATCTATGATCGAAAGCGGTTTTTTTCTTTTTCGGGACGCCCGAATCTTACGGATTTGTGTTTTTTTTCCCATCGAGAGGTTGAAGCACGTCAATAATAATTGAAAAAATACTCTAGACAATATTTAAATATGTTTTTTTTTGTGGCAAATATTTGTAATAAAGAAAATCGAATGCGTGGACAAAATTGGATATCGAAGAATTGAGAATTTGTTTCATCTCGTGGAAAAGTAATACACTGTAGCGTTTTCGAGGTCCTAACGTTTTGGTAAATTAATATTGGGAGTACAAATTAATTCGGTCCGTTTTGTTTGTGGCAAAAAATCCATTTATTTCAAAATAAAAGGTATGAGTGGATTAATCAAAGTATTGTCCATCGCTGGCTACTACTTTTTTCCCACCTCTCAGGCAATTTTCGAATTCCATCTCGAACAAAAAGTCTCGTCTTTTGAGGCGATCCAAGTTTTGAGCCAATTTTCAATTTCTGCGGTAGAAGTGAACCGGTGGCCTGCTAAATTCTGCTGCATCCGTCGGAAAAACCAGTAATCAGAAGGAGCAATGTGCGGAGAATACGGCGGGTGCGATAAAATATGCCATTTGAGCGTTTCCAAATATTTTTTTACGACTTTTGCGACACGAGGCCGAGCGTTGTCATGCAGAAGAATAACTTTGTCATGTCTTTGCTCGTATTCCGGCCGTTTTTCTCGTAACGCACGGCTCAAACGAATCAATTGTAGTCTATACCGATCGCCCGTAATGGAATCGCCGGGTTGTAGCAGCTCATTGGCTCATTTCGCTGTCCAGGGCAAGGCTTGTCTTCAACGCTGAAATCACCGTTCTTAAAGCGTCGAAACCATTCCCTACATGATTTATCAGTTGGAGCATCATCACCATAAACTTCAACAAGCATTCGATGCGCTTCAGCTGCACTTTTCTTCCAATTAAAGCAGAAAAATAAAACTTCCCGCAAATGCTGCTTAATTGATGCAAAATTTGACATATTCAACACAGTAAAAAAACAAGGTTTTTAATGGAACTCAAAGCGATATAAACTGAATGTTATTGACAGATGTCTAACCTCTCTGAAACCCTCGAAATCAGCTGTCACTATGAAACATTCATAACAGCCAGAGCCATCTCTTGAAAACGGACCGAATTAATTTGTACTCCCAATACATTAATAAGTTAATATATTAATTAAAATTAATAACATTTTCGTATCATTTTTGACAGAATAGCAATGGTAATAGCAATATATATATATATATATATGTTATACGGCATTACCTGAAAATTCAATGACATTGTAGTTTGCATCGTTGGCAGGCAAAGATTTTTTTTTCCATTCATTTCTAAACTTTCATTATTATTTGTACTAAAAATTTCAGACGACATTATATTAATAGCGGAGGAGGAAGAAGAGCTATGGAAAATGATAGCATGAATGAAGAAATACGTGGAAAAAAAAGAACAAGCTGACTGTGAATATCGATAAAACAAAAATAACGATTTTTGAAAAGGCAGTAAGACAAAAGAGACTGCAAATGTGTAAATAAAAAGGGGGAGGATTGGAAATAGCGAAGGAATACAAGTACCTGGGAATATGGTTCTCAACGGGGAACACTTTTGAGCAAAATACGACAATAATAGCGGGAAAAATACGATAAGTGATAAACGTAGTATGGAGTACATCCATGGACTTGAAGTCTGCATCGTTGGAATGTAGCGATATTTTTTGTACCTTATTGCTATCACTATGGAAAATAATATTTTTTAGACTCGGGTTGTAGATCGCTGAATAACGAGCCTTAAATATTATTGTAGAATGTTTAATAGCTTCAATCTTACAGAGAAACTTTCAGTTTCAGTAACGACCTAAAAAGTCATGAAAAATCTTAAATGTCATAAAATTACACTCGACCCTAAAAAAGTCCTGAAATGCCATGAAAAATTACCAGTCTACCTGATTTTTTTTTCTGGTCAAAATTAGACACCCTGTGAGAGAATGAGAAAAAAAAAAGATTTCGTTGCCTCGTAACAATGCAAACTTCACCATCATCCTCATGAATCCCGCCCCATTGCGTTGTTGCTCGCGTGCCATCTCAAACCTCAAGAAATTGCATTCTCGTTACAGCGACCAACCAATGGTTCGTTCCATTGACGAAGGGCGACATACCGCCCGGTTGCGCAGCCTACGGCTTCGTCGTGGACGGCACGAGGATCCTCGTGTTCGGCGGTATGGTGGAATACGGCAAGTATTCGAACGAATTGTACGAGTTGCAAGCGAGCAGATGGGAATGGAAGAGACTGAAGCCAAAGCCGCCGAAGCACGAGCAGCCACCTTGTCCCCGGCTCGGTCACAGTTTCACGCTGATCGGCAACAAGGTCTTTCTGTTCGGTGGCCTGGCGAACGACAGCGACGATCCTAAGAACAACATACCGCGTTACTTGAACGATCTTTATACGTTGGAATTGTTGCCGAACGGTGCGACCGCTTGGGAAGTTCCTCAGACACACGGACACGCGCCACCCCCTAGGGAATCTCACACAGGTGTGGCTTACACCGATCGCGTAACCGGCAAATCATGCCTCGTAATTTACGGCGGTATGAGCGGTTGCCGCTTGGGTGATCTTTGGTTCTTGGACGTTGACTCGATGACGTGGAACAAACCGATCGTCCACGGGCCAACGCCTCTGCCGCGTTCACTTCACACTGCCACCCTTATCGGTCATCGTATGTACGTGTTCGGCGGTTGGGTGCCTCTTGTCGTCGACGACGTCAAAGTCGCGACACACGAGAAAGAGTGGAAGTGCACGAGTACACTCGCGTGTTTGAATCTAGGTAGGTTCGAATGAACGTACGTCTAGTTATTGTCTAGTCTAGTCTAATTAGGTGACGTGTTATGGTAAAAGTTAGTCGGCTTGTGTGAAATCTAGTTACACTAGTAACTTTACACTGGCAGAAAAATTTTAATGACAATAACTAGATGCATTTATTGGATTTTTTTTTTATTTGAATTAAGGTAGTAGTCTTGCAACAGTCACGTTGAAAAGTTTATTCTCCGCTCAATCGATGAAAGCTTCGAAATATTGCGAAATATCCTTATAATGTAGGTTGTACATCTTATCGGGATGTAAAAACTTATAATGATGAAAACGCCTAATATAATGTTTTACCTAACCGTCACTTTTGTATCAGACTATCCATTCTGGCTACTAATACGCTGATACTCTGCGTATACGGATATGCACACATTACTGTAATCTGGTTCTACTCTGCTACTCTGCGACAGTCGCTTCGTGGCGCTAGCGTCGCTAGACATTGCTTAATTTAAATCGCTATATCTCTGAAACTAGACGGTCAAGATTCATGATTTTTTTTACTCACTTCATCATATGTTCCTCTGTAATTGAGAATTTTTTTCTAATTTGTAGAAAAGTTTCGAATTGCGTGAAATGTTAAATTTTCCACTGCTCCCCATAAGAACACGTGTAAAACCGTGCACTCTTTGATTGCCAATATCTCGAATACACAACGATGAACCTTTTTAAAATTTTGCAGGCAATCACTTAATAGTGTCCTGAATGGGTCCTCAAAATAAAAAAAAAATCTATCGAAAAACGCCTTGGCGGGACTACTACCTTAAGGGGTTAAGTGGATAACGAAGCCAAAAAAAAGCATATTTTCTTTATTTTTTTAAATATATATAAATCATTTTATTGAAAATGTTAAGCACATAAAAGAGCAACATTTCAACAATATTTAAAAAAAATTGCATCCAAAAATTTGGGAAATTCAGCCGGTGGGACCTGGTTTCCGAAGACCCCTCAAAAAAAAAGTGTCCTCGTGGTGGTCAGGATAACTCATGATAGCTTCATCTGAAATTAAAAAACCAAATTTTGTTCTGTTAGTAGATAAGTATAGCTCGTGATTGAACAAAGGATTTAAAAAAAAATTGAATTTTGAATTTTTCGCAGAGTTGTATGCAAAATAGTTCAATTTTGGTACAATTTACCCTACGTATAGTCTTGTAAAATTAGTTGTAATCGAAAAAAAACCTTCGTTCAATCACTAGTCAATGCTATTTTGAAGAAGTGTGCAAAATTTCAATAAGATCGGTGCATTAGTTTTTGAGAAATCGTGCCCACAGACTTGAAAAATAGTGTTTTGAGAAAAATGCGTTATACCTGCGTCGTTCCCGGCCGGTCTTTCCCAACGGGGGGAATTCCCAAAGGCTCTCTCTCCTAGACTTTTACTCCGATTGACTTAAAACTTCGGGAGAATATTCTAGACATATTGTACTATTAGATAATAAAATTTAAAAAATGGATTTTTTGAAATTTTCAAACCCACGTAACCCCTTAACTAGATTTTTTTTTAATCAAATTTATTTTCCTATTGCCTTCCATTATTGAAATGATTTATTTCGAATATATTTATTTATTCGAATCGAGATCTATTTAATATCGTCGGATAACCAAATATTTTATCGATTCCTAATAAAAGATTCCGTTTACATCTGTTGAAAAAATAATTTAGTCGAATGCACCAAATGTATCTATATAATTTTTATATAGATGGCGAATAAAAATGTTTTTTAAAAATATACTTTTAATATATATTTTTTATTTACTTACAAAGCTACAGTTGCGACAAGAAAATTGAAACATTAAGTAAATCAAAGGAATTTATTCTTCCTCGCGGAATAGATCCTATTTAAATGAATTTTTTTTGCAGTAGTATGAAGTACTGGCGTTATCAAGAACCAGTTAATTGCTAATAGTATGTCTTTTTTATTTGCATTACCTTTTCAGCTTTCTACAAGGCTCCATTGTTATAACATCGCTCTTTTTCACACTGTATCTTTCATTCCACAATTCCCTCTCACCTTGCGGCCGCATCCGACTTCCCTCTCTATCGTATTCACCATAACATGTCTATCATGGACATAAGAAAACTGCGGAAAACCTATATCGATACAGCCGGTCCCAAGTTCGCCTCGCGGTCACGTAACTAGTCGCTTTTTGCCGAGAAAATGTCGAAGAAAAACATTTCACGACGAAAGTAACGCGACTGGGATTCGAACCCGCGACCTCTCGATCGGCTGGTCAGCACGCTAACCACTAGATCAACGCACCGGGTGCTATTAGTATATGTTTTAAATACATTTTTTTCTTTTCCATTCAGAAACATTGACTTGGGAACAGTTGACAGTTGATTCCCTGGAGGAGAACGTTCCGCGTGCCCGTGCCGGGCACTGTGCGGTCGGTGTGCACAGTAGGCTGTACGTATGGTCGGGACGTGACGGCTATCGCAAAGCATGGAACAACCAGGTTAGGGTCAGTTTGTCCGGCGACTCTGGATACGCGTATCTACGATTCCTGGCTTTGTTTTTTTCTTCTCTCTGGTTCGACTCGATTATATCTTCAGCGTTTTTTTTTTTAATTTTCACACGTTTTCCTATTGACGTTACCAGGTGTGTTGCAAGGATTTATGGTATCTGGAGGTGAGCAAGCCACCGGCACCTTCCAGAGTGCAATTGGTACGTGCGTCGACGCACTCGCTCGAGGTTAGCTGGACCGCTACGCCCTCGGCGCAGTACTACATACTCCAGATACAAAAGTACGACATGCCACCAGCAACGAGCGCTTTCCCGGCTGCAGCGCCAACGCCAACAGCGCCACCGGCAGCGATCGCAGCGGCGTCGGCGGCTCCGTCGACGATTCCCGTCTCATCGCCACCGGTGACAACTTCCGCGCCTATAATCGTAAGCCCGGTGACAACGGCGCGTCCAGTTGTCTCTCCCCAGGTCGCACCGATTCGCGTTCAAACGCCGATAACCGTCTCGAAGCCGATAGTCTCGCCGATCGCGGCCAAACCGTCGAGCCCAATGACACCACGGGGCAATTTGATAAGGATCCGTTCGCCTCTCGTGAGCTCAGCGCCGATAATCGCCACACCCGTGTCGACGGTCCCAAGTAGTCTTGAACCGCAAACGGTTTCGACGCCCCCAACAATCGCGGTGACGAGCGGTCAGACACCTGCAGCGATGTCGGGAATCGCTGCACTCGCGGCTGCCGCTGCAGCCACACCCAAGATCAGCATGAACAACATACCGATGATCTCTTCCGGTGGCACCAATACCATCAGAATGAAGAGCGTTCAACCTGGCCAACAGATCCGTTTCGCCGCACCCGGTGCGACGGTCCTCAGAGCCGCCTCGCCCCAGCAAAGCAAACAGATTATTCTTCAGAAACCTGGACAAAATATCACCGGACAACCGCAAATCGTACACTTGGTGAAAACGACTCAGGGCATGATGGCTACAGTGCCCAAAGTGAGCCTCATACCGGGAAAAAATGTGGCTGGACCAGGCGGCAAAACGAGCAACCAAGGACCGACGATTCTGCGATTGGTCAATCCCAATACCGTGGCAGGACTCAAGACACTGACGACCATGAAGACGTCGAATCTCGTGGCTATGAGCAAAGGACAAAGCATAGCGGGCAAACAGACGATAATGATCACGAAACCCGGAGGCAACGGTGGATTGGTAGGCCGTACGAATCAGATAATTGTCGTGACTACGGGCTCGGGACTGAGAGCCGTACAAGCGGTCACAACGTCACAGGCAGGAGCCGGCCAAGCTGGAAGCCTCACGACTCCGGTAAACGTGCTGCCACTCTCGGCCGCGAATCACGTCACGAATCAACAGGGCGTCAAAATGATCGTTGTTTCCTCGGGCGCCATGATGAGCGGGACTGGGGGCAAACCAATCACGATCACTGTGCCCGGTCAAGGCGGTGTACCAAAGACCGTCACGATCGCGACCAAAGGAGGCCAACAGACTATCTTCAATCCGGGCAAAAGCCAGATCGTTACGATGCCGCAGATGCAAAAGGCTCAGGATGGTGTTTCCGGGAAACCCGTCACTCTACAGATGTCAGGAGGATTGGGCGCTAAAACGGTTACATTGATGCCGACTAGCAGCAGCTCGATTATCACGACATCGGCGGACTCGTTGATGGACACGACGAAAATGATGTTCGTGCCGCAAAAGCAACCATCGGCATCGTTAGCCTCGACGTCCGATGGACCAGCGACGACGGACGCTGCGCTTGCCGCACTTGCAGCCGAAGCTGGCCTCATCGATCCTGTTCAAGAACCCTCGGGCGGTTTGTCGTTCATGGTCGCCGACGACGTGCCCGTTGGTGAGGAGAAAAACGACGATAGCTGCAACGGCAACGAGGCAGCGGTCACCGCTGCACTCGTCTCACAATTGACCGCTGGGGAACCGATGCAGGTCGACGGCGAAGGCAATTTCGTCATTCCTCAGGTTGACGGCGCTTTCGATCTACTCTCGTCCGACGAAGAGGACGAGGCCGCTGATTCGCAAAAGGAAATCGTGAAGGAACCAACCCACGACGAGACTCAAGAGATGGAACAAGATCCTGCACCTATTGAAGCTATCAAGCAAGAGCCGGAACCTTCCGTGTCTCAAACGGCGGATGAAAGCGACGAGAAACACACCGAGGCCGAGCTCGTACCAGAGCCGAAAGTCGAGGAAGCTCCGAGTCAGGAAACTAAGGAAGCGGAAAATCCAACGATCGAACCGCAAACACCCGCGAGCGAATTGAACACCGAGACAACCAGCGAAACCGAACCACCGAGCGAGGGCGATATGCAGATCGTAAGTGATCCACCCTCTGCCGAGAACTCGGCCAAGCCCGAAGTCTCGAACGCTCAGCAGCCTATCGTTGATCCGATCGCTGAGAGAATGGCCGAGATCGTTACGAAGGATGAGGAAAAAACGGAGATCAAGGTAAGCGAATTGCTCGTTTGAAGGAATTTTGACGAGGCGAAGTAGAAAAGTTGCAACCACGTGGTATATTGAGGAATTTCGATCTACTAAAATCTGAATGCTTGTGGTCGATTCAGGGTGGCCATTGTCAGGGAAAACCTGGAAATGTCAGGGCATTTTTCAAGTGTCAGGGAAATCAGGGAAATGGCAGGGAATTAAATATTAGTCAGAGAAAGTACGAAATATCAAATCGAGAAAAATAGTGTATGTATGTATGTACACTACGCCAAAGAATTAAAGGAACAGAACATTTCTTCCCTTTTTTTTAGTGTTTTTGGAAGCGCTGTATCTCTGAAAAATGGTCCTATCGAGATGAAAAAAAAATCATTTTGAAGCTTCAAGTCTCTAGTTTAGAGATCTTTTTGCAAACATGTTTTGTGAGCTACGGTTATCTCGCAATCATAAGAAGTAGCGCGAGACAACAATTTTCATTTTTTTTTGTTTTTTTTTCTCTAGGGTCCGCGGGTTCGGGAAATTTTTTACAATTGAACCAATGCTTACGTCAGTTAGCTTGTTTATTCAGCTATAATTTCATTTTTTGTCGATCTTTCTACGACAATTTTTTGCTGAGATATCCGACTTTAAATGAAAAAGGATCCTTTTGCCTGTGATCATCGATATCTCAGCAACCAATAATCGCACAGGGAATTAAGGGGCAGTTTTGAAAACTTGAATACATTTCCTACAAGACCCTTTCATTGATTATTTAGAAACAATTTTTTTTCACCTTTAACATCAATTTTAAAAAAGTACAAAAAAATTAGTTTTTCTGGTGTTTCAGTAAATCTACCACTACTTTACAAATATTTATGGAAAGACTAACGTTGCCAGATTTTTTTCAGCTTAATGTACCCCCAATAGCCCAGTAAATTTTTTTTTAACAAAGATCAATTACATTTAGTTGTAATCGAAAAAAAACCTTCGTTCAATCACTAGTCAATGCTATTTTGAAGAAGTGTGCAAAATTTCAATAAGATCGGTGCATCAGTTTTTGAGAAATCGTGTCCGACGACTTCCAAAATAGTGTTTTAAGCAAAATGCGTATACTTGCGTCGCTCCCGGCCGGTCTCTCCCAACGGGGGGAATTCCCAAAGGCTCTCTCTCTCCTAGACTTTTACTCCGAATGACTTAAAACTTTGGGAGAATATTCTAGACATATTGTACTATTAGACATAAAAATAAAAAAATTGATTTTTTTAAATTTTCAAACCCACGTAACCCTTTAAGCTTCCACAGACCCTTTAAAGCCTCTCCGTGTCCGAGGCAGTCTCCTAACGCGTCCACATTTTGCCTCCTAACTCCGTCTGCAGTCAAGAATTCGCATGAATTTTACGACGCGTAACGAGAAAAAAAAAAACCTGTTGACCCGCAGCACGAGATATGCACAAAATCGGACACCGAGGAGAACGAGAGCAACACGATCGTGGCGGCGGATCTGCCGCCGTTGCACGAGAAATCAGACGCCGAGGCGCTCCTTGACGCCCTCGAGGATCAGACCTACGAGCCAGCCGAGAACGAGATGGCGGTCGAGACGAAGCAGGAAACCTTGAAAAAGGAGGACAACACCGTGGCCGAGACGATCCAAAAATCGGCGCTCGAAGCACCCGAGCCGATGATCACCGAACCGATCGCACCGGCGCTCGTCGCTCCCGCGAGTGTCGCGACGAGCCCGACCACATCGCCGAGCAACCCGGAAGTTCCTTCCAGCACTGATGCTCAACCGGAAGTCGCGCCGCCGATCACCGAGCCGGCGCCAGCGAGTTCGCCCAGACAGATAAAAATCGAAGCAATGGAAGAGCCTATGGACGATGACAAGCCCGTCGACGAGCCAATCAAACCGTCCGTGACGAACGGCAACACCACGAGCGCCGAACAAGACATGGAAGCGTTGCACAAAGCCGTACAAATGAAACCGGAAGGCAAGGAGGAGATACCGATCGTCAAGAGGGAAAAGGACTCGTCGCAATTGGAGAAGGAGAACGAGACGCGCACCGAACCGGGAGATGACTCGACCGCCTTGACCACCCTCGCCACCGCCGCACTCGGTTCTGCCGAACAGCCCGTCAAGGTCAAAGCCGAACTTGTAAGTTCGTTCAATTGTTTCTGCAAACTCTCATTTTGTTTTATTTGTTTCGAGGAAGGTTGCTCCTCTGTGTGATATGCAAGGATCGATTGCACACGTTCAGAAGCAGCAAACATTTTTATTGGAAGTTCAATTAAGAGGTTTGATTGGAATTTCAGTCCTACGGGATTCGACAAAAAAAATAATAGGAATTAATTATTATATTGATTAATATCTAATTTATATAATAATTATTTTTATAATATAATAGTATTAATACAATATCAATAATAATAATAATAATAAACGTCGAAAAGTAATTGAGGAACCGTTTATTTGGGTTTGTTTTATTAAACCCAAACAAACCCAAACAAATAATCAGTGAAAAAATGTTTTTTTTTTAATAAGCAATGAGTTCGTTGACTTTTCTGTTGACTCGAAAAGTTTTTAGATTTTTATCTCGCTTTTTACACGTATTTTGTTTTGAAAATTGTAAAAAGTCGCGAATATTTTGGATCTTTTTGTAGAAAGGTTCCACGTGATCCTTAAGAAAGAAATTTCCAAGTCGTTGAACGAATATAACTGAAAAATTAGTCTAGAAATAAAAAATTGAGGAAGAGGAATTTTCGAAAGAAGACAAAATTTTGAAAATATTACAAAATAGTTCGAAAAATCTTATTTAACTTACGAAGAAACATTTTTTAAATATTATTCCTTCAATAATTATTAATATAAAGAATTTATTAAAAATTTGTTGGCATTATTATTATTCAAAATCAATTACCATGTCGTGAATACTTCTGAATTTTTTTTTTCGTGCGACTGCAGTAATAATTTTTTTTGCGAATTTTATTTCGTAAGAAAAGTCGACAAAACAAACCGTAATAAAATCCACCTTCAAACAAGATATAAAGAAAACAAAACAAAATCTGTATCGCGCCCTTTTTTTCTGTTATTTAAACAAAAAATGGGAAAACCTTCAAACAAATTCTGGTCTATGCGATTTTCACGTTTAGACCGAAGAGGAGAAGAAGGACGTGGATTGGTATGACGTCGGAGTAATAAAGGGCACGACCTGCACGGTCCAACACTATTATCTCCCGGGTGACGAGCCCCTAGACATGACCCAGGCGCCCGCGGACATATTCAAGGGAAGAACCAAGATTCTGCTGGAGTCCGGGACCGCCTACAAATTTAGAGTCGCAGCCGTGAACAGTTGTGGCCAGAGTGCATGGAGCGAGGTTCGTAAAGCTTGCTCATCAAATTGTCCCTGCCGTAATGTTAAATACACGACACAGACAAACCCAAAAATAAAAAATTCCAAAAATAAAATCAAGCCGACTCATTTTTGGGGAATTTTCTTACAAGAAAAGATGGAAAAAATAGTTAAAGTTGGAAACTCGTCCAATTCGATAAAAAAAAATTCCAGAAAGTCCACATTTTTCTTGCGAAGAAGAAAATTAATTAAAATGTTATCAATTTATGATAAAATTTAAGTTTGCATCGTTGGAATGCAATAAAAATGAATATTTTATGAATTGCTGAACTTTATTTTAGCAGACTTTAAGAAAAAATCCACGATCTTTTTTTTTTACAATGATTACTTGAAGTTTTACAAATAAAACCTGCAAACCAATATTTGCTCTAATGATAAAAATAAAGGAATATAAATATAAAAAATCATTTGCGTTGCATTCCAACGATGCAAAAATCAACACAGTAATTTATTTTCTTCATATTGAAATATAGTAAATATTATATTTTGTATACATACATTATTAATAATATTAAACAATTATACAACATATATATATATATATATATATTTTTGTATTATCATCTTACGTAGAAAAAAATATTAAATTTTGATTACTTTAAAAATAAAATTATGGAGGTTAGGAACTTGCACTTGTTCGTTTTTCTCTTTTCTAAAAAAAAAAAAAAAAAAAATAGCCCGACCGTATATTGTATTTTATATTAATACATATATATATTGTAGGGCGATTTCCTTACAAAAGAGAAGAATAAAAAAGTGCCAGCTTCTACCCTGCACCATTTTATTTGAAATAATAATAATCAAACAACATTTTTTTATACATGAAAACAAATTTTTTACACAAAAGGATTATTCTTTTTTCTCAATTTCAAAATAGTCGTAAACAAAAATAAAAAAATAAAATCCATACGCACTCGAAACCCAAAAAATGTTCACCGATTTCCACTAAATTCAATTCTCACATTATTTCCATGATACTCGACTTACGTGCAAAAAAATTATTCGGGAATCGCAAGTTTTGATAAAGTTGAACATTAAAAATATTAAAATTAATAATCCCTTTTAAAAACTAAACCTTCTCACAAATATTCGCAGAATTAATATATGAAAATTCTGCTTCGTTTGAGTAAAAAAAAATTATGCTGAAGTTTATATTTTGTTAAAAGACAAAATGAAACCTTAAAAGTTGGGTTTCTCTGGTGTTCGCGCAGGTATCTGCGTTCAAAACGTGCCTACCAGGTTTCCCGGGTGCCCCGAGCGCGATAAAGATCTCGAAGTCGGCGGAGGGTGCGCAACTCTCTTGGGAACCGCCGCCGAGTCATTTGGGTCCGATACTCGAGTACTCGGTTTATCTCGCGGTTCGCAGCGCGAGCGCTGTGCCGAACAGTACCGGCGAGGCGACCACGGTCGCAACGACTCCGACCCAATTGGCCTTCATAAGGGTTTACTGTGGCCCGACGAACGCGTGCTCGGTGCCGAATAGCTCGTTGAGCGCGGCCCACATGGACGTCACCACCAAGCCCGCTATAATATTTAGAATAGCAGCGCGCAACGACAAAGGATACGGACCGGCCACTCAAGTCAGGTGGCTCCAAGGTACGAATACACATTGCTTCAAATACAGGGTGTCTACCGACCGTTGAAAAGTCATGGAGAGTCTCAAATGTCACGAAATTACACTCGACCCTGAAAAAGTTATGAAATGTCATGAAAAGCGACTAGACGATCTTACTAGACTAATTTTGAAAATTAGTCGCACTAAAGCATTATAAAGTATACTTTTATAAGTTAGACTAAAAGTCATGAAAAAATTCCTATCCCTTGCCTCGAAAATCCTCAAATGTCATGAAATTTCAGTTCTGGTCAAAATTAGACACCCTGAAATAGTCAATATTCCAACGAAAAATTCTCGATAAAACTAATGCTCACACCCCGTATCTGAATTCGCAGACCCAACGACAGCGGTGAAGAGCAATCCCCAAGTCAAGAGACCCGTGAACGACGCTCGTTCCCAGGCTAATTCGCCCCAAAAAAGAGTCAAACCGGAAATGACGACAGGTGACAATTTTTCGTGAGTCAATCCACGAGCTCATTATCGAACGAGTACCAATCTCAACCGAACGAAGCAACAGAAGAGAAAACGAAAGGAATCGTAATGATTCCTGGCGAATAGCAGAGACCTTCCCCCTGCCCCTCCCCCCGGTCCCCTTTCGACCGCGACCCTGCCTCCTCCGCCCTCCCCATTGCTCTCGATCAGCGCTAATCGTATAATTTTATTTCCGCTGATACACGCACGCCTCAAGCGAACCGACGTGATTGCGTCTCGCAGCGATCGAGCCTGTGTAAAAACAAAACAAAAAAAACAAACGAATGAAAAAAATATTACAAAAACACACGAATGAGAACGGCTAATAAATGCAGTGAGGTGAATTAATAACGTGATGGACGAGTGAATTTTTAAAACGAACGAATTGCTTAATTACTTTTATTACACAGACGGTTACGATACATATCTCGGGATTATTTCAACTCGTTCTCGATGCGTTCGCCGACAATACGCGCGCGTGCGCGCAAAAACGAAACGCGCGCGGTATTAGAAACGGATGCACGTGTTGTTTGACACGTCGCTAGCAATCAAAAAGATATATATATATATATATATATATATATATTGTGTGTTGTACAAAATAAACGACGCAAACGACGATACAAAATAAATGGCAATCGCGTGCTTTATTTTGTCCAGGTATATGTCTACATACAGGGTGACGATTAAAAGACAGCCATTTCTTTTTCAAGGATCTTACGCGGAGATTCCGCGACCGAGAAAAATACGATATTTAATAACTTTTCAAGTCTTAAAAAAAAAATACAACGTATTTTTGTGGCGAGTAGAAAAAAAAATAAAATAAAATTCTACTTTGAAGCGGAATAGAGACAACTGAATTCCGAGTACAAAAAACTGGAACTTTTTTTCGATGGAATCAAATTCCATTCATCCACTTTGAAATGCGTCTTTGATCATTCTTTTTTTATCGATGACGACGGGATGTAGAAGAAAGTTTTTCAGGAGTACTTCGTATTCAGAGTTGAATTATCTTTATACTGCTGTACTAAAAAAAATCGATTTATTTCTCGAATGCTCATTTTTTAAGGAAAATACTTCTCACAAAAAGACGTTCTTTTTTTCGAAGAGGACTCGGTATGGTGGAATCGTATTTTTTTTTCCAATTGCGAAATCTCCGCGCAAGACTTTTTAAAAACAGACGGCCACCTTTTGATCGGCACTCTGTTTGCAACTGGAGAAAGGACGCAAAGGACCGCACAAAATAAATGGCAATCCGTGATTTGTTTTGTATCGATATATATATATATATATATATATATATATATATATGAGCGACCAGGCGAAAAAAAACGTTGAAAAAAGCTTGCGAATGTTGAAGCCCGGGGGAGGTAGCTCGGAACAATCCTATTTTTGTAAAATAAGTCGAAGTTAAATTTTGGGAAAACAATATCGAGGAGTCGCCATTGGTTTTAGTAAAATTCCAAAAAAGGAGAGAAGAACGAAAGAAAGATGAATAAATCTGAGAACGAAAGAGGAGAGAGAACGAAAGGGGAGAGAGGAGCTGTATACATTTTTCAAACTCGCTCTCTCTCCCTCTCTCTCCCGATCTTATCTTGGTGAGACAGGGCGCAAAGTCCAAGGGCCCTCGGAATCTATAACGTTGAACTTCCTTGGAGATTCGATCGTGTATCTCACGGATAATCGAGCAAACACGGTGCTATCAATGACTCGATTTTGTCTGTCCCTCTCCTTTTTTTCTCTCTCTCGCCGTCTCGACTCGTTCCCCGTCCCGATTTAACTCGACGTTTTTTTTTTTATTTTCTCAAACTGCCAGACGCCTCGAAAGTGGAGAAACGCGGGCAGGGGGAGGGAGGGTTACAGGGCGGAGAAATTCTGTCGTTCGAATAGAGAAAGACAAGACAAAAGAAAGGGAAAAAAATAAAGAAGAAAGCAAGCAGAGAGAAGAAGAGAAAAACCACGCACGTATTGCAAAATTATTTTTGTAATTAGTCCGTATTGGTGACGTTTCCATGTTTGTCCTTTTGAGTTTCTCGATTCGGTCTTCCATACGGTCGAACAAAAAAAAATAATAATTATGATAATAAAAAAAAGGAAATATGGCAGTTTCAAACGTAAATTCATTAGCCCTCTTCCAGTTCAATCGAGGTTTTTTTATATAAAGCGTATCTATATGACATATGTACATATATACATGCGTACGTGTACACACATACATGTACGTGTATACGCATCAGGGTGGCTGGGAAAAAATCGCCCGTGTCCTGCAGCAATAACATTTGGTGGAAAAAAAAAAAACAAATCGGACCAATTTTGATCCATCTGAATCGAATCTAAGCAACTTTTTTTTCCTTTTTCTATGCGCACGGAAAATTCCCTCTCCTCCCAAATTCGGATTTGAAGTACTTGAGAACTTGTTAATATTTGCCAGATCCGATCGAAAATTCCCAAAACTCACGATTGGGGCTAGAAAAGTATTTTCAAAATTCACAATATTTTTACACAAATGATAAGTGTTTAAAACATTATTTTGTTCAATTCTCGAGAGAAGCTTCTCGAGAAGCTTGCAGTTAAAAAGATTTGAAAAAAAATCATATAATTTCTATACAAATTGGTGCTTCAGAAATTACGATATCAATACTTTCACGCAAATTAGAGCTGTTTGGAAAGTTATTTTGTTTTTTGAGAGGAAAATACGCATTCTTGGACTGCGTCAATATCGCTCACGTGAAGTTAAAATCTAAAAAAAGGTTTTTAAAAAATCACGATATCATTTTTACGCATATTTGAGATCTCTAAAATATTATTTTTTTTAATTTTCGAGAGGAAAACACGCATTTTTCGAATGCCTCAAAGTTGAATTCTACAGATAAAAAAACTTTCCTAAAAATCTCGATATTATTTTTCCGCAAAGTACAATTATTAAAAAAAAAAAAATTCTTTTCTTTTTTGTCCCCGACAGAAAAACATGCATTTTCCGAATGGCTACTATTCAAGTAAAAAACAACGATTCCAAGATTAAAAAAAAAAACTTTTAAAAATCGTTTAAGAGAAAACATTTTTCGAAAACCTGTAATTCGCGTAAAAATAACAAAATCGTGATTTGTCAAAAACTTTTCCAAAGCTATGAGGCTCAGCTTTAAGAATCTTCGGCCGGAAGTAAGAAATATTAATGAGCTGTCGAGTTATACGAGTTTGAGTGTGGAGAGACAATTTTTCGTGTAAATAAAATGGAGGGAAAAAATATTATCGAGCACTCAGGCTTGAGTCGAAGCTCAAATTTGGATTGTATTAATTTTTTTTTTTATACCTAATGTTATTGAATGAGAGGGGCTAGTTGACATTTTTTATCGTGACACCCTGATACTCGTAGAAGGTCTTCGCACACACCATAGACATTATAAGTTGCACGGATTGTCGCGAGAGCACTTTTTCCTCTTCATCGCATTAGTGTATACCGCATCCGTATTTGATAGTCATCGTCGAGCATTGGAAATTCACGAAAAAAAAAAAAAAAAAACCAAAAAGAACAAGACAACCACCAGAAGAAGAAGAACATAATGAAGGAGGAGCGTTTTCTTTTCGATAACGAAAAATGGCCTTACGCTGTACATCGTCGTTTTATAGTCGAACACAACAATTCAAAACAAAAAAACAAAAAATAATCAAAGTGCCTAGGATATAGAGAAGGGTGTGAATGAAAAAACGCGCTTTTTCCTTTTGTCACTTTGTCCTCGGGCCTGCGAATGGACGAGAAGAAAAAAAAAACAAAACTATTCGTACTCTTCGCGCGTTCCCCCCGAATGACTCGAGTTTTTCTTACGGGGAAGAAAAAAAAAATGACGACTCTTGTTTCTCAGGCAAATTGACGTTTTAGTTTTTGGTCTTTTTTTTTAATACTCGACACGAATTCTTTCCTGGGAATGTGGCTTCTGATTTTTTTTTTGTTCGATCCCATCACGAGCGATTTTGTATTTGCCGGAAAAGTGGATCGTGGCTCGTTTAAAAAAAAAAAACGCAGTCCCGGCACGTCGGTCGCAAAATGAGTGTCCGAAATAAAGTGTTTATTCGAGTAAATAAATTGCTGACGAATTTAATGCTACGAAGGATCATCCTGACGATTGCTATACCTACGATTGGGCAATGAAAAGCTGAAAGTAAAAAAAAAAACAAACAGCGATTTTTTTTCTCGGCTGATAGAAAAATAAATAGCGCTAGGAGAGCGAAATTTTTGCGAGCTTGAAAAAAAAAAAAAATCCTGGCAACGTTTCCAACCATGACAGAGAAAGAAAAAAATCTTTTCCAAAATCCTTAATGAGATTGTTTTGGCTCGGCAATCGTTAAAAAAAAAACATCGCGAGTCGCGTATTTTTTTTTTTCGTATGTAAGGCCGAAAAAAAGCTCGTTTGAGACTTCGATACAAATTTATTTGCAAAAAATACTTGAAAAGAGAATAAATCACGAAAAAATGTAGTTTTGACACGCAATAAATTGATTCTAATTATCGATAATTTTTTCACCAGAGAAATAATAGTCGTATGAACCCAAAAAAAAACAAAAACAAAAAAGAGTCGCAGTCGCGATCGAGCGTGATTCAGTCTTTATTGAGAAATATCGAAACGGTGGGGAAAAAAAAAACGAAAGCGATTTTGTACCATTGACGCGCAATGTGTATTAACCCCCGCCCGCCCCCTCCCCGTCGCCCCGTAGGCATAGACGAAATAAAAGAAAATGCTCGAAACCGAAAAAAGTGCTGTGGCTAAAAGCTTTTATCGTTTGCCAAAAGTGAACGGAGCAAGAAGAAGAAGAAGAAGAAGACGAAGAGAAAAGAGCGGAGAAAAACCAAAAAATCACGTAAACGAAAGAAAGAAGTGGGAAACTTTTTGAATACCGTTGCAACGAATGTCTGCGTTTATATGGGAATATCTCTCTGTGTTGTCTTTAGATGTGAAACGTCGCGCGGTCATTCCTCGATCGACGAGACGCATTTTTTCCCTCCTCGCTCTCTCGCGGCCCAAATTCGTCGCTCTAAGTTTGAGAATTGAAAAAAAAAATTGAATTGTTTTATATAGAAAAAAAAAAATAAAAAAAAATTAAAAACAGAATTGAATTTTTCGTGAATAGAAAAAAATTGAATTCTTCCAATTGAAAATGAAATTGAATTTCTTTCAATTGAAATATAATCAAATTTTTCAATTAATTTTTAAAACATTAGTGTTTTTAATTGAAAATATAATCGAATTTAATTTCAATTTAAATAAAATCATTTTTTTTCAATTGAAAGGAATTGACTCTTTTGCAATTAAACAAAAACCAATTCTATTCTAAATTTAAAAAAAATCAGTTTTATTTTCAATAAAAAAAAATCGATTCAATTTTTTATTTAAAAAAATGTAATGTTAATATCAATTTTAAAATATTCAATTTTATGTGCCATTTAAGAAAATTCGATTCTCTCAATTCAAACGAATTTAATTTTTTTTTCATTCGATCGAGAAATCAATTTGAGAAGAAAAAATATACATTTTGGGTAAAATAAGAGACGAATGTGAATTTTGGGGAAGAGAAAAATCGTCGAGTGGCGAAAATGATCTCGCGGGGCGTTCCAAGTTCTCCTGTGTATTGCGCTGTGTACGCGCTTGCGGCGCAAAGTACTTCCGGTTTTCAAGTACATCGTTTTTTTTTTCCTCTATTTTTTTCATTCTCGTGTTCCTTCGTTTATTTTCATTTTGCTTCTTCTATCCCTTTTCTCTCTAGTAATTCTCGCGTAATTAGCCCGTTAACCGGAAGTACAATGGTGCCGCGTCGAAGCGCCAAAAATTGTACATAGGTGTGTTGAGAGCGCGTGTGAGACACGCGTATCTTCGAAGCGATAGATTATCCCCACTCTTTTTTTTTTCTCTTCGTCTCGCTCGTTTCCCGTTTTGTTTTTACGTCTCCTAAAAATCGGAGTTTTTTGTTGTTGTTGTATAGAACGATACAGTCGCGTGTAAAAATCGCGGAACAATGAAAACGCGAAATCAAAGCCGAGAGGCGCAGTAATAAAGTTTCGAATATTTCTAATTTTGGGAAAATCGACGAGTGACGAGCAAAGAGAAAAAAAAAAACAAACGAAACAAAACAAAAAAAAGAAAGAGAATCCGAGGGCGCCGCCGAACACGATTACTGACAATGAACCGGGACACTGTATATCTGTGAAGTATCTAATAATAGTAAAGATAAAAAGAAGAAAGAGGAGGAGGACGAGGAAGAAGAGATAGAGGAGCTATTGATACGGACGAGATTAGCGTTTAAGATTTATTGATACGCGACGAGAGTGTGAGTCAACGATGAAGAAGAAGAAGCGGAAGCAGAAGTAAAAAAAAAAGAAAACGACGACGAAAGAAGGATTATGGAGTGAAACAAAAAGCAAACAACAACAACAAATATGAAAGAATAATAATAATTAATTGATTAATTAATTAATGATAAATAATACGGTCGAACGAAGAAGATATCTCAAGACGAATATTAAATTTTATGATATATTTTATTTTTGTTTAAAAAATAAGTAGACAGGATTATTATTCGATTGGTATAATAAACAAAAACAAACAAACAAACAAAAAGTACGAAAAAAAATTGTAGAACAGCGAGGATTGTTAGATAGCGATGCGGGACTTGAATGATTCTTCGATACCTTTGGCTGTTCTTTTTTTTTTTTGCTTGGTTATTCTTTTATGATTTGTTATCTCGTATCGAAATATATATATACATATATGTATATATATATAGTAGGGTGTGTCGAAAAAAAAATCTAAACTTGTCTCGTTAAACAGCGCTAGGTGTAAAAAAAAAAAACATGCTTAATTTGAGCTCCCCCGACTGGAGTGGTTCGATAATTTTTTTTTATTCATTTAATTTGCACCAAAAATTCGCTATTCGCGTTAATCAAATATTAGCATCAATATAATATTATTTATGCGAATTAACATTTATGCGAATAATATTCGTGTAAATATAATATTATTCGCGTTACTATAATACAATTTTCGTTAATACAATAGTTGAGAATAAATCAACAGCTGATCAATATTTGTCACTTGCGGTTGGAGTCAAAAAATGTCTTCGAGAAATCTCAATATTATTTTTACCCAAATGCAACTGTTCGAAAAAATGCCTTTTTTTCCGTGAATACATTTTTCGAAAAATTGTCGCTCGCGTAAAAATAAAATCGAGAATTTTCTAAAGCTTCAAAGATCAATTAAAAAAAAATGTTCAACCTAATTTGACGAATATCAATTGCGTTTAAATGGGGGAAAAAAAACATAACCATTCAGACTCGAGTCTCGCCTCAAATGTTACTGCATTTTTTTTTTAC
>OZ010721.1:21494558-21574475 GCA_963932345.1 Ophion ventricosus | reverse complement strand
ATCACGCTAGAGCGTCAAAAAAACATAGGGCCATTTTACAATCGTCACCCTGTATATTTCTATAGTACACCCACGGCGTGGGTGTATAGAAATATACGAGCCCGCGGGGCGCGAATCGATAGTTCGTCGACACTAGGCTGCGATATATATATATATATATATATATATATATACTCGCGCGCGCAGCCCGGTTCTCCGCTATATTCGGTGCGTGTAAAACGAACGGAAAAACGCTGGGAAAATTATGAACTCGACCCTCGCGTCGTCGTTGCGATATAGACTTCCGAGCATTGAAAATATAAAAAAAAACAAAATAAAAAAAAAGCATAAAAGAAAAATAAAGTTGAGTCTGAACTCGCGTATCGTCTAAACTACTCGCGTAAATACACTCCATCTTCGGTAAATATGTTTATGTATATTCCCGTGCGACAAGGAGTAAAGGTTGTTCGCCTCTTATCCGTGCACTTTGTCTGGTGCGCGCCACGTGGGATGTACGCGGGTCGAAAGTACTTTTTTTTATTTTAACGGCCAGAAGAGGAAACGTTATTGGAATTTTTATTGGGAAGTCGAAAAGGGTTTTTTATTTTTTTTTATTTTGCGTTGAGAATTGTTTGGGTTTGTTTGGGTGAAGGCATGGAATTTTGCCGTAAAGGTGACGATGAAAAATAGGAATATTCGGACTTGAAATTATGGTGGAAAAATAATTGTGCGAGGGGTGGAAAATTAATTTTATCATTTTTTGTTTGGGTTTGTTTATTGGAATTTTTGGAATTGGAATTTTTTTCCAACGTTATTGGAATTTTTATTGGGAAGTCGAAAAGGGTTTTTTGTTTTTTTTTTTTTATTTATTTTGGGTTGAGAATTGTTTGGGTTTGTTCGGGTGAAGGCATGGAATTTTGCCGTTAAGGTGACGATGAAAAATAAGAATATTCGGACTTGAAATTGTGGTGGAAAAATAATTGTGCGAGGGGTGGAAAATTAATTTTATCATTTTTTGTTTGGGTTTGTTTATTGGAATTTTTGGAATTGGAATTTTTTTCCAACGTTATTGGAATTTTTATTGGGAAGTCGAAAAGGGTTTTTTGTTTTTTTTTTAAATTTATTTTGGGTTGAGAATTGTTTGGGTTTGTTCGGGTGAAGGCATGGAATTTTGCCGTAAAGGTGACGATGAAAAATAAGAATATTCGGACTTGAAATTGTGGTGGAAAAATAATTGTGCGAGGGGTGGAAAATTAATTTTATCATTTTTTGTTTGGGTTTGTTTGGGTTGGGCAGTGTGTCGTAGGAATAAACAATTTGATGTATTTCGTGTTCGTTGGTGGAGATCGCGCTTTCTTTTATTCAAATTACCGTCGATCTTTTTTTTTTGGAGATACGTTCCTTGGATCATTATTGTTTTTTTTTCGTTTCATTATCATATCGCGCTGATTAAAAATGCGTTTTTCGATTTTATTTAGACATATATACTTTACTGGGAATATCCTCCCTCTCTCTCTCTCCCTCTCTCTCTCTCTCTCTCTCTCTCTCTCTCTCTCCCGATAAAATACTATCATTGTTGACATCGATTTAAAGTATACTTCGCTGCAAAACGTTCGATCACTTTGTCTTTCGGTCGATCATTAAATCGTGTTGGTCAACGTACAAGGTCTCTTACTTATAAATATGTACGAGGCATATCAACGGAGGCGAGCCTCAATATTTCTCCGCGAAGATTTAGTGATATTCCAATTTTTTTCATCCAATCAACATAAAAAAAACATTTCAATAAAAAAGAAACAGAATCTGAAAATATTGAATATCGAAAATTGAGTAGAGCAATTTTCATTCAGTTTTTATGGTCTATGTATTTATTACGAATAGAAAGGCTGAAAATTAATTACCTACCACTGGATAAGCTAGAAATTTATTGAGTGCAAGTGGAAAGGCTGGAAATTAATTACAACTGGAAAGGCTGACAAGTAATAAACAACGACTGGAAAGACTGGAAATTAATTAATCATAGTTGGAATGGCTAAAAAATGATAAATTACTAACTTAAAAGTTAAAAAATAAATGAAAAAAACTTTAAATTACTTAACTGAAAAGGCTGGAACGTAATTAGTTGTGACTGGGAATGCTGGAGAGTAATTAATTGCAACTGAAAAGGCTGAAAATTACTCAATTGCGACTGGAAAGGCTGGAATGTTATTAATTGCAATTGGAAATGCTGCAATTTCATTCATTCCAATTTTATTGGCTTTCGATCAATTAATTACAACTAGGAAGGTTGAAAAATAATTAGTGACAACTGGAAAAGCCTTTTTTTGAAATTTTGCACCTGAAAACGACTTAATTACAAAGTTTAATTAACATTTTAATTACATTTTTAATTACACCTGTAAACGACTTAATTACAAAGTTTAACAACAAAAAAAACAAAATTTCTTCGAATAAATTCATCGCGACTAGAAATTACCTGGGTAAAACGTTGGAAAGAAAGGTTGGAAATTCCTTCGAACCGATCACTTTGCATAATCTCATTAGGCAAAGAAGGAAATCCCTAAAATAATATTTTCCTAATATAATTGATTCATTTTTTTCGATCCTCTCTCTCCCTCACTCTCTCTCCCATTTATATTATTTATAATCTTTTACATTATTATTTTTCTTAGTTCGCTGTATGTTAGCTTTGTTTGGGTTTGTTTGGGTATTTTATCTTATTACATTGCGTATAATTTTTTCAATTCGTGCTTCAGCGTTTATTATCATTTTTTATTTTTCATTATTTTTTATTATTTTTATATCGATTTCTTGTATTATATAGAATCACTTATTTTTGTTTTTGTATCGAGTTTTTTTTTTGCTTAATTTATTTGTATTTTCTTCTCTAAGATGTGTGAAATGAATTGAGTCCCAGAGGACGCCGATTAGTCTTAGTGCACTAATAAATTCATCTATCTATCCCTCTCTCCAAAAAAAATAAGTCGACCGCTCAACGTGAACGAGACCAGAATTTTGCCTCGAAAAGTTCGCATCGCAGACCTATTCGCTCGCAGACCCCCACGCAATTTGCGAGTAGCTCGAAAATTAAACCTGAGCCAGAAACAATTTGGGTCGTAACGATCCTAGTCCAGCTAAATTCGTATGTTAGAAACGAGAGCTCATCGCTGCGCAACGAATATACGTTGCGTGATATACGCTTCGTAGTTAGAAATTGAACGTTTCTCATGCTCGCGTTATCCAATACGATATGAAGGGGAACAGGTGCATTTTACCGGTGCTCCCGCAGTGCGATACATATGCCTTTATAAACGGAGTACGTACGAGGAATTTCAGCATTTAAATTGTACGTGTACATATATAGATATATATCGTTCTCTCCGAGTGGTATCAGGCACTAGCAGGTTGTTGATTCCATGCATGTATAAATAGACTGTTGATAGTGTGTTTGTAAAGCGAGGATAGGGAAGCCAGGTGTGACCTACACCGCTCGCTGTTTCCGGGCGTCGAGTGTTATATCTACTTCACGTTACTTTTTTTTTTTCCTCGTCATTTTAATTTGTTTTCCCTATTTTTGAATTGATTTATTTATCTATATTTTCTAATTTTATAGTTTTTTATTTATTTTTTCATCTTCTAGTTAATTTTTTTGAATTAATGTCACTTCGAGTACTACACTTTTCGTTTCCCTTCATTTAAATTTATTTTCCCTATTTTTAAATTTATTTATTCATTCGTTTTTTTTTTTCTAATTTTCTATTGAGATTAATTTTTTTGTCTTCTATTCATTTCCATTTCTTCATTTTCTTTGAAATTTTCTTGATCTCTGATTCGTCAAATTTTTTAGTTTTATTTTATAATCTGTATTGACAAGATTCTTTTTTTAATTCGATGTACTTCGTTAAAAAATAATTGGCACATCACATTTAAGGAGAATCTTTTTAACACTCTCTTCATTTTTTAATTTTCATTCTTTTTATTATTATTTTTTTTTTTACATCTTCGCCATTTATTTCTTTGGCTTTTTTTATACATTTTTATTCTTAGTTATTTGCTCTTTAATCTTTCTTTTTCGCTTTCCTCTCGTTTCTACTTTTTTGTTCCCTTTCTTTTTTACTTTCTCAATTTAGCAAAACTAGAAACGCCCGCCCGTTTCCAACGCGCTTGCGCGGCCATGACCTATTCCCAAAAGTTGGCGCTAAGATTTGCGGAGCGTTCGGAAATAGTGAAAGTGCGAGTGAGCGAGCGAAAATAGACGAGATTATAGAGATTGTGAATACAAATACAAGTATATATATATATACACGAGGCTCTCGGGTCTCGGCGAACTGGTATAATTCTTGACGTAATAATTCTCACAATCAGGAGAATGATACGACATGGTGAAGTGATATATCTTTTTGATATTTAGAGTCGAGCTGCTCCGCCACGGCTGCTTTATATATATATATATATATATATATATATATATATATATATATATATATATATATATGAAAATGATAATTCAATCTTGAAGAATTTGCGAAAGAGAGAAAGTCCCAGAACTGCGTAACGTCTTTCTTCACTTTTTTTTTTTATTGTAGCGGAGCAAAGAAAATTGTTACGATAGTGAAAGAAATTGCAATTACGTATATACAAATTTGTTTGTATTCATATGTATTCTCATATAAGAATAATCTTTGAATGTATTAATGTATAAAAATATATTTCGCATGTAACCCGGTGCGTTGGTCTAGTGGTTAGCGTGCTGGCCAGCGGATCGGGGGAGGTCGCGGGTTCGAATCCCAGTCGCCGCGTCACTTTGCGATAATGCTGCGAAAATTGTATTGTAAAACTTTAAATTCGCGCTAAATTTTGGTTATTTCTGTTTCGAACAAAAAATTGAAGATGAGGAGGTTGAACGAGATGAATTTTTGTTCATTGGCGAACACGCGAAGGAACGACTGAGGAGTAAAAAAAAAAGAAAAAGAAAAGGAAATCCGTCACCGAGGGATGGGGAAAGTGGTATTGATTGAACGACGAGATTCTTTCATTGCGTGCGCTCCCCCCTCCCCTCTTTCTCTCTCTTTCCGCCGCCAACCTCTTATTTTTTTATTTCTCAGCTAATTAAAAATCAGCTCCGATAAACTTATTCCAAATATTATTATTACTATTAAAAATCGCTACCGATAAAGTTATTCCACTTTTTATTATTATTATTAAAAATCAACTAATATTATACGCATGTCTACATGCATGTAATTATTATTATTATATGCACGTCTAGACGTGAGCAATCCTCAGTCAACAATTGGAGTCTGACGTCATCGGAAATCGCACAGTTTCTCGATCTCATTTCCATTTCGATTTTCAACCGACTTCCTGGCTGTCGAGGTTTCCTTCCTCTCGTGAATCCGCACCGCGTAGCGTGCTCAATTCTCATTTCATTCTCATTTGACTGGATTTTTTTTTCTCTCGCTTGGGCGTACGGCTCGAACTCTGATAGCGCGGGGGAGGCGGGGGGGGGGGGGGGGCTTCACCCCTGCGCTGTTCTCTTCCTCGTTTGCCACCGAGTACGTACGTACGTGCATGCGTATCCGTAAGAGATTTTCGACGTTGCTACTTCTGCTACCTTTGCATTGAGTATTGTTCAATTCACATTCTTGAGGAATCTGTGTGGGGGGGGGGGGGGGGAAGAGAGAGAGAGAGAGAGAGAGAGAGAGAGAGAGGTGAGGAGAGAGGGAGGGAGGGGGAGAGGGAGAGGGAGAGAGGAAGAGGGAGGGAGAGAGAGAGAGAACGCGGAATTCTTGAGCCCGGAAATCTCTCATGCTGAAAAAAACATTATTTTTTTTATAATTATAAAACGTTCAAATAATGAAGAGGGAGGTGATTTTTTTTTCAATTTATACCAGAGGTTAGCGAGAAAGTTGGAATGGTCCAAAGAGCATGTTTTTTTTCAAATAAAGATAATAGCGATGATAATCGTAATCGTGATAATAATAATGATGATGATGATAATAACAATAATGGTAATGATTATGATGCAGATGACGATGCTGATGAATATAACAATAATAAAAATATCTTTAATAATAATAAGAACGATTTGAAAATTTAATTTGAATTGAAATTTTATTACATTAAAATTTTTGAATAAATTTGAATTTAATTGTATGAATTTTTTTTATTTTAATGTAAATTTATGTTTATTAAATTTTAAAAATTATTCCTCTAACTACAACTATAATAATAATAAGAATAATTTAATTTAATAACAAACAAGCTATAATAATAATAATTACGTAGCCATAATTATGATGGTGATGGTGATGTTAATAAAAATAATAATAATGACACCGGCTCGTCGAGTAAAATCTTCAGAGAATTTCAAGATCTATTTGTGCTTGGTTTCGGATAATATTTCTAAATTCTTTTTTTTTTTTGCATCTAGAAAAGCAATTGGCTTTGTCGTTTTCCTTGAGTACACTTGTAATAACACATGGTCGTACGTCCCCAGAATTTGAGAGAGAATATTTCTCATGCGGTTTCTCTGATGTACATTTTTCATATGAAAGACAGAGAGAGAGAGAGAGAGAGAGAGAGATAGGGAGAGGTCGATAACTATTTTAAACTCGATCGCTAAAAATATGTGAGACCATATGTTGAGGATCTCTCAGCTTTATAGTCTCGACAGGGAGACCACTCTTCGTACAATATATATATATATATACACACATTTAATAACAAATTCTCATGTCGTCTCCGCAAGTTCGCGTGACGAGATCCAGCTCGTTCCGCCTACGACCATAAAGACAACGAGACACGAACGATTTCTGTCTCTCAGATTTTTCGAATCGATACAGTCACGATACGAGTGCACGGTGCAAGCTCTTCAATTTCTCCGGCGACACTCACGCACATACACGCAAACAGATGGAAACTCGTCGTTCGACAGTTCTGAGACTGCGCGCAATTTCCACTAGGAATTTATGACGATCTATTTTACGAATGCGCTTGACGCAAGAATTTTAGCGCTCCTGAAAAATGTATCAATCTGACGTTTAAGGCCTTAGGCCACTCCAGAGGCAAAAAAAGGGCATATTTTGTGATTTTTTTTTTCAGCGAAACCATAAAATAAATCGGAATTACAAAATAGGGGTTTTATTATACACGTAATTGACTATACAAAATTATTTTTTCACAGCGATACATGTCAAAATGGCGACTGTGCAGCATTTTTCCGATGACGCCTTTATTTCTGGAAGGTCAACGGCCGGACCAACAGCTCCTTTAATTTTTCAGTTATGATGAGACACTAAAGTTTTTTCGATTATATATAAGAATAGTTGTAGAAGTACGTAGGATTTTTTTGATATATTGTTTTTTGTCAAAATGGCGCATTTCTAAAATAAAAAGTATAAAATGCCATGAGAAAATCGTCAGAAAATTGTTTATAAAAAAGGAACTATGAAATATAATTTAAACAATCCTACGTAGTGCCTCAGAAAATGTAATTATAAATATACAGTTAAAATTTCAAAGGAATCGGTTGAAATTTGTTTGAGTTATGAGCCCGGCCGACTTGAAAAACGTAGTTTTGTGATAAACGCGTTTAAAGTTAGTAGAAAGTCACGACACGAATGAAGAGGGGTTGCGCTAGAATTCGAAAATCGAGTACTTAGAGATTTTTCACACCCATCATCTTTTGGAATATAATTTTATAGGTACTAAGGTACATTTTTAACAAAATAAAAATCGATTTTTGGAAAATCCTAGAGTGGCCTAAGGCCTTAATAATTTGTGGGCTCCGCAGTTTGCTTGGGCAGGAAGCGGAACAACGATTGGTAGCAGCCTCGAAATCCACCTGGAATTTTGGTGCTAGCCATGTTTGGGATCTTGCCGGAAGTTCTGAAATTCGAAATTCATTTTTTACACGGTACATATTTTTCCGGTCGCGTAAATTTTAACAAATAAAAATAAATAATTCAATAGTGTAGTTGAAAGAGGGGTTGCGCTAGAATTCGAAAATCGAGTACATAGAGATTTTTCACACCCATAATCTTTTGGAATATAATTTTATAGGTAAGGTACATTTTTAACAAAAAAAAAAATCGATTTTTGCAAAATCCTAGAGTGGCCTAAGGCCTTAAGGGGTGTAACCCAAACAAACCCAAACCAAAAACCTTTTTAGCCGCGTAACCCAAAAAAAAAACCGCTTCAGGCGCGTAAGCCAAACAAGTCCAAAACAAAAATATTTTTCACACGCGCAACCCAAATAAACCCAAACCAAAATAATTAACGTGCACAAGCCAAACGAACCCAAACCAAAATAATTAACGTGGAAAACCCAAACAAACCCAAACCAATATACTTGAGGGGCGTAACCCAAACAAAAAAAAACGTAAAAAATCAGCCTACTGAAAAATAAATCATTCGTACGTTCCAATATAAAAAAAAAGGGCGCGGTGTCCCTTCCCTCGACAGTCCCTCAGAGAAACCTGATCTCTGATGAAAACACTCGTGAAAACATAGATCACATGCCCTCGAAAACATACGCCATTTAAATTTGCAATTGAGCGTGGGCGACTCCATTGTGCCTTTGGTGATCGGTGAACGTGAAAGGTTTCGCGAAATGTTTAAGGGTTGAGAGACCCGGAGCTGGAGGGGGGGGTAGGGGAATTAGAATAGCCCCGAGGCCAAAGGGCGCTTTTTAAGTGCAGGGTGTTAAAAGGGGGAGTGTTTGACGGCAGGAGCCTTCCGGAAAATCTATACCGCAAGGGTCGCTGAGCGTGTGTTTTGCCTCGTGGAGCTGCCAAGTACGCAGCAAAGGACTAGCAGGGCGGAAAAAAAGGGAGCGAGTTGCTCGTGGTCGACTCGGCGGCTGAATAACAAGGACGAGGGGTGCGCGAGATACTCCCTTTTTTTTTTTTACACGCGAGGGCGAAACTCCCTTTATCCAGCTCGCCAATCCACACCAAAAATCCTTCGAGCTGTGAGCTTTTTTTTGTCATGAATATTGTCATTTTTCGATCTTTGGCTTGGTATTTTTTTACAATGGATGTCTGAAAAAGTTGATGTGACGTCTAATATTAGGATTGTTTAATATTAAGGCTTTAGGCCACTCTAGGATTTTCCAAAAATAGATTTTTTTTGGCTAAAAATGTACCTTAGTACCTATAAAAATATATTCCAAAAGATTATGGGTGTGTGAAATCTAGTACACGATTTTCGAATTCTAGCGCAACCCCTCTTGATTCACGTCGTGACTTTCTACTAACTTTAAACGCGTTTATCTGAAAACTACATTTTTCAAGTCGGCCGGACTCATAACTCAAACAAATTTCAACCGATTCACTTGAAATTTTAACTGTATATTTAGAATTACATTTTCTGAGGTACTACGTAGGATTTTTTTATTATATTGAGTAGTTCCTTTTTTATAAACAATTTTCTGACGATTTTCACATGGCATTTTATACTTTTTGTTTTGGAAATGCGCTATTTTCACAAAAAACAATATATCAAAAAAATCCTACGTACTATAGCTATTCTTATACACGGAGAGAATTAAAAAGTAATTTTTGTCGTAAATTTCACGGTAAAAATTACCGTGATATATTTCAATGTGGTGACAAGTGAGAAAAGCATAATAATTCGTATACGACAAGTTTTTTTTAACTCACGTTACAGAAAATTTCAAATACGTAGTTAAAATTTTACTATACAAGAAGGGTACACGGAGAGAATTAAATGTTAAAAATTACCGTGCAATAACGGTAACCAGATGACGACCCTGAAATTTCGCTTATTATTATTAAGTAAAACACAGATTTTCACGAAAATAAAATAAAATTTCTTCTTCAGATAGAAAATTTTACCAGATTTTCTAGTAAATTTTCATGTGTAACAAAATACGCAAAACTTAAATTTAAAAAATATATAATATCAGCGAAATTTTACTGTGCATTTTATTATTTTATGCCTTTCAAAAATGTCTATAAAAAAGTATCGTCTTTATAACAGTTATTTTAAGATTTATTATAAAATTTAATGAGTGTTATAGGAAAATGTATTGTGCTCTCGGTAAAAATTATCGTGCGCGCTACCTTTCTTGTATAGTAAAATTTTAGCTACCTATTTGAAATTTTCTGTAACGTGAGTTGAAAAAAAATTGTCGCATACGAATTATTATGCTTTTCTCACTTGTCACCACATTGAAATATATCACGGTAATTTTTACCGTGAAATTCACGACAAAAATTACTTTTTAATTCTCTCCGTGTAGCGCGCACGATAATTTTTACCGAGAGCACAATACATTTTCCTATGACACTCATTAAATTTTATAATAAATCTTAAAATAACTGTTATAAAGACAATATTTTTTTATAGACATTTTTGAAAGGCATAAAATAATAAAATGCACAGTAAAATTTCGCTGATATTATATATTTTTTTAAATTAAGTTTTGCGTATTTTGTTACACATGAAAATTTACTAGAAAATCTGGTAAAATTGTTCTATCTGAAGAAGAAATTTTATTTTATTTTCGTGAAAATCTGTGTTTTACTCCGTAATAATAAGCGAAGTTTCAGGATTGTCATCTGGTTACCGTTACTGCACGGTAATTTTTAACATTTAATTCTCTCTGTGTATATAATCGAAAAATCTTTAGTGTCTCATCATAACTCAAAAATTATAGGAGCTGTTGGTCCGACCGTTGACCTTCCAGAAATAAAGGCGTCATCGGAAAAATGTTGCACAGTCGCCATTTTGACACGTATCGCTGTGAAAAAATCATTTTGTATAGTCAATTACGTGTACAATAAAACCCCTATTTTGTAATTCCGATTTATTTAATGGTTTCGCTGTAAAAAAATCACAAAATATGCCCTTTTTTTACCTCTAGAGTGGCCTAAGGTCTTAAGGAGGTTGTAGCGGTCCAGTTGTGTCAAATTACAGTTTATGCGTTTTCTTTTTTCTCAATAAGCCTGGAATTAAAAGAATGGGAAAAATTAGTGGCTCGCGATGGACAATACTTTTAGTGACATTTTTACTAATTTTTCAAAATAAAGCATTCATTTTCACGAAAAAACAGCGAGAACTTATTTAACATCCCAATAAAATCACTGAAAAATTAAACCCTCCCCCACAACGATAACAATAATTCATACAAATTGCTTAGCAATAATGCTGTGTTTTTTTGCACTGACGTCCAATTTATAGGAACGATTACTAAAAGTGCATTCTGAATTGAAATTAACGAAGTTAATTTGCCAGAGTTCTCCATCGACTCGTGACGAGGCACGTCGAATATTATGGAGAAATGAGAAAACCTTTTTTTGTCTCCTCCGAAAGAAGAAGAAAGGGAAGAGAGCTCGTTGATTATCGTCGTCACAGCGGTTGCTCGCCTCTTGTTCCACATTTCAAATGAGAGGCGAGCAATACCCACGTGCCATATCCAAGCGCGTACGGTATAATAGACGGGTATATATATACACGAGCTGATGGATAAATTACATACAATTTTTCACGTGCTGGCGGATACGCGAAACTTATAGTTAGCCCGAAAAGTCAAGCGCGACTTGTCCGCGTGACACGCGAAATCCCTTCAATCTCAATTGTACATTGTACGCGATGGGTTTTGATTTTTTTTCCCCCGCTGTTTTTTTTTTAACAATGTTTTTTTTCTCTCTCTCGTTGCAGAGCGCGCAAAATCGATTGCTCATCAAGAATGGAAAGATCGTCAACGAGGACGGCATAATCGACAGCGATGTTTACATCGAGGATGGAATTATCAAGTGAGCATGACAAAGAAGTACACTGCGAAAAAAAAATACTCAATTTAAATAGGATCTATTTAAATCGGTGGTTGATAATCGTTTCGTGACCAAGGACCAGGATAACTTTTTTTTTAAATTCTAGCAGAGCCTTCATTAACAGGCGTGACTATGTATGAAAAGACTAACCCTTTTCCTCAACTGCAGAATGTTACAACAGTCTTATAATGAAAACAAAGCCATGAGATTTTTGAGAGACTGAATAATGTACCATTTTTCCGTCAGTCAATCAAATCACAGATCTATTAGGAATAAATAAAATATTTAGTTATTAGACGATATTAAATAGATCTTGGTTTGAATAAACAAATATATTTAAAATAAATAATTTTAATAATGGAATGCAATAGGAAAAAATTGATTTCACGAAAAATCTAGTTAAGTAAATAAAAAAAAAAAAATTTAATCAAGTAGACGAATATATTCAACCCTTCGTGGTCACCCTGGGTAGAATCGATCCGTCGATCAATTTTTAGCGTAAATATATAATAGTTCTCGGCTTCGAATGGCACCGTATTCACCACACGGAGAGAATTAAAAAGTAATTTTTGTCGTGAATTTCACGGTAAAAATTACCGTGATATATTTCAATGTGGTGACAAGTGAGAAAAGCATAATAATTCGTATGCGACAAGTTTTTTTTTTAACTCACGTTACAGAAAATTCCAAATACGTAGCTAAAATTTTACTATACAAGAAGGGTAGCGCGCACGATAATTTTTACCGAGAGCACAATATATTTTCCTATAACACTCATTAAATTTTATAATAAATCTTAAAATAACTGTTACAAAGACGATACTTTTTTATAGACATTTTTGAAAGGCATAAAATAATAAAATGTACAGTAAAATTTCGCTGATATTATATATTTTTTAAATTTAAGTTTTGCGTATTTTGTTACACATGAAAATGTACTAGAAAATCTGGTAAAATTTTCTATCTGAAGAAGAAATTTTATTTTATTTTCGTGAAAATCTGTGTTTTACTCAGTAATAATGAGCGAAGTTTCAGGGTTGTTATCTGGTTACCGTTACTGCACGGTAATTTTTAACATTTAATTCCGTGCATCTTACCTGGAGTTTGAAGTAGCCTCATACCATAAAAGTTACCCTCTTCACATGTCGGAATAAATACCTTTTTTGGAACGTGCGCTATGCTACTATTTTTTTCCCAAAAGAAGCATATCTAAGGAGTATCACGTCCAAAATTTAGGTAAAAATGTTGAAAAATCACGGAACTATGATTTTTTTTAGCGAAAAAGTGTCTTTTTTGCGTTTTCACCTCTTTATGAATTTTTTTTCAACATGTCGCCATTTTATTTTTTATAAATAAATTTTTCGTACACCATCTAGAGAGTTCAAAGCATGTTCCGTAATTTTTTGAACCACTTCGAACGGATAGTTTGGTCACAATTCTTTTTTGAAAACTGACTAGGTAGAATCGACCCAAGTGTTGACCACCGCGATTGAATTTGAATGTGTGACCACGAAGGGTTAATATCAAAAGAATTTTTCTGCCAGTGTAGTCTCGCCGAGAGAAAAAATTACTGGCTACGCCAATGTGCAATTTCGCAGTGCTTTGACGGCGAGCGAGTGGAGAAAACGCGTCGAGATTACTCGACTTATTTCTAACGCACACTCTCGTCACGTATTGCAGACGTATCGCGGATTTTCCGAAGGTATGTGCATGCCACAATGCTTGAGCGACGGAGCCCAAACAAATGGCCTGCGCAAAGTTCTAAGGCATCCCGACGATTGCGGATCAAACGTGACCGAGTCCCACATCGCGAGCGCGATTTATCGAAGCGACTGATATACACCCGTCAAGGAGAAAATAATAATAAAAACAAACGGATTGAGAAAGCGCGATGAAAAACTTTGCAGATATTTTATTGAAATGCGTTTCCTGAGACTCGCTGATGCGCAAAGGGTGGAATTTAATATTGACTGCAATCCGGACAATGTGAGCTATTGCCAAGGGGCCGGGGGTGGGGGAGGGGCTCCGATCGTAGGAGAGTCGAGAGCTGCAGAATCTCTCTCTCTCTCTCTCTCTCTCTCTCTCTCTCTCTCTCTCTCTCTCTCTCTCTCTCTCTCTCTCTCTCTCCCTCTCTCTCTCTCTCTCTCTCTCTCTCTCTCTCTCTCTCTCTCTCTCTCTCTCTCTCTCTCTCTCTCGTTCTGCGGCTTTAACGAGGCCTGTCGTACTTCCGGTGACCGTCCCATAGTGCATGGATCATCACGCCGGTACAGTTGTTCTATGCGCAGGCAATCTTTGTAAAGCGTCAAGCATACTGTAAAAATCTTCGGAAGATTTATAATGAAGTTGATAATTGTGAGAAATTCTTCCAAGTATACAGTGGGTAAAAAAAAGTATCTGTTCACCGCGTGTTTTTCAAATTGTCCTACGGAAAAGAATGGTTTATTTTTTTTTCGTTTTTTTTTCATTTTATAAAAAAAAAATGCTTCATTTTATTTTAAAAAATTAAATAAAATTCTTCATTTTATTTAAAAAAATTAAATAAAATTCTTCATTTTATTTGAAAAAATTAAATACAATGCTACTTTTTATTTTTTTTCGAATATTTTTGTCGAACATTTTATTTTTCTGCGAAAATGCTAAAGTAAATTTTTTTTTGCAGGATAATTTGTAAGACAGGCGGTGTGCAAATACTTTTTTTACCCACTGTACGTTGGAACATAGAAGGGGAAAAAATAGAAAATCAAAGAAAACAAATTTTTAGAAAAAGAAGAAAAAATATAAATAAGAATGAATGACCTGCGATAATATAATAATAATATATTCAATGAAAATATAATATCTGCTATAATAATAATAATTATTATAATAATGATAAACATTGTTATCATTTTATTGAGTTAGTATAATCGAATTATTGAGTTTCCTGGCTACGCAGACCAAAAAGCTTCGGAGATGTTTAAGATCTATTTGCGCTTGAGTTGGGCTCTTTCTCTACATTATTTTTTTCTTTCTTTTTTGAAGGAATTGGCTGTGTCGTTTTCCTTGGGTAAACTTGTAATAACACGTGGCCGTACATCCCCAGAATTTCCGAGAGAATTCCTCATACGGATTCTCTGATTTATTTCTTTTCACACGAAAGACCGAGAGAGAGAGAGGGAGGGAGGGAGGGAGAGAGAGAGAGAGAGAGGCGATATCTATTTAGAGCTCGATCGTTAAAATATAAGACCATATGTTATGATCCCAACGATCACTCTCCGTCCACACAGACATATATATATATGCATTCCACACCATTTCACCTAGCCCGTGACCCCCACCATTTTTTATTTTCCTGATTTTTTTTTTGTAAAATTGTACCCCATGAAAGGAATATCCATACCAATTTTTAGATTTTTATCTTTTTTCTTTTAGGAGTTATAAATTTCCAAAAAATGTCGATTTCGGAAGTTTTGGAAAAGTTTAAACGCTTAAAAAGTTTTAAAAAAGTTAAAAAATAAATCATTTTTTATAGTCAATTACGTGTACAATAAAAGCTCTATTTTGTAATTCCGATTTATTTTACGGTTTCGCTGAAAAAAAATCACAAAATATGCCCTTTTTTTTGGCCTCTAGAGTGGCCGAAGGCTTTAATTATTGCGCGGCGCGTTCTTCCGCTCGTGAGTAGCGAGTGATGGGCCACTGACAATTCTGTCTTGTGAATTCCTTTCCGGGGGGAATTATCGTCCAGGGTGGCCCAGCTGGGAAGAGACGCTTTGGTGTGGCGTCGCGAGACGCCTTTTCGGTACTCTCTCACTCTCTTTCTCGGCTCTTATTTCATGCTCAGCTTGCTCTAAAAATATGTCTTAGGAACATTGTCCTTGAGCTGTCATCGCCACGTCCGGAGACTTCGGGACGGTTCGCTGTGACCTTGAATCTCTTCTTCTGACTTGCGTGATTTATTATTGGCAAATGTTGATAAACAATGAAGTTATTATTCGGACGAATAGATTTCGAAATACGATTTATTGAATTGAAAAAATTAAAATTACACCGTTTCGTAAAATATAGCGTTCGATAAAAAGGCAAAAGAAAAAAGCGTAAATCGCATCAGGCGGGCATTAATCGGTATTTTTTTGGAATTTTTGCAAAATCTCTTCTGCAAATTCGATCTAAGGGTGACGAATCCCTTTAGGCAGCCGAAAATAAGCGAATTTTCGAGACTTTTTTTGTGTAGAATACTATTCATCATATCCAATTAAAGTTTTATGTACATATACACATTGTTGAATCATCTGAATTCTTTTTATTTCTTCAATATTAAAAAATTGCGGCTGTACAACGCTCTTGCTTTAGAGACGGTTGCCGCCTGAGTTGTTCGACGGCGTACAATCTAGTGTCTGGTGCATCGATCTGAGACATCAGAACCAAGCAGTTTTAGATTTTTAAGATCCACACATTCTATTTGAACCTAAAAAATCCGAAGACAAGTGAATGTTTAGAAAATCGTAAGTGTTTGAAAAAAAATTTCATTATTGTGAAAAAAAAACGGAAATTTCCGCAACTCTGACAATCATTTATTCATATTTTCATACATCTCTGGTAATTTTTTCAAGTTATTTCATGCATTAATTAAGGTGTAAGCCGCTGTGTCCGTTGGAGTGTCCTCATCGGCGTTGTCGATTTGCGGGAATTGTGCAGCTCGCAATTCGCATCTGAAATAGTTCCACAAATTTTTATACATTCTTGAGATGTTTTTTAAGAACATGAACCTAAATTTTGAAAAAAAGTCGAGAATTGAATGTTGGAACGTGTTTGAAAAAAAATGATCGATTTTTAGCATTTTTTTCCCGGCATTTTGCAATAATAAATATGTTTTAAACAATCTAATCTTTCCAACTTTAGGTTCATGTTTTAATAAATTATATTATGTAAACGTGTTCCAAATTTGAAGATGATCCATCAATTAGTTTTTGAGTTATGATTCCCGCAAATTGAAAAAAATGTCGTTTCGAGAAACACACGTTTAAAGTTTCACAAACGAAAAACTCAAAGTCAAATGTGTTTAATCAAATGATAAAGTGTCTTACCGATTGATCAGCGATTCCAGCACCATACAGCAGTCCTTCCTCTTCCTCATGCAACTCATTTGAAGCTTGCATTTCCTCTTTACGAGCTTTTCGAGCTTCTTTTGTCTCTAATAAACTTTTTCTATTTCGCCGAGCCACGCGCATCTGATCCATTTGCTCGGCATATCCGTAGCTCTGCCTGCCAACTACGATTTGTAGTTCATTCATAACCATGAGTAGGGCTGAATTTCCTTCATTGAATAAAATAGCAGCAAGAAATGCCGCTACCTCGATTATTTTGTACCCAGAATGGAGATGTTTTGAAGCCCATCGTCAAACGGTCGAGTTTGGGTTTATTTGAGTTATGAAAACCCAAACAAACCCAAACAAACTACCTAACTGAGCGCTCGTAGATACCTGAGCGCGCTTGGGAGTCGAGCGGAGAGTCTTTATCATTTATATACATACCGTTAGAAGAAATCCAACCATCGTTTTGAAATTTTCAAGGTGTATTCTTAAGATATTCTGCTAACCATTTATGAAATTTAAAAAATTGATTTTTTGAAGCATCTAAAGTAGTTGCCCACCTTAAATAGTCTCTCAGCTTTCTCGTGGAGTTCATTTTCGACCGTAAACTCTTTTTTCACGTTTTAAAATGATCAAAAATTGGCTATTTTTTCATCGTCTACGTATACTTCACCCCCCCCCCCCCCCCACCTCCTTAATATCAACGATTATGATCCACCGAAAGATTACTGACTCTCACAAACTATCCATGAATCTAAAATTTACTTCCGGTCTCGTTATTGTACAGACAACTTGGCCGAAATCTTATCATCCCCGGTGGGACTCGAACAATCGACGCGCGCGGAAAATACGTGATGCCCGGTGGTATCGACCCTCACACGCATTTCGAGCTCGAGCTGATGGGCGCAACTACCGTGGACGACTTCTATCAAGGCACGAAGGCCGCTGTCGCCGGTGGCACAACCATGATTATGGACTTCGTCATTCCGAAACAGGGCGAAAATCTGATCGAGGCTTACGACAGATATCGCGCGAGTGCGGACGAAAAAGTCTGCTGCGACTATGCTCTACACATCGGCGTTACCAGCTGGAACCCTAAGGTAAGAGCCGACGTTATATTCTCGGTTATTGTGGTGGCCGGTAGTCGAAGGGTGTCCCAAAATACACGCAAGATTTGAATTTTGCGCCATTCGTAAGGTAAAGTTCCGACTGGAAATTGACGTTGGGTTTTTGTACAGTTCATTGCTGGGTCAAGCCAATTCCTTGTTGGGTCATTATCGGGCTTCCCTATCAGGTTCTTATAGGCTGTGTAACGATCTTCTAGGGTTTTCTTTGGGTTCTGTCAGGTTTTGCCTCGGGTAAGTCCAATTTTTTGTTGGGTTCTTATCGGGCTACCCTAACCGGTCCTACCATTAACCCACTGAAATCAGTAGCGTTGCACGGATTTGGTTTGGGCATTTTTTAGAACGTTATAAACTGTTCTTCAGTCTCCCAATTGGACGTTTCAATTGATAAGCGATTGTTTTTTGCTGATAAACCGCGAAGGGCACGATGTTTTCTTACTCGTAATCGAGTTAATTCTTTGCTTTGTCTGGCTCTCAACATTTCATGCGTACACCGATTCTCTCTCTTCCTCTATATATATATGCCGTTTCAAGTTTTCATCCCCACCTCCTCCGATCCACAGATAGGTAAGATAAAATTTTAAGGTATTGTTTACTTTTAAAAGAAAATACCGCACAACGAAATAAAATGAAAAATTAAGTTCCGAATAAAAATGAAAAAAATTCCGAATAAAAAAATAAGAAAAGTTCTACAATGAAAAAAAAAAATCTCATAAGATCCACTTATTATTGCAGTATCTATCAAAAATGTATTTGTATATCTATTTATTATTGCGAAGTATAAGGTTTATATGTTCACCTATGACTCGTGTGGTTGCCCCTAAATAAACATTGTTGGGACCTTACATCATTACCTTATCCAAACCCCAGATGGGATAACCCTGTTAAAACGTTATAAGGACGTTATCGGTATACTTCCCATCGCAGGGTTGTCCCAATACTATCTTTATCAGGACCTTGAGAGGCATTCCCTATTTAGGGTTCACCTTAAAAGGTCCTTATGCCGTATAGGGTTGTCCCTATGAAAATTTCTTGTCGGGTCGTTGGCAACGAACTGTCAGCTGTCACAGAGTGACAGCTGACAGTTCGTTCTGTCACTGTATTGTATAATAATTTGTCACCTGTCACTCTGTGACAGCTGACAAATTATTATTATTATTATTATCACTGTCTTATATCATTCGTCTCTATCTCTTTTTTTTGCTGTCGTAAATTTTCAACTGCCCTACTCCATAGGTGATCGGTGACACCGTCACATCCTCGTTAAGATAGGTCAGCGCTATTTTTCTAGCACGAAAACAAAACTGGCTCGTAAATGCCCCACATCGCTAGTCTCGAGAGTAAATATAATTTGCGCCTACGTATATACGTGTTGTACATGTGTAATGTATACATTGCCGTCGTAAATGCGTAGCTGCGAGGCCGTGGTAGGTCGCGGGTCATCGTGCCATATGCCAAGCGTGTATTTCGCACGGTCTTCATTTCATTCATTGGCTCGTCGAGCTCGTCCTCATCTACCGCGAGACTCGATCGGAATAGCTGCTCGCACGGAACAGAAAACGTTTTCGCAAAGTGCGCGATAATGAATTACGTAGCGAAGAATCGCACGATTTTCAAGTGTATCCGATGAGAGGGCTCGTGACGTAACGTGCGAGCTGGCGAAGAATCGACGAGGTCGGGCTCGATCAGTTGGGTTGTATTGTGATGCTTCCAATTTAGGAACGCAATGAGTCAACAGTTTGAGGAGAATTTATTTCGTTTTTTTTTTCTTACCCTCAAATTATTCTTGTAATATTTAATAAGGAATTTTTTTATAGTTTATCTTCAGTTTGGAATTTTTTGTAAATTATTTTTTTAGTAAAATTTCAGCACGGAAGACGCACAATTCATTTTTTTTTTTTTTGATGAAGGAACAAAATCGGTTTTTTAAGCAACTTTTTAATACTTTTTTTTGGTTTTGGGATTTTTTTTTACTAATGCTTAGAGTGAAGTCTTCAGGGAGTAGGCAAATTCCATTTTTTCCTCGACGATAAAGGCAAACGGATTTTTTTTCTCTGTGAGAAAGCCGAATCGATCTTTCCTTTGTGAGGGAAGCGAAATTCTTTTTCTTTCGCAATACGGAATTATAATTGATTTTTTTTCTCCAAGAAGGGGAAAAATAACTAAAAACTGCATCTAACCTTGAACTTGAAATCTCCGACCAGAATTATTTAGGTCTGTTTATAATTTCCCAAATTAAAAAAAATACAGACATTTCGCTCCGAAAGCAAAATTAATTTCACCTTGATCCAGAATCAAAACTAATTTTTCCTCCGCGGGGAGGAAAAATTATCAAAAATATCCCATGATACCAAAAATCGAAAACCCGCAATCCGAATTATCCAGGTCTATTTATAGTTTACAAAAAAAAAGATAAGCATTCCTCTCCGAGGGATCAAAATAAATTTTTATCTGAATCCCGAATTGAGACTTCTAATTTTTTTTTACACAAAGAACCAAAAGCACCAAAAAATGTCCCGTGATACCAAAAAGTAAAATCTACAATCAGAATTATCAAGCTCTATTTATTAAAAAAAAAAGACAAGCATGCTACTCCGAAAGCAAAATTCATTTTTACCTCACTCCCGAATTAAAAGTTATGATTTTTTTTTCACTAGGACCAAAAAATGATTTTTTTTCACTAGGACCAAAAAATGATTTTTTTTCACTAGGACCAAGAAATGATTTTTTTTCACAAGGACCAAAAAGTGATTTTTTTTTCACAAGGTCCAAAAAATGATTTTTTTTTCACAAGGACCAAAAAATGATTTTTTTTTTACAAGGACCAAAAAATGATTTTTTTCATACACCAAAAAATGTCCCACGATGCCAAAAAAAATCTGCAATCAGAATCTAACCAATCGGATTCACAGAATCTCTAGCCATTCAATAATGAGAGGAAAAAAAGTGTTTTACGCAATGGTTCCTACTCCAACAAGCGTTCTGACCCTGAAACTCCCCGTGACCGCGCACACAGGTCGGATCGTGCGGTAGTCTTTTTATCATTAAGGCGCAGCTGAAAAGTTCCCACGAATTTCCGGTTGCAATTTCCGTATTAGGCGTGTCCGCCTGTCCGTTTACCCAGTAACCCAGTTCAGCCACGCAATTACCTGAGCGTATCCGAAAATACGTCGTCGTTGCGCTAATGCGTAATTCCGTGAGTTCGCGCGAGTGTACAAGACAAACGTGAGAACTTAAGGATGTTCGGAACAAGTGACGAAATGTTACGATTCGATTCAAATTTATTCGATTCTTTGTCATATTCTGAATGCATACGTCGAATTTTTGATCGATCGTCTATACCGTTTACAAAAAAAATTACAATAAAAAAAACACTTTATAACAAAGGTAGATGCCTACACTAATCTCTGATCGGCATTTTTACGCATGCAAAAGTGTGTAAAATTTTACACATTTAAGGCCTTAAGGCCTTAGGCCACGTCCCGTGTGGAAATTCAGTTCGGGCTTTGATCAGGCCCATCTTAATTTTCCCTAGCTTTATTAAGGCCCTAGTCTGGAAGCCTCACATGGGCCATCAGTGGCCGGTCATACTTTGCTACCGAGGGCCATTGAAGGCAAAATAACCAGGGCCTTTAAAATTGCCTCAACGGTGCCTCATAACAAATTATTGCAGCCATAAGCGTACGTGCGTGTGTATGCACTGTGAAAAAGAAATGTGTTATTTCAATATATTTGAGGCTTAGAATTCTGTCGCATATTTTGACACGTTTGATGACGCGTTGTTCCAATGAACGTACTGCATGCGTGTTGGTTCAAGGCATCACAGCTCGTCTACTAAAGGCATAGTTTAATTATTATATTTTATCGATCTCGATAATTATTATGCCACAAATTCTTTAGTCAAGCAATTTATACTGATTTGCTCCTATGATAGCGAAGTCTAGTAGTATTGGGGAAATCGCTACTAGGGAATCTACAACTACACCCCTTAAAGGCCTTTACTTGGTCTGCGTACTTGGACCATAGTTTTAATCAACCTACCTGCCCTACCATTCCCTAATAGGGACCCGATCCGGCTCTCTTAGGTAAACCCCTACTATGGAATCCACAAATAATCCATTGAAGGGCCCGAATTGTATTAGGGATGCCCTGTCAATTTTCCGCACGGGACTCTAGAGGCCAAAAAAAGGCCATGGTTTGTTTGGGTTTGTTTGGGTTTGTTTGGGTTTTGTTTGGGTTTGTTTGGGTTTGTAATTTTTTGCCATGGTTTGTAATTTGTTGCCATGGTTTGTAATTTTTTTTCACCGAAACCATAAAATAAATCGGAATTCCAAAATAGGGGTTTTATTATACACGTAATTGACTATGCAAAATTATTTTTTTACAGCGATACAGGTCAAAATGGCGACTGTGCAGCATTTTTCCGATGACGCTTTTATTTCTGGAAGGTCAACGGCCGGACCAACAGCTCCTATAATTTTTCAGTTATGATGAGACACTAAAGTTTTTTCGATTATATATAAGAATAGCTATAGAAGTACGTAGGATTTTTTTGATATATTGTTTTTTGTCAAAATGACGCATTTCTAAAACAAAAAGTATAAAATGCCATGAGAAAATCGTCAGAAAATTGTTTATAACAAACGAACTATGCAATATAATAAAAAATCCTACGTAGTGCCTCAGAAAATGTAATTCTAAATATACAGTTAAAATTTCAAGTGAATCGATTGAAATTTGTTTGAGTTATGAGTCCGGCCGAATTGAAAAATGTAGTTTTGAGATAAACGCGTTTAAAGTTAGTAGAAAGTCACGACATAAATCAAGAGGGCTTGCGCTATAATTCGAAAATCGAGTACTCAGAGATTCTTCACACCCATAATCTTTTGGAATATAATTTCATAGGTACTAAGGTACATTCTTAACAAAAAAAAAATCGATTTTTGGAAAATCCTAGAGTGGCCTAAGGCCTTAAAAAAGTGCGGGAAAATTAAAACGGGCCCGAAGTCAATTTCCGCACGGGAGGCCAGGTTAATCGCGATTGTGAATTTTTAATTTGGAATCATGGAACAATTTTTGGTAATTTTGCCACCTTGTTCAGGAACGATTAGTTTTAATTCGGAATTGAGGTAAAAATGAATTTCTTATGAAGCTAGTTAGACTTTTTATATAAAAAAATTCTTGAAGTATTTCGACTTTATTAGCCTCGATCTTTCAGCCTTGACTGAGTTAAGCAACGGGAACGGTTCAATGATCCGCGAAACAAAACTCGTCAGAGTACAATGCTCGGACATTATAATATTGAATTCCAAGCACTATTCCGCAACGTCTTCGATATATTATTTAAATATATTCATACGCCGTTAGTACAATTAACATTACGAGGCTCAATTAAGCGGTAAAATGATGGGCTGTCAATTGTTCATGGGAAAATTATTATGCAGTCTTCTAGTAAAATTCGAATCTGGTGGCAACGAAAAATTCGCAGACTTCAGAAAAACAATAAAATACTGCTATGAATATGGTAAAATAGCAATAGAACTATACTGTACTCTTAAAAAAAAAAGAATTTTTATAGTTAAAAAAAAAGTGGCAACTTTCTCGTAAATGATGAAGGACTTTGAGTAGCTCTCGAAGAGGCGACACATCAGAGACACGGAAAGTCATTCACGCGTGTAGATTTACGCGTCTCTTCTGCAACGTAGGAAGCTTTCTCCTTTTTCCTAAATACGCATTTTCTGCGTTTTGTTCGCGCGTACCTGAATGCAACAGTCCGAAGGTTTTCCTTCATTTGGACGAAGTTGGACTCTCTGCGGCGCGTTCGCGCGTGGTAAACTTTCGACCCACATTTATCGAAACGTGCGGCTTGATGCTTTATTGGACTGCCTGTACGAATGAAAAAAATCGCTATTGGGGAATCACACGTCAACATTTTTGATATTTGCAACGTTCCTTCGCGTGCCCTTTCGAGCTTCAACGTTCCTTTTACTTTTCACCTCTAGCTAGCACATTTTTCGGGGGCCGGGGGAGGAGGAGGGGAGCGACGTTCTAACAATAATTGATTTAGATAACAATGATCTTGTTTTTTTTAAATTAAAATTTACATAATAGTCGACAATCACGTAAGGGGACGTCCATTAATTACTTGAGGTGGTTTCTTTAATTTGGACCCCTCACCCCCCTGGTGAGATTTTGTGAGATGCGGAGGCACCCCTCTCCCCCGCACGTGAAATTTTCCCCATAATTTTTCAATGATTACATTTGCTCGTTCATGTATTTTGCTCCATGCCACTATTAAAGACTTACTGATAGAGTGTTCTATCGAAGACATTTTTTTCTGTGACAGAAGACGAGGAGAAAAATGATACTACGTTTAAGGTGCACTATAATGGCTTTAATTTAGTGTTATTTAGATAAAAAAAAAATAGGTTAGGGTAGGATAGTGCTCCAACACAACCTTCCCTACTCGATCCATGTGCAACTTGGGTCCAAAGAGTATATTAAGATGAGCAGAGAAATATTTGATTGAAATTAATGAAGAAGATAATAAGAAGATAAGAATAAGACGATTAAGATTAAGATTAAAGATTACTTTTTTTTTAAATTTTTTAAAGATTTTTAAAAGATTTTTTAAAGATTTTTAAAGATTTAAGATTTTTTTGAAGATTAATATTAAAGATTACTTTTTTTTAGCAATTATTCGTTACATTGGTCATATTTTCCACGTTCGACGATGCAATAATTGAAAAAAAATGCGTGAAATCGTTCGCGGAAATCGGGATACCGCCGTTTAAAATAAAATTCCCCAATATATTTCACTTGAAATATCGTACGAAATTTGAAATTTTGAAAATTCATTTTTTACTTAAAAAACAATTCGTAGTTTAAAAAGATGGGTTCCCCCCCCGGCATAACACCATTGTTTATGTTGTTTTATAGTTAAAAATTGCAAAAAATAAATTTTGGCGCCATATTTAGGAAAAGTCACTAAACTATATAATTACCATACCAACATTTCACGAGTTAAAAAAAAATTGATTACAAGGGATATATATAAGGGATTACGTGGGTTTCGAAGCCAAAAAAAGCATATTTTCTCTATTTTTTTTAAAATATAATATGAAATTATTTTATTCAAAATGTTAAGCACATAAAAGAGCAACATTTCAACAATATTTTTAAAAAAATTCATCCAAAAATTTGGGAAATTCAGCCGGTGGGACCTGGTTTCCGGAGACCCCTCAAAAAAAAAGTGTCCTCGTGGTGGTCAGGATAACTCATGATAGCTTTATCTGAAATTAAAAAACCAATTTTCTTCTGTTAGTAGATAAGTATAGCTCGTGATTGAACGAAGGATTTAAAAAAAAATTGAAATTTGAATTTTTGGCAGAGTTGTATGCAAAATAGTTCCATTTTTGGTACAATTTACACTACGTATAGCCTTGTAAAATTAGTTGTAATCGAAAAAAAAAACCTTCGTTCAATCACTAGTCCATGCTATTTTGAAGAAGTGTGCAAAATTTCAATAAGATCGGTGCATTAGTTTTTGAGAAATCGTGTCCACCGACTTCAAAAATAGTGTTTTGAGAAAAATGCGTATACCTGCGTCGCTCCCGGCCGGTTTTTCCCAACGGGGGGAATTCCCAAAGGCTCTCTCTCTCTCTCCTAGACTTTTACTCCGATTGACTTAAAACTTTGGGAGAATATTCTAGACATATCGTACTATTAGATAATAATATTTTTTAAAAAATGTATTTTTTTCAAATTTTCCAACCCACGTAACCCTTTAATAAGTCTGATTGTTACCAAATATAATAAAGCAATTGCAATGGTGTTATTCTTGTTTTCTTAAAATATTTTCCCTTCTAGAATGATTTAAATCTTCAGATGTCCATATTTGCACACTGCACCTTATAAAATGTTATAATAGTATATTTTGTAAATTACAAAGTTGACGTGAGATTTCATTGACACCTCCCCCCCCCACCCCCTGCCCTTAAATTAAATCTCATGAGATCTTGCCAGACCCCCCCCCCCTTTAATGGACGTCCCCTGACACACATGAAATATGAAACTTGCTCTAAGCCTGTTTGACAGCAGAAATCGCCAAAGCAAATTGACCGCGCCTCCACTATTGCTGCACTCGTGTGTGTATATCTTTAACGTTTAATCGAATGTTTTTTTTTTGTTTTCGATTAGACGAAGGAGGAAATGGCTATCCTCGTTCAGGAACACGGCATCAACAGTTTCAAATTTTTCATGGCCTATCGTGATCTATTCATGCTCCGAGATCCAGAATTGATCGCGGCGTTTGGTGCCTGCAAGAGCCTCGGTGCGGTCGCTATGGTGCATGCTGAGAACGGCGATCTGATTGCCGAGGTGAGCTGTATATGTACATGAGGAATGTTACTATAATATTCGAAAAAAAAAACAATTATGAATGCAGACACAATTGATTGATTCGATTTAAATTTATGTATTTAATTTATTGGCACCTGTGAGGGTCCCTATAAATGGGTCTGCATAAGCTTGGGCGCCAAAAAAACTGGTCGATTTTCAATATTTTCCGATGAGGCTATGGGGCTGCCTAGGTCGGGATTTTACACACAATTGATGCATAGTCTTGCCAAGTTTGAGTTTTTTTTTCAAATTAAAAACTATTGATAAACAATGAAATTATTATTATTGAAACGAAAAGTGTTAAATACACTTTCAGTATAAAAATAAAACTTTCTTATGAGCGGATACTTTTTTGAAATTTTGAAAATAAAAAATGGCAAGCCGTAGAAAATAAAGTTTGATTTTCGACGAATTTCAGATCGAAATTTGGTTTACCGCTTTTTGGAAGTTTATCCTTAACTTGTATTCATTGTAATTAATTACGATTATTAATCGTCATTGTAATTAATTACGAATATTAATTGACATTGTAATTAATTACAATTATTAATGGCTATTGTAATTAATTACAATTATTAATGGCTATTGTAATTAATTACAATTATTAATGGCTATGGTAATTAATTATAATTATTACTGGTCATTGTAATTCATTACAATTATTAGTTGTTATTGTGCTTACAATTATTAATTATCATTGTAATCAATTACAATTAATTCATTTGCCAATTTATTTTCACTCAAATTTTCGTATTTAATTAATTACCAACAATTCGTGGATTCGTTCGATTGTCAGTTCATACCCCAATTGAATGAAAAATCCCATTTGCAAATACTTGTGCCCCCAGGCACAAGTAAAATAGCAAAGCTTCGATCAAACGATTAGAATGTCATGAATTTTGTCACCCAATACGTGTGCTCAATTTACAAGCTCCCATTAAAGTTTCTCATTTTTTTTTACGTTTTATTTTCAAACACACGATGCAATAACTGCACCCGAGTAGTTCGTGCATTATGATCAATTTGATTAATCGATTCGTCGTCGCAATCGCAGAACACGAAGAAACTTCTGGCGGCGGGAGTGACCGGTCCGGAGGGTCACGAAATGTCACGTCCCGAAGAAGTCGAGGCAGAGGCCGTAAATAGAGCCTGCGTCATTGCCAATCAGGTACATTCGAACGGTGCAACTCTGTTTTTTTTTTTTTTTTCAATTTATTTCTCTCTAATTCTCATAATCGTTTGCCTGTACAAATTGCATTTGAAGCTTTTATCGTTCTTATATAGAAATATGTGTGCTTGACGATTTTTTGCCTGCTGATAATTTTAGCCTTAATAAGTCGATTTTTTTTCAAGCTTATACGTGTACGTGTTACGCTCGCAGAAAGATGAGCGGAAAGTAAAGTAACGATAAACTTAGCACGGATGATTGCACTTTCGCGAATTATACGACCGGATGCATTGGGAGAGCCTTAGAAAATCGGAGAAACGCGCAAAGTTATTTCGATGTCTCAAGATAATTAGGACGTCCTGTCTAAATATGAGACATTCCTGATATGAAAATATGTCTAAATATGAGGCATTTTTGGTTTCCTGATTTTTATTTTTTTTGTAAAATTGTACTCTACCAAAGGAATATCCACACCAATTTTTAGATTTTTATCTTTTTTCTTTCAGGAGTTATAAATTTCGAAAAAAATGTCGATTTCGGAAGTTTTGGAAACGTTTAAATGCTGATAACTCCTGAACTAATTGAGATATCGACAAATGTCGAGATATATATTATATTTTTTTTCTTTAAGCATACTGGTATGGAAATATATGAAGAAAATTATACTGGACCACGTATTTTTTGCTTCGAAAGTAGAAATTATTTTTTTAAGATGAATGCCATTTTTTATTTTTTTTCAAAAGATTCTTCAAAGTAGAGTGACCCATTTTATGATATTCAAGATTAGTCTCATCGTGGGCCCATTTTTCCTTCTATTTTTCTTTAAATTATTAAAAGAGAATTTATTAATTTCTCCTTCAATAATTCTTTTAATTTCTTTTTTAATTTCGAATTATTAGAAGACAAAGTTATTTCCAGATTAAAATAATACAAATCTTCTAAAAATAATATGATTAATTCTAATAAAAAAATAGAAGGAAAAATGTGCCTACGACGAGACTAGTCTTAAAAATCATAGGTCACTCTATTTTGGACAATTTTTTGAAAAAAAAAATGGCAATGATCTTTAAGAAAAATAGTATCCACTCTCGAAGCAAAAAATACGTCGCCTGGTATAAATGATAATTTTTTTCATATTTTTTTTATGAAAGTATGCTTCAAAATAAAAAAGATATATATTGACATTTGTCGATATCTCAATTAATTCAGGAGTTATCAGCGTTTAAACGTTTCCAAAACTTCCGAAAACGACATTTTTTGGAAATTTATAACTCCTGAAAGAAAAAAGATAAAAATCTAAAAATTGGTCTGGATATTCCTTTGATTGAGTAAAATTTTACAAAAAAAAAGATCAGGAAAATAGAATGGTCGGGGTCACGGGCTACGTGAAATGGCGTGGAATATGCTTCATACATATGCAGTAATTATTTTCTACCTAAAAAGATTGATTGTGGCAAAAAAAACGAATGCTTTTAAAAAAAAGTCCAATTGGTTGTCCCTTAGGAAATAATTGCTACATAAACAAAGGGAGAAGGACAATCTACTAAATATCAATAATTCACTATCGGCATTTTTTTTTCTGAACCTTATACTCTCATATTTTCGGCAATGCGAATATATTTCAATCGAATGGCAACGTAAACAAGAGGGTCTAATAATTTTGTCCAAGGCTGTACATCCGACAGAATTTCCCGTCAATTTTTCTGCACTCTCATAAAACTGCAATAATCAAGACTTTATTTGATCGCTATTACTCGGCAAGTAATTCGTACAGGAATTGATATAATTCGAGAATTTTCTACAGACGTCACAGCAACAATTTTTAAAGCCAGTACCTCTTCGAATCGCCAGTCCATACGCGTCGAATACCAAAACGTTCGCGAGAAACGAGAGCAGGAATTCTTTCACCTTCGTAATTTCGTAATTCAGCGATTCTCGATTTGTCCACAAGGCTCTCGCCAATCGTCGTTCCAGGCTCGTTCAACTTTGCCGTTGCACGTGCTCCGTTATTTGCACATGTACACGCGACCGATCATTAATTCTCGATCATCGACAGCGCGCAATTATTCAATTACGAGCTCAATCGTACTCTACTTTTCGGCCTGGAAAAAAAAATCGTTTCGATTCCGCGCCCCTTTGCTTGCCAAATTATCGAGAAATTTCAATATTAAAATTAAATTTTGAAAAAACATTAAATTATATTAAATTACAATTAAATGATATTAAACTTAAATTTTTATAAAATTAAATCTTAATAAAATGTAATAAAATAACATTTTTATTAAATTCAATAAAATTCATTTTTCTTTAATTTTTTTTTAACAGATTCCATTTAATTTATTTTAATTTTATTTTATTATTTTATTAATTTTTTAATTAAATTTAATAATATTGAATCTTAATAACATTTAATAAAATGACATTTTTATTAAATTCAATAAAATTCATTTTTCTTTCATTTTTTTTTAATTCCATTTTTTTCATTTTATTTTATTAAAAATAATCTTTCTTTTGTACATTTTTTTTTCAATGAGAAAAATATGAAAGCAATAACGTTTTTTTTTATATCGAAAAGATATTAAAAAAACAATTTTTCGTAATTTAATAAAAATTTTGTTTCAATATTATTTAAAATTGAATTATAATTTTTTTTTAATTGAAATTAATTCTTGAAAAAGCGAAAAAATTCATCAGCAGACTTCTGACCGAAAAAAAAAAGTTTGTACAAATGACGCCGATACGTAATACACAGAGGGTGATGAATTTCGGCACGCTTAGGTCGACTGTCCCCTGTACGTAGTGCATGTGATGAGTCGTAGCGCGGCGGATGTGCTCGAGGCTGCCCGGAAGCGAGGAGTTTGTGTTTGGGGCGAGACACTAGCGGCTGCCCTCGGTACCGACGGCACCAACTATAGTCACACTTGTTGGAGGCACGCGGCCGGACACGTTCTTAGCCCACCGTTGAGGCCGGACACGGACACACCGTTCCACCTCGTCACCAAATTGGCAACGTGAGTTACGAAGAACGACTTGGAAACGCGTGTCGTCGCCCTTGATATGAACGCCTCGTCGAAACGAAACGATACAAAAAAAAAAAAAAAAACCCCATAAAACGAAGCTATAAATGCAAGAAAAGGAAAGGTCATCAACGATGAGGATGAAAGTAGTCTACGTTACGTCTGTTTCGTATATACGTTTTCACGAGTTCAATAACGTGTCGAGTAGAGTGACGATTTTTTAAGACCTTCTTTTATGAGGCTGTAATATTCTACGTGGGCTATTTGATGGTGCCTTCGAGCACCGGGGCAATTTGTCGATCGACCAGGACTCTCGTTATACGTATGTATTTGTATGTATACAGGGTGACAATTATAGGGTGGACATGTGATTTGAAGGCTCTTGCGCGGAGTTTTTGTGACGAAAAAAAATAGATTTAATAAAATTTAATTTTTATTAAATTTAATAAGATTTAATTTTTATTAAATTTTATTAAATTTAATTTTAGTAAAATTTAATAAAAATTAATTTTTTTTTAATTTAATAAAATTTAATTTCAATTAATTTTAATAAAATTTAATTTTAATTAATTTTAATAAAATTACATTTTTATTAATTTTAATAAAATTTAATTTTAATCAATTTTAATAAAATTAAATTTTTATTAATTTTAGCAAAATTGAATAAAATTCAATTTTTATTAAATTTTAATTGAATTTTAATAAAATTGAATAAAATTTAATTTTTATTACATTTAACAAAATAATAAAATGTAATTTTTATTAAATTTTAATAAAATTGAATAAAATTTAATTTTAATTAAATTTTTATTACATTTAATAAAATAATAATTTTTTAATCAGCCTCTCGTAATTGTCACCCTCTATAGATATATACAGGACGTTAGGGAGGTAGTGCAGAAAACTGAAAAGGATACTAGAGAAGATAATTTGGGATCAGTTTAGCCCAAAACAATATTGTTTGTTTCATTTCTGCTTTTTGTTAACTAAACTAGCTCTACCTGAATTATTAATAAACAGACCTTTTATCTTCCTAAGTCGATTTTTTCTTTTTTTTTATGATTTGTACCAAAGATTTTTCGTCTCAGGGAAAACACACTAAGTAGATAAGTTTTTAAAATAAATTGAATGCCAATACCGCGTCTATTTTTTTTTTCTATGCGTGTTCAAAGTCTTGTTTTGTTGAAATGGTATTTTTGACATTTAAGTGTGGGCACTGACTGCTGGCAATGAAAAAGTCGATAAAGTTTGTATTCGTCGGAACACACGGAATCTCTAGATCACGAATAATACAAAATATTGTACATTTAAGGAGGTTGGAGCGTTACCCACAATCTAAAATAAAAAATATATATATATTATTATTCAGGATATATTGAGTATTTACGATTAAAATTTATTTTCACCACAAAACACCAGAGCTAAAAAATAGTTTGATACGCAATTTTAGTTTAGTTTGACTTTGGATAATACTGTTTTAGGTTAAAACGATCCTAAGTAATCTCCTCTAGTACCGTTTTCAGTTTTCTGCACTACCTCCACAACACATGGGGAAAGGATACTTTGATAGCCGTTATATCGATGTAACGTTGGCTATCAGCACATCCGGCTGTTTTGAGGACGGCCCTTAAATTTTTGCTCAAACGAATCGTTGATTTTGGGCACAGGACTGTGTCCTTGAAATGACCTTTATATAAATCTGCTTACATTTATTCAAAGGTGATTTTGAAGACATTGGGCTTTACATAATGTTGAGTATGGGGGCAATTGGCTTCTGTGAGGACGCTTCTCGAGGTGAATGTCTTCAAAATCATCTCTCCGCATATATATATATTCGTGTGTAGGAGCAACAGCTGTCAGTCACGCCGATTCCGATTTCAAAATTGCGCAATATCGTACACCTGCATGCTGCATTAAATTGCATTTCGTCGACTCCACGTTTCCCGTCGCTGCAATGATTTAATTTGACACGTTTTCCTTTGCCGCAACGATTTTATTTTATACGTGTTTTTGCCTTCGCCGCATCGAGCGCGATTTTATTATTTACTATACGCCTTTTTATTATTTTCGCGCGATAATCGCTGTATGAATTTAGTGTGTAATATTTATTGCGACGAGGCGTCGCGACGATGCTCGCTCGTAACGTTGCGAGGCGAGTACGCCTCTGGATTGACGGAATGGAAGTTGAAAATATGTTTGCACTCCGGGAAGGAAAATTATACGAGTTGTGAAGTAATGAAAAATAAAATAGACGATTTTTAATTTACGTCAAATAATTTATTACTCGATGAAAAATGATAGTAGAAAAAAGTAAAGACTTTTATTCTGCACTGGTGACAAGTTTTTAATAAAATGTTTTATTGAATTCGAGTCGATATTAATTTCCTCTCGAGAGGAAGGGAAAATTATACAGGCTGTGAAGTAATGAGGAATAAAAATCTTCGATTTTTAATTCACGTAAAATTTATTACTCGATGAAAAATGATGGCAGAAAAAAAGTGAAGACTCTTATTTTGCACTGGTGTCAAGTTTTTAGTAAAAAATTTTATTGAATTCGAGTTAATACTAATTTCCTCTCGAGAGGAAGGGAAAATTATAAGAGCTGTGTAGTAGTGGGGAAAAAAGTGCATTTTTAATTAACGTGAAACGATTTATTACTCGATGAAAAATTATGGCAGAAAAAAGTGAAGCCTTTTATTCTGCACTGATAACAGATTTTTAGTAAAATGTTTTAGTGAATTTGAGTCGTTATTAATTTCCTCTCGAGAGGAAGGGAATATTATACAAGCTGTGAAGTAATGAGGAATAAAATCGTCGATTTTTAATTCACGTAAAATAATTTATTACTCGATGGAAAATTATAGCAGAAAAAAGTAAAAACTTTTATTCTGCACTAGTGACAAGTTTTTAGTAAAATGTTTTATTGAATTCAAGACAATACTAATTTCCTCTCGCGAGGAAGGGAAAATTATACAGGCTGTGAAGTAATGAGGAATAAAATCGTCGATTTTGAATTCACGTAAAATAATTTATTACTCGATGGAAAATTATAGCAGAAAAAAGTAAAGACTTTTATTCTGCACTGTTAACAAGTTTTTAATAAAATGTTTTATTGAATTCGAGTCGATATTAATTTCCTCTCGAGAGGAAGGGAAAATTATACAGGCTGTGAAGTAATGAGGAATAAAATCGTCGATTTGGAATTCACGTAAAATAATTTATTACTCGATGGAAAATTATAGCAGAAAAAAGTAAAGACTTTTGTGCTGCACTGTTGACAAGTTTTTAATAAAATGTTTTATTGAATTCGAGTCGATATTAATTTCCTCTCGAGAGGAAGGGAAAATTATACAGGCTGTGAAGTAATGAGGAATAAAATCGTCGATTTGGAATTCACGTAAAATAATTTATTACTCGATGGAAAATTATAGCAGAAAAAAGTAAAGACTTTTGTGCTGCACTGTTGACAAGTTTTTTAATAAAATGTTTTATTGAATTCGAGTCAATATTAATTTCCTCTCGCGAGAGGAGGCAAACAATTTTTTCTACCTTACAGTGAGATTGCCCGTCGTAGTTGCGTGGTTAGTGTTTTCACGTATGCTGGATGTTATTTGTCTCTCTATCTCCCTCCTCTCTCTCTCTCTCTCTCTCTCTCTCTCTCTCTCTCTCTCTCTCTCTCTCTCTCTCTCTCTCTTTCTCTCTCTCTCTGTCTATGTCTCTCTATACGTATATGGTCATCGTCGCACGTGATATGTTCGAGTATGCGCTATCGTAGCACGAATTAGCATAAGTAATTTATAGCTGCATACATTAAATAATATTACGTACATCGGGTGTCTCGGATAAAGTGTTACAAGCTTATATCTCGGAAAGTACGATGAAAAAATCATTGCAATGAAAAATGTTTCAAGTAACCGTTTATTTGTTTAGCGAGAGGAAAAATATAGCAATGTCAATTTGACCTTGGGGTTTAAGCGCCAAGGTCATGTGGAGATCAGACTCGAAATTTTTCATTAAAAGCTTGATATTTTATTGTTTATTCTTGCAGCTTATCTCGAGAGCTCTTCAAAAAGATACGTTTTTTCGTCGAGTATTTTTCCAGACACGAGACGTGAAAGTTACAATACTCGATAAAAAAAATACTTTTCTATAGTATTTTGAAAAGCTGTCGAGTTGAGCCTGGGAGTAGAAAACCAAGATGATTGTTATATTTCGCGGAGGTGTATCTCTCTCTCGCCCGTCTATAGGTGAATTGTCCGTTGTACGTGTGCTCCGTAATGAGCAAATCCGCGGCGGACGTGATATACGCGAAACGTTCGGACGGCGCGGTTGTCTTCGGCGAGCCGCTCGCTGGTAGCGTTGGAATCGACGGTATCGAGCAATACGGCAAAGACGTCGATAAGGCAATGCGTTTCGTCGCTTGTCCACCATTGAGACCGGATCCAACGACGCCCGCTTATTTGATAGAAAAACTTGCCGAGTAAGTAAGACCATCGACGGAAATGAGGAAATGGAAAAAAACAGAACGAAGATTTATCGTTACGGAGCAATTAATTGTTTCGGTGAAATTCGAGACGATGAATGACGATCTTGATGAACGAGAATGACAATTTTGAATAATCGATTTCGACATTTTATCGTATACATAAGGAAGCAAAATAAATATATTTGATATATGAAATATAAATATATCATGGGCGATACATAGTACAAAATACTCATGAATAAACTGATATATCAATTATAATATATGATATATGCAGGGTGGACCATTTAACGTGACGACCCCAAATATCTCCGTTGCCTTGAGAGTGACGAAAAAAATGTCACAAGGTAATTTGATTGATTTCGAAGGGCCGATACAGTGGTGAAAAATTCATTTTTGTCAAGGTCATAGTTTTTGAGTTCTCAAGGTCATCAATGGTTTTTCAATTGGGAACATGTTTTTTTTTTATTAAGACGTTGTAGCTGATATTCAGACGAATCCAACGACCTATGATATCATGACCTTGAAATGATTTTTTCACCAAAATACACGTGTAAAAACGGGAAAGCGTGATGGTATTGACAATAAGAATATCCGAATAATGTTATTGAATTTTTTGTGCAGAAAATTTATTGTAACAAATGTTCGAAGTGCTGGCCATTAACCTCGACACATTTTTGAAGACGTCGGATGAATGATTCTCTTGACCTTCGAATAGTTTCTTCGAATATAAGGGTAAACTGATTTGGCTGAAATTCTGCACAAATGGTCCATTTAATATATAAAGACACCCGCTAAATGGATTTTTGGCGTTTCAAAATAGTTTGCGAGAAATCGAATATTTAAGTTAATTTTTTTAGCCCGTACGAGTATATCTATATCGCTCGCCACGTCCGATCGATATCCCGACTCTTTCGACTTCACTTTTGTATAGACATACTCGGAGCTAGCACGTCCGAGTATCTCTATATCGGAATTAGCGAGCGATATAGATATACTCGGACGTGCTAAAAAAATAAACTTTACAATTCGATTTTCCGAGTCTAAGTTCGCACGTCCGAGTATATTTATATCGGACGTAGCAAGCAATATAGAAATACTCGGACGTGCTGAAAAAATAAACTTTAAAATTCAATTTCTCGAGTCCAAGTTCGCACGTCCGAGTATATCTATATCGGACGTAGCAAGCGATATAGATATACTCGGACGTGCTAAAAAAATAAGCTTTAAAATTCGATTTCTCGCAAACTATTCAAAAGGGCCAAAAATCCCTTTCGGGGATGTCTTTATACATTGAATGGAACATCTGTGCAACATTTCAACCAAATCAAACGAAACAGCTTTTCGGATTTTTATCTTAAATGCATATAAAATTTAAAGTAATTTTAGTTCTAGATAAAATTTCCCTTCGAAGTACGTAAGAAAATCGTAAGATATCGATTTTTTACAAAATAGAGCATGTTTGAAAGAAAAACGATCGTTTTCGGTAAAAAAGATCGCCCAAAATGGATTTTTTTCCGGAAAAAGTTTTCAACATATCAGAAATCCCCTGGAGATTTTGATGTAAAATGTTGTTAAGAAGTTCTGAAAAAAAAATTCAAGTCGATGGATAAAGAATTGGCGATGTAATGTTGCCGCAGGACCGGACGAAGTTGCACTCGCTTCATTCGGCCCCCATCCCACTAATTTGTTACAAAGTAGAATTTTGCGGTCCGCAAGCACGTCCAATTTGGTTTTGACTGCTCTCGAACGTTGCCCGATTTAGTTATCCGCGAGGCACTCTCGATCGCCTTAAAAGTACCGAGCACTTTTCACTGCGGAAAACTCGTTGAGCATATGCACACTTATCGGATGGACGTAAAAATTTACCGTACGATCGAGCACTAACCGAAGAGTCGGTCGATCGCGACGCACTACGTCACTCACACTCACTGCCTTCCTCTTATTCTTCTTCGTACGCCTGTCCGTTGATAATAATTGTGATGCTTGAAGAAGCAAAATAGAGAAGAAGAAAAAAAAGGTACAGGGAACATAAGTGTACAACAGGAAGGATGTCGTAAGTAACGGGGCGTCAAATGACGTGAGCTATTTGCATATAAACATTTTCGCACGGAGATACGACTTGATTTGATATGCCGAGAGCGGAGAGAAAGAGAGCGGAGAGAGAGAGAGAGAGAGAGAGAGAGAGAGAGAGAGAGAGAGAGAGAGAGAGAGAGAGAGAGAGAGAGAGAGAGAGAGAGAGAGAGAGAGAGAGAGAGAGAGAGAAGCGGTTCAGGGTGTCAACCTATCAAGCGATCTAAGGCGTTATTTCTAGAGTATAAAGTGTGCGAGCAAAGGAAAACCCCTGTCAGTCTTGTTAACGTACGACACATATTTATTGCCCTATTATGAAGCCAATTTTATCACCAGTACTTTAATACACGCAATGGCGGAATCCTCCACAATGACAAAAAAAGGAGATGATGAATCTCACTTTTTCCGAAGTAATTAGCTACGGAAGTGAAGGAAAGAGAAAACTGAATAGAAAGGAGCATTCAAACTTGATTTTCTAAAGGCGAATGTACGGCGTGACATATGAGTGCGAGAGAGATAGCTACAATTTCTGAACCGAGAACCGAGATAACTGCACGTAAAATTACACACATTCAACTATTTTTTAGCTCTGGTGTTTTCTGATGAACAAATTTCCAGAAATCCGTGAAGACTCAGTATAGTCTGGAAAACAAAAAAAGTATATATACTTTCTAAATCTTTAATTGTGGGTAACGTTCCAACCTCCTTAAAATTCTTTCTTTTACTTTCGTCTTGAAAGTTTTTGACCCTTTGTGGTCACACTTCCAAATTCCATCACGGTGGTCACACTGGGTCGATTCTACCTAGGCAGTTTTCAAAAAAAAAAGTATTGTGACCAAACTATCCGTCCAAAAAGGTTAAAAAAATTACGGAACATGCTTTGAACTTTCTAGATGATGTACGAAAAATTTATTTATAAATAATAAAATGACGACATGTTAAAAAAAACCATAAAGACGTAAAAACGCAAAAAAAGACACTTTTTCGCTAAAAAAAATCATAGTTTCGTGAATTTTCAACATTTTTACCTAAAATTTGGACGTGATACTCCTCAGATATGCTACTTTTGGAAAAAAATGTGAAGAGGGTCGATTGTATGATAGGAGGATACTTCAAACTCTAGATATGATGGTGAATAGTCCCATTCGAAGCCGGGAACTATTATATATTTACGCCAAAAGTTGATCGACGGGTCGATTCTACCCGGTGTGACCACGAAGGGTGAAAAGCATTTGGGAGTCATTTAAGCTGGTAATAAGTATTTTTTTATCATTTGAATTTTAGTGACTGATCCTCTCGAAAGAAAAAAAAAACTTTTGACACAAATCTAAGTCATCTACGTTAGTGTTCAGTTGGTCATTTATTTATTGCTCAACATGGCACTTCGTAATGACAACTCAATTGAAAAAATCACGAGGAAAGTACGTACACAAAAGAGAATAAAAAAAATACTTTTTTCTCGACAAGTAAAAAAGATCGTAGAACATACATCTAAATTTTTCTTTTTGACGTCTCTTTTCAGACCATACTGAACATTATTGGAAACGATCTTCACCAAACTCAAAACAAATTTGAATCTCCAATTGTCTTCGTTTTTTTTTGTAATTTTCCAAAAATTACCAAAGACAATTATGGATTTGAAACAAAACGTTTTTTTTTTTTTCGCCATAAGATTAGCAAAAAGTGCAACGCTAACATTGTCTATCGCAATTTTAATTCAGGGACGGTCTGCAAGCGACCGGTAGCGACAACTGTACATTCAACGCGGATCAGAAAGCGCTTGGCAAGGATGACTTTTCGAAAATACCGAACGGTGTTAACGGGGTCGAGGACCGTATGGCGATTGTCTGGGAGAAGGGCGTCTACGCGGGTATAATGGATCCTTCGAGATTCGTCGCGGTAACGAGCACCAATGCCGCCAAAATCTTCAATCTTTATCCGCGAAAGGGCGTAATCGCGATTGGCTCGGATGCGGATATCGTCGTATGGGATCCCAACAGGAAACGAACCATTTCCGCTGAGACTCACGTTCAGGCGGTTGACTTCAATATCTTCGAGGTGCGAAAGAATAGTATCTTGTCTATCGGGTGTCTGGTGTAAAGTGAAGGATCAGCTGTCGCTTGAGCAATCGTTTGAGTTCGGATGAAAAAAAAAAACTGGAGCCGCGAAAAGTTCAGAAGAATTTTGCACATCGCGGACATAAATGTGTTCAATATATTTTTAAAATCAAAAGATTCTATAGAGAAAAAATCCATAAATATTCTTTCGTATTATTATATGAAATGTTTCATTAGTAATTTCATCGTGTGATAGAAGTTTTCATATTATTATCATGATTATTACTAATTACAAGAACTATCAATAATTAATATTATTGACGATTGTATTAATCATAAAGTTAATAATAATACTAGTATTGGGTCTATGTATAATTCCGTAGCGAAATTCCAACAGATGTCATTTGCAGTTGTTTCGAAAGCTTGGGATAGTTAAAAAGTCTGATGTTTGGGTGCCGCACGAACTGGGCGAAAAGAATTTAATGGACCGAACTTTATATTGCGATTTACTGCTGAAACGCCATTAAAAGAACCATTTTCAAAGTGAATGACGTTTTTCCATCCCTCCACGAGCTTTATCCTTCTTTCATGGAAGTTCCTTGGGCAAGGAAGTCATCCAAGTGATTTTTGAGAATGTTTTTTTGCACGTTTTTTTTTCCTTTCATGTTCAAAATATAATTAAACTTCCTATAGGTCTCGGATGGATACTTTTTTTTTAAAACGTTGGCTCAAGTTTTAGCTTTCTCAATCTACGACTCTTCATATGGTTGACGCGAGTGCGAGCGAAGAAACAACTTCGAACGACATCTGTCGGAATTTCGCTACGGAATTGTGCATCAACCCAATATATATTATATTTATAATTTGATTTAATGATCATTTATTTATCAAATTGTTATTAATAATAACGAAAAATCTATTAGATTAGTACAATTATTAAAATATAATATCAATAATTCTTCATATCATATTGATAATATTCTCTCTCAATTCCTCACTATACAAACCGTTGGGCTTTTTCTTAGTCCACTCACATGTTTACAAAGTACCTCATATTGATAATTATAAATGAAGTTTTAATAATGATCAATATTAATGACCCCAACAATAATAATTCCCAGACTTTGCCTACAGAACCATAGACAAAAAATTAGTTCTTGAAGTTTTGTCACCTTTCAAAATTTTGCTCATTCTTAAGGTAGTCTTGCCACAGTCACCTTGGAAAGTTTATTCTCCGCTCAATCGATGAAAGCTTTGAAATATTGCGAAATATCCTTATAACGTAGGTTACTTCTTATCGGGATGTAAAAACTTATAAAGTAATGATGAAAACGAAAAGATTTCATACGTAACGAAGAGTTCTTCGATTCTAACGAAGTTAGAATCGTTAATTTCGATTCTAACGATTTTAGAATCGTTAATTTCGATTCTAACGATTTTAGAATCGTTAATTTCGATACTAACGATTTTAGAATCGTTAATTTCGATTCTAACGATTTTAGAATCGTTAATTTCGATTCTAACGATTTTAGAATCGTTAATTTCGATTCTAACGAAGTTAGAATCGTTAATTTCGATTCTAACGATTTTAGAATCGTTAATTTCGATTCTAACGATTTTAGAATCGAATTTCGATTCCAACGAAGTATGGAGTAACGAAAAGCTTTTCGTTACTCCATACTTGTGCCATTCCAAAGCCTCAAAATACGAAGCTATTCTGTTAACAATTCTTCTAATTTCTCACGGTTGATACAGAACCCTTGTATTCGAGGGAAGGTAAAGAATTGCCGACTTTTGGTCAATTTCCCAAAGTTTGTAAAAAAAAAATTCAAAACGATGAAAAAAATCTTGAAAAATTTCTATGCATTCGGAAAACTTAACAATTTTATTTCAAATAACAAAAAAAAAAACAATTTTATACAAATTTAAACAAATAACAATATTATAAAAGTATCGAGTATCGAAGAACTTTTTGTTACTCGATATAAAAGTATCGAGTAACAAAAAGCTTTTCGTTCCTTGATACTCAAGTATCGAGTATATCGAATAAATTTTCGCTACTCGATACAAAAGTCGCGATCTCCAACAATAGCTTGATACTTTTGTATCGACTACCGAAAAGTTTTTCGTTACTCGATACATTTGTATCGAGCAAAACGTAACGCCCGATACAGATTTTGGACGACTCTGCTTACGAAGCGAGCAAGATTAACGATCCATCGCACTTTTGTTTTTTCTTCTTCTCCTTCCAAGGGCATGGAGGTCCACGGTGTGCCGGAGTACGTAATCGTGAACGGCCGAGTATGCGTCGACGATTGCGAGGTGAAGGTCGTCCACGGCTATGGAAAATTCGTCGACACGCCGATTTATCCTCCACACGTGTACGATCTTGTCGAGGATCGTGAAAAGGTACGCAATGACATTTCATCGGGCCCTAAATTCACATAGAATTTTTTCGAATATTTCATCAAACTACAGTGTAACATTCCTAAATAATAATTACGTGAATCAATGATACATTTTTTTAATATTTCAAAATCGCAGAAAAAAGGATTTTTTTTAGTCAAAATTAATAATGCAGTAAAAAAAAGGTCAAGAGTAGTATGAAAAGACGCGGCAATCGAGTCGATGTTTTTCGCGAATATCTTCGTTTTTTATTTCTTAATTCGTTTTCTCAGCGACCCCGCGGTGTTGCGCGAACGGGAGCGGATGCGAAGCGATACGCGGAGGAGGATGCCGCAATAGCGAAGGCGCGCGAGGCCGCGAGAGCCGCGGCTGCCACTCGTGTCACCCAGACGAACGGAACTCACGAGGTCCAACAAAAGCCAAAATTGCCCCGGGTCACTTGTGTTCCGACGTTGCCGGACTCCGCAGTCGTAACTCCCTCGTCGAAGGGCCCTCGCCTCGAAGGTCAGAGGAATCTTCAGGATTCGACTTTCTCCATCAGCGGTTAGTCGACGATTTTTCATTTTTTTTTAACTCCTTCCAAAGTATCCTTCGAACAGACTGCTAAAAAAAAATATTTAATTTAAATAGGATCTATTTAAATCAAATAGGATTTTTTCCTTGCCTCGCGGCCTACTACCTATTTGTTTCAAATATATTTTTTTATTCGTTCAAGCTATTCTTTTTAAATATTATATGTATTCAAATTAAATAAATAAAGATCAGATTGAAATTAAACAAAGATAAAACACCGCACGAATATGAGAAAGGGATGTAGGTTCATGACATAAAAAGTGCGGTGTAAAAGTTAAATTATTTTTTCTTCTTCTTTCACTAACAAGGCTGTTATTTGGAAAAAATAGAAAGGTATTCGTCGTGTGGGGTTGAAGTTTGCATCGTTGGAACGTAACGAAAGTTCTTTTCTATTTTTTGTCATGCCTCCATTTTTATCATGATCTATAACTTTTTTTTATACATTAAAGTCGTGGTTCTTTAGTGAAGATAAGAAAAACCGTTTGGGTGACTTTCGTACCTTAAATCGGCGAAAAACTTGTGATGAATTAAATAAAAATTAAATTTCGTTGCATTCCAACGATGCAAATGTCAACATCATTTCGTCGTGACTTTTCTTAACAGACGCAACTATTTATGCATAAAAAGACTAACCATTTTTCTCAACTGCAGAATGTTACAACAGTCGTCTAATGAAAACAAAGCCATGAGATTTGTTGAGAGACTGAATCGTGTACCATTTTTCCGTCTGTCTCTTTTGTCTTATACTACCAGATGAAATCGAATCACAGATTTATTAGGAATAAATAAAATATTTAGTTATTGGACGATATTAACCCTTCGTGGACATCCTGGGTAGAATCGACCCGTCGGTCAATTTTTGGCGTAAATATATAATAGTTGCCAGCTTCGAATCAGACTGCATTTACCATCTTACCTGGAGTTGGAAGTATCTTCATACCATAAAATGTACCCTCTTCATATGTCGGAACAAATACCTTTTTTTGGAACGCGCACTATGCTACTATTTTTTCCCAAAAGTAGCATAACTAAGGAGTATCACGTCCAAATTTTAGGTCAAAATGTTGAAAATTCGCGGAACTATGATTTTTTGAGCGAAAAAAGTGTCTTTTTTGCGTTTTCACCTCTTCGTGAATTTTTTTAAACATGTCGCCATTATATTTCTCATAAATACATTTTTCGTACATCATCTAGAAAGTTCAAAGCATGTTTCGTAATTTTTTGAACCACTTCGGACGGATAGTTTGGTCACAATACTTTTTTGAAAACTGACTTTGGGTAGGATCGACCCCGCGATTGAATTTGAAAGTGTGACCACAAAGGATTAAATAGATCTTGATTTGAATAAATAAAAATATTTCAAATGAATCATTTTAATAATAGAATGCAATAGGAAAAATTTGATATCACGAAAAATATAGTTAAGCTCAAATTAAAAAAAAAGCTAATATCAAAAGAATTTTTCTGTCAGTGCAGAGTTGACCTTTCACGATTCTCAATGGATAATTCAGGATAATTATTAACATTACATATATTAGGTGGTTGCATATGAAACCGTCCATTTTCGAGCGAAAGAAAAGATAGTGGTTCGATAGAAAATTGGCGAACTGATTTATTCTAAGTATTTATTGAATTTACTGAATTATTATTCAAAGTATTGCCCATCGGAACGAACAAACTTTGCCCATCTTTCGTTCAACGATCGGATTCCACGCAGAAAGAATTCGACTTCTTTAAAGGCAATCCAATCATCTAGCCATTTTTTTTGTTCTACTCCTTCGTACGAGGTAAAGTGCTGAGCCGTAAGCGTTTACTGGATCGACCGGAACAAATGGTAATCGGAGGAAGCGATGTCTGGGGAATATGGCGGGTGGTGTAGAATTTCCCAGTTCATTCCATACAAGTACTTATCAACCGGTTCAGCAACATGCAGCCTAGCGTTGTTGTCGTGCTGCAAAATCAACTTGTCATGACGTTTCTTTCATTCCGGCCTCTTCTCGTGCAGACCTCGCTTCGAACGCATCAGTTGCAGTCGATGTTTCCTGGTCATGCTTTCCGACCTTTTCAGGTCGGAAAGCATGACCGGTAAACCGGACAGATATTATATATTAAATATAATGAGGGCGGAAGTAAAAGCAATCAGAAATAGGCAACCCATCTAAATGGGGAAAAGAAATAAAAGAAGCAATGGAAAGCGTAGGTGAGACATGATGCAGATGCCAAATGTAGAATATGCAAGAAGCCAATTGAAAATTTAACACTCATTTGCGAGTGTACAAAAGTTAAGGGAAAACTCAACCAAGAAATATATCCCGTGCGGAAAATTGGCAGGTCATCCCTAATACAATTCGGGCCCTTCAATGGATTATTTGTAGATTCCATAGTAGCGGTTTCCCTAAGAGAGCCGGACCGTGTCCCTATTAGGGAATGGTAGGGCAGGTAGGTTGACTAAAACTATGATCCAAGTACGCAGACCAAGTAAAGGCCTTTAAGGGGTGTAGTTGTAGATTCCCTAATAGAGATTTTCCCAATACTACTGGACTTTGCTATCATAGGAGCAAATCAGTATAAATTGCTTGACTAAAGAATTTCGTGGCATAATAATTATCGAGATCGATAAAATATAATAATTAAACTATGCCTTTAGTAGACGAGCTGTGATGCCTTGAACCAACACGCATGCAGTACGTTCATTGGAACAACGCGGGATCAAACGTGTCAAAATATGCGACAGAATTCTAAGCCTCAAATATATTGAAATAACACATTTCCTTTTCACAGTGCATACACACGCACGTACGCTTATGGTTGCAGTAATTTGTTATGAGGCACCGTTGAGGCAATTTTAAAGGCCCTGGTTATTTTGCCTTCAATGGCCCTCGGTAGCAAAGTGTGACCGGCCACTAATGGCCCATGTGAGGCTTCCAGACTAGGGTCTTAATAAAGTTAGGGAAAATTAAGATGGGCCTGATCAAAGCCCGAACTGAATTTCCGCACGGGATAGTGAAGAAATTGGACCAATGGTTGGACTAGAGCAAGGGGATAGCAATAGACCGCGTGATAGAGACGCAACTAAAAAAGAAACCGGAATAAACAACTCAGACAATTCGAGAAACTCGAATATTTCGGATAGATATAAGAAAACCGATCTAAACACTTATGTAAATGTAAAGCAAGCGTCAATAATTTGAACACCCGCAAAAGCGTGTACAAGGAAAAAATACTACTACTACAACTATTCCACGGAGAGAAGTAAATGTTAAAAATTACCGTGCAGTAACGGTAACCAGAAGACAACCCTGAAACTTCGCGTATTATTACTGAGTAAAACACAGATTTTCACGAAAATAAAATAAAATTTCTTCTTCAGATGGAAAATATTACCAGATTTTCTAGTAAATTTTCATGTGTAACAAAATACGCAAAACTTAAATTTAAAAAACATATAATATCAGCGATATTTTACTGTGCATTTTATTATTTTATGCCTTTCAAAAATGTCTATAAAAAAGTATCGTCTTTATAACAGTTATTTTAAGATTTATTATAAAATTTAATGAGTGTAATAGGAAAATGTATTGTGCTCTCAGTAAAAATTATCGTGCGCGCTACCCTTGTTTTATAGTAAAATTTTAGCTACGTATGTGAAATTTTCTGTAACGTGAGTTAAAAAAACTTGTCGCATACGAATCATTATGCTCTTCTCACTTGTCACCACATTGAAATATATCACGGTAATTTTTACCGTGAAATTCACGACAAAAATTACTTTTTAATTCTCTCCGTGTACTACTATTAAATACAATAATATTAACAATAATTATGATTATTACAGTGAATAACCATTTTCTTTGCAAACGCGTATGTTTCATGTCCTTTTTTTTCTTCTGTTTTTTTTTTTCGCAGAGGACGTCGACGAAGGTCGACGAGCGTGTATCCGCGTGAACAATCCCCCGGGTGGTCGCAGTGCCGGAGGTTTTTGGTAATTCAACCAAGTCACACAGGGTCTACGCTTTGATGCGGGATATAACACAAAAAAACCATAATAATAATCAGTGCTGATTTAAAAAAAAAAACAAAAAACCAACCAACACACACACACACGCACGTGTTTTCGCCCTTCCTTTTCCCCGAGGATACGGGTACGACAACAATACACAGAGTTCTCGTTCGTCTCTCCAAAGTCACTCTTCTTCTTTTTGTATTTTGCCGTTTTTTTTTTTTTTTTCGTTTGTGTTGTTCTCGTCCCATATCATCGATCCGTAAAAATCCTCGCCGCCGCTCGACATCTATCCCATGGGATTCGCTTTTAATATTTCGCTAATTACCAAATATAATTAATTAAGCTAACACGTAATGTATAATTTGTCTCATCATTATTATTCGTAATTGTTCAAATCCGATCAAGGTCTGGCTCAACCAAGGAGGACTCGGAGCCCAAGTAAAAAGCTTTTTTAAAAAAAAAAACACTGCTACGGGATGAACCACGTGACGATGCGACTTTACGTAATTCCTTAATATTTATATCTATGAAAAAAAAAAAAAGAAAAGCTTAATCGCGAGATTTCTTCTCAACGCGGCTTCATTAACGCCCAATAAATTATTAACGAGAGCTGTAAACGAGATTGCGAAACACGCCGCGATATCGAGTGTGGTGTGTTTTTTATTTTGTTAAGCGTGAATTCTTTCTTTTTTTCTTCGTTTTTACTTAAAAACGAGAGCGAGTGAGAGAACGAAAAAAAATCGTAAGTTGCTTGGGAACAATTTTAAAAAAAAATAAAAAAAAATACCTGAGTGATGGAGCCACGTTGCATTTGGTCATTTTTGTCATCGTTCATTTTTCTCTTTATCGGCTACTTCATAGTGCTCTGAATCGATCGTGACGTCATCGCGCACAGTAACTGCAATGTACGCGCGTAGAGTATCGCTTTATTCACGAAATCCATTTATCACATAGCGAAAAAAAGCTTCCTTTTCATTGTTTATAAATACGCGGAGCAAAAATTCGAAGTCTTTAACACGTTGGACTGTGCTCGATGCAACGCTCGATTATAATTATTAAATTATACTTTATTGTAATTGTATTTTAAGGGCGTAACGTTAATGGATAGGCTATGTTTTTACACGTGGAACGTTGTGTGATGCGTGTGGGCGTTAGATTTACGATCGTTGCTGGAAATATTGAATTGCGCATTTATGTTGCATGTGTAATAAACAGGGTGTCCCATTGAATCTTGAGACATCGAAATAGCTCGAGAACAACGAGGTAAATGGAAAAATCTCGAGACACGTATTGAGTAGCTTCAAACGAGGAGTAAAATGGTTAGATGAAATTTTTATTCAATGATTTCAAGGTCAACTTTTGAAAATGGAAACCTATATTCGCCAAAGCGGTATCTTATGCTACGTGAACAAAAAAAAACAGGTTACTTTTGTCCGAAACGTTTTTTTCTTGGTCATTATTTTCGGACATTTTTCCAACTTTTTTTTTGAAATTAACAAACACGAAGCAATTTTGTACATAACGATGTAGACTACTTTAGTCACGATTCGAAAATTCGCCGTCTCAGTAACAGCAGAGAGACTCTTTTTTTAGTTTATCAATTATTCATTCGCCGCGCTGATTTATCTTTGAAAGTAGAAGCCCATCATTGTCAATTTTTTTTTTGTCATTTTTTAAACGAGTAATGGCCAAAGAAAAAAATTTTATAGACAAAAGCTAGCTATTTTCTATAACGTGGAATAAAAGGCTGCTTCGAAAAATAGGGAATCCCATTTTTTTAGAACACACGACCTTTCAACTTGAAAACTTTCACTAAATAAAAAAGTTAACTTGCCATTTTGCTCCTCGTTTGAATGCACTCGATACGTGTCTCGGTATTTTTTATTTACTTCGCTGTTCTTGAGTTATTTCGATGTCCCAAGGTAAATGGGACACCCTCTACAATATATATATATATATATATATAAACAAAATTTAACGTTCACCCATCAAAGCCACTAGACATCACATTCATAAGCTACATTGTTTAAATTCATCTTAATAAAGTGAAAATGCGAATTCTTCAATAAACAAAAAAAAACAAACCAAAACCAATGAAGTAAGAAATTATTGCATTGGAACGAAACGCGACGCACAATATACAGTCGATTATTTCCGACACATATAAATAATTGTAAGACCAAGAGTGTGTTATTTGCCTAAGCTTTAGAAAAAGTGAAATACAGAGAAGAAGATTAGCGCGTCTATTATGAGTTGCGCGTGTACCGAGTCAAAGGATATATTTATGACGTTAGTCGACATTGACACTTGAGTATACATATATATATATATATATATATATATATATATATATATATATATATATATATATATATATATACGGATATATTTCATCGATCATTGAGACATTGGACATTGTTAATTAGGCTTTTACGTGTATATTTGTAAGCTACCACGGTTCATATTTGAAATATGTTATGTACTTGTACACGGTGCGATTTGTTCAGTTGGTGCGTACGCGGAGCGATCGTCCCCGTCATCGAGAATTTTCGTAATTTACGATCGTCTCGAGTACACTTCTTTTTAGCAACGCACTTTTCTGTGCGAGTGAAAATATCGTATCTAAAAGAAAAGAAGGAAAATAAAAATCTGTCGACAATTGCTTCGCGTACCCGTATTAATATTTGTTTTTTTTTTCTTTCACATTGAAATCCAAAGGATTCTTCTGTGGAAAAAATGTATGTTAGGGAAAAGAATAGATCGTTGACTTTTTGTTTGTACGAATTTTATGACGCGCTGAGAAAAAAAAAACAGTAAAGAAGGTAGCAATGAAAGTCTTTGATTATACGTGATGATATATATATATATATTTACGAATATACGAATTATAAAGTAGCCATGTGTTTTTTATGAGTCGGGAGTGGAGACTTCGCGATCGAGAGAAATATGTTATTTGATGGTTTTTCAAAACCGCTTTGAAAAAAAAATATAGCGTGCTTTTGAAACGAGAAGTATTTGCCAGATAAAATTAAACGTTCTAAAAAAAAAAATCAGAATTCCATTTTTAATCAGCATAATGAAGATAATTAAATTTCGATTGCGTAACACTGCGAAGAAACTTTTATTTTATTGAATTAAATTTCATTTGTCCACTTTAAAATGCATCTTTCATAATTTTTTTTCTCAATTACGAGATGCGTAAAACAGTTTTTCAGAAGTGCATTCGGAATTTAATTATGTTTGTTCTGCTGCACTCAAAATGGCATTTTGTTTTTTTCCAGAATACTCAATTTTTGCTGGGAAATACTACTCGTCGTAAAAATACGCTGTGTTTTTTTTCAAAGAAGACTCGAAAAACCATGAAAAATAAATAAAAAAATCGGTCGCAAAATAACTGCGTAAGGCCCTTAAAAGACACATAGCCACCATATAATTCGTCACCCTATATAAATATATATATGTGATATTGATACGTTTGCCTCCGCATATAACGATTACATAGTTGAAAATAAGTTAGGGCGTTTTGCCCCGAACGTATGTACCCATCAAACACCCACACACACACACACACACACACACACTCGATTCGTTCGTGTATGCTCTATAGAATTAAGTACAAGCGAAAGATCAACGTTTCGTCAAAGCTGTCGGACATAAAAATAGCGAAGGGTCTCTATTACGTGTGAAACGCGTACAAGATTTGTCAGAGAATCAAAAGAGAAAGACAGTACACTGTTGCGATCGAAGATCGCGTATAAAAAATCCCGTTTTCAGGATCCGCGAGGAAAAAAAAACGAAAACGTCTTCACAATTCGCCACAAAAAAAAGCATAAAGGAAACAAACTTTTCCATGATCCATAAAAATGTGGACAATAAAATAAAAACGTTTTCACGATTCTGCAAAAAAAAGCAAAAATAGAATAGAAAAGTCTCCATGACGTGTGACAAAAAAGGCATGAAAGTAAAAAATTTTTTTCACGATCCGTAAAAAAAGGCAAAAAATGAAAAACGTTTTCACGATCTGTAAAAAAAAATGTAAAAAAATGTAAAAACATTTTCAAGATCGGTAAAGGAAGGCAAAAAAAATTGGAAGAAAAAAAATACGTTCCCGAGATCCACAAGAGCAAAAAAAAAGACTCTTCGCGAAGATGTCAAAGGCCTAGGGCTCTAAGGAATTGAAGAATTTGTAAACGACAAAACCAGAAGAATTTTTTGTACCTAAAATAGGCGACGGAATTTTTCAAGCTAGAAAACCATTCTAGGCTATTTTTCGTTATCGTTATTGTTTTTATACGAATCGAAGAAACCGAAAGAAAAACGTAGATTACGAAGTGCACGTAGTTAAGGGGGCTGATGAAATTCGACGTGAAATATCATCGAGGATTTTGACAGCCAAGAATCTTTAACGTCGACATATAGCGATGTTCAGCGCGCATTTTTTTACGACAATTCTCGGACGTTGAAAACAAAATAATGGATCTGAATCGAGGAAAAAAAAAGTAAAAGTGAGAAGGTTGAAGAAAAGAAGTTAAGGCATAGTCTCTTGCAGTCAGTGCCTGTCCGCTTGTCATAGTACACTCGTAACAATTCCGATGTCAGTCAGCATTGTTCGATGCAGCATCGCTGACTGACGAGTCACTGTGGGGTATTCTGCTCCAAGAAAACGTAACGTCACGTTGTAATAGTTCAACCTTTCGCTTCGCGCCTGTAATCGCCCTGTGCAATTATTTCTCATTGCTCGTGCACTTTTTCTACGAAATTTTTGTAACAAAACCATATATATATATATATATAAATATATATATATATATGCGAAAAACAGTGAAAATATCGTTCGATCTTATACAGGGTGTCTCGAATAAATTGTTACAAGCTTACATCTCAGAAATTACGTATTATAATGAATAATGTTTCAAGTAAAAGTGGTTTCGTTTGAAGAGGTGCAAAAAATGGCAATGTCAATTTCACCTTGGGTATGAACGCCAAGGTCATGTGAACGTTAAATTGGAAATGTTCCATTGGTAACCTCATTTTGTATTGCCTATTCTTGCAGCTTACCTCGAGAGCTCTTCAAAACACTATGGAAAAGTATTTTTTTTTTATCGACTATTGTAACTTTCGACTCTCGTAAGTGGCAAAATACTCGATAAAAAAAATACTTATCCATTTTGAAAAGCTCTCGAGATAAACTACAAAAATATACAATTAAATAGTAGACTTATGGTGCAAAATCACGAACGAAAGAACTTTTATTCCACTCGGTACGATAATGAACGTTTTACGCACGCTTCGTAAAACCCCCATTTTCGCACCGCGTACAATAAAATTTCGTATAATACTCGACGAAAAAAAAAACCTTTCCTAGCCCAAACAAACCCAAACTCACTGGTTAGAAAAAGTTTTTTTTTTGTCCTCGTGTCATAATGTACTATTGCTTGAAACATTTTTCATTATAATTCGTACTTTCCGGGATATAAGCTTGTAACAGTTGATCCGAGATACCCTGTATAAAAAAATATAGAGGGTGAGGAATTTCGAGTGTTACAAAGCAATAACAGAGCAAAAAAAATTACGTTTGTCCCGTATGACGATCTGCCTCGAATACAACTTTCATCCGAAACGTTTTTTTTAAATATCTTCGATTGTTCGAGTGCTATTGCTCTGTAAAACTTTAAATGGCTCACCCTGTGTATTCAAAACCGGTGAAAATATTCTCCGACGAATCCATTTTGCAATAACAAGCAGCTTCGACCTTTATTATGTCCGAGAGTGCATACCGAGATTCATACTCGCGGCCAGTGAAAAAAAAAGAAGTAGAATGAATTATAAATTATTGAGCGAGGCGGAGTTGGTCGAAGTTCATACATATGTAAAATCCTTGAATTTTTTCAATCCATTTTTAATTCTTCATCATCGATAAATCGCCACGATGACCTGTCAGCTCCCATTCCCGGTGTATTTTGCAATTTTCCTTGCAGAGCTTTCATCCCATACTTTGACTTTTATCCCACACTTGTCATTTCATGTCATCAATTTTCACCGCGTTGCAATTTTGTTTTCCTCATCGTTTTCTTTTCTCGCTCTGTCGTCGAAGAATACACAATTTTGTCCATGAGTCGATACATCGTAGGCGTGTGTAAAAGTCGCGAGGTGCCTGCAAGGAAGAAAAAAAAAACAAAGAACTCGAAATCGCGATAACGTTCGCGCTACGAACGTCTAGTTAAAAATCCATGCATGTTTTTTCTACTACGGAGGAGCTCCTCGGTAAGGCAAATTTAAACGAACACGATACAATTAATATAAAGTCATTTAAGGGATGCGCTGATGCTACTGTGTTCAGGAGTTTTTTTTTTTTGGACGAAACGTCGCGTGGGAAGGTAATGGCGATTAAATAAGAGCGTTCATAGTAATGCGGATACACGATAAATGATACTGGCTAGAGTATCCTTTTATGTCTGTTACAATATGTATATGTGATCGCTTTTAATAAATATATATGTATGTATATGCATATGTGTATATGTATACATATTTGTGTGTATATATATATATATATGTATGTATGTAACAATAAAACGATATGAATGTAACAAACAATTCTATTGTAACTGTAGAATTATTAATAAAAGGAAAGAAAAAAGGAAAACGAGGCACTCTGGGGCCTGCGAGATCAAAGGTTTTTTTTTAAATCCTGCTGAACAATCCTCATAACGATTATTTGTGCACTTTTTCTTTTAGACTTTAGCCTAGGTTTAGCTGAAAAAAAGTTTGCACGTGGTCGAAGTTTGCATAGTTGGAAAGCAACGATTTTTTTTTCTTTCTATACTTCTTTATCTCTTAATTCCTATTTTTTTTATTATCCAAAACCGTTTATTTTATTTAACAGACGTCGTAAATCTCTAATGAGAATACGAAAAATGTTCGAGTGACTTTCGAAGTCTAAATCGGTGAAAGAAAAATTTGAGAAATAGGAAAGAGTTTATGTCCGTTGCATTCCAACGATGGAAAACTTTGACTTCGTGAGATTAATCCGAAGTGTTTGGGTTGTAACGATTATTCGTGAAAATTATTATTTTTTAAATAGACCTTAGCCTGAAGTTAGCTAAATAACGTGCCGGGGTCTGGAAAGTTAATCGGGCGAGTTAAAAAAAAAATTGTGATTTCGTCGCAGCTGCATTCGAGAGTAGAATACGTACTCTCTTGAATTGAGGATTTTTTTTTTTAACTCTGTGTTGTCTTGCAATGATTCAGATCGCAATGGTATAACTTTGTTAGATGAGCTTTGCAACTGAGCAATGTTCGTTAAAGTCGTGCTACTTTCTCGTTTGCGTCGAACGTATCTGCCGGAAGTTGAGAATTCGCGGACTGTTCGTTGGTCAGTCGAATATAAAATAAAAATACAGAAAAAAACTTTTCTTGATCACAGAGAATAATCGGGAAAAGAGGAAGAGAAAGAAGAAGAAGAGAGAGGAAAAGTTTGCATCGTTGAAACGCGACGAGATTATTACTATTTTTATCATCCTTTCTAGAATCGTTGACACATTTTAATTAGGACTGAGCTAAAATCCCCCAAAAAATATTCTGGAAGTCAACGCGATTTTGAGCAAAAAAATAAAATGACAAAGAAACAGAGGAGCAAAATAATTCGCTGCGTTTCGACGATGCGAGCTCCATCGTGACGAGGAAGAAGAAGAGGAAGAGAGGAAAAATGCTCGTGAAGTGAACATCGTTATAACGCGATGAAATTATTACTATTTTTATCTTCATTTCTCCAATGACCTCCATATTTTTATTACGACTGAGTTAAATTCCACTAAAAAAAAATTTCTGGATGCGGCCAGCGCAATTTTCGGCAAGAAAATAAAATGTCCGAGAAATGAAGACATATGCTAGTGAAGTTTGCAATCGTTGCAACGCAACGTACTTACTATTATTATCTTTTATCTGATTTTTTTTACAATTGAGCTGTTTTCCGAAAAATATTTTTTTTTAAGAATAGAACATTTTTTTGCAGAAAAAAGAATCGCCGCGTTATGACGATGCGAACTTCAATGTCAAGGAAGAAAAATAAAGAGAGAGAGAGAGTGAGAGGAATAAAGTTCTAGCAAGTGCTCAGTCGCGCACCGTATCCTCGGCAATCTCGAGCTCGACCTTGCGTCGCGCCTTTTCCAAAATAGTCTTAAGCTCGCAGGTCCTCGTGGTGTGATAGCCCGATGCGTTTCTCGAGAGTGTTATCTGTCCATCGAGTCTACGTCCATCGGTGAGGCCGCAGTACAATTCCAACTGTCGTTTGGTGAGATTGAAAAGATCGGAGCCGTCCATGCCACGAAATTGTTTGCAAATTTTCTCGGAGAAACCTTTGGTTGCGAGCCAATTTTGTACTTCCCTAGGGGTCGAGTGTTGATCGACGTAAACGTCGGGAGTCTTCACGACGTCGAGATGTTTCTTCTTTTCGCGAAACATCATAAGTACGGATTTGAGCTCCTCGCGCATCTGCTCCTGATGGCTCTCCTTCCTCGAAGCTTGGGACTTGGTACTTTTTATCGTGCCCGATCTGCTGGAACTCGAGGAATTGCTTCCTGACTGATCGATCATCGTCGGCGGCAGGGGCGGAGGCGGCGGCGGCGGAGGTGGTGGCGCTGAAGACGAGGATGGAATCTCGGACTTTTTCGAATGTTCCGCGGATTCGCTGATTTCCGTCGCTGCGTCGAGAAGCGCGTCCTGATTGCGACGACTCGATGAGCCAGAATCCTCCGAGGATGATGAGGACACTTCGATCTTCGGCTCGACACTTGATGCGCTGCAATCTTTCGGTAGAATTCAAGGATCAATAATGTTGATTAGATATATGCAGGATGATTTTTTGATCGACAATTATAACAATTGAACCCGTGCACCCAGTCACCCATGCTTAAATCGTTTTCCATCGCGGACACTTACCGTTCTCACGACACAAACCTCATCCGTGACAACGTTACGAAGCTTGTCTAAGGCGAGAGCACCGGCCAGTCATATCCGGTTGAGCATGTCTACTCTTTCTGCTCGGCTCGTATTATTTTTTTTCAAATTAACAAATTATTAAAATTTGTTTTGAATAAAAAAAATTAACTAATTATTTCTTTACAATAATTTTACAAAATTGTTACGTCCTTCAAACAATTTAAAAAGTTATTACATCCTTTGAATAATTTTAACAAATTATTAGATCTTGTAAATAATTTTTCTTTAATGATTATATCCTTTGAATAATTTAAAAAATATATTAAATCTTTTGGATAATTTTTAAAAATTGTTCAATCTTTTAAATTATTTAGAAAAATTCTTCTTAACTCTTAAAAAAAATTCTCTTTTTTTTTAGCTAATTAGTGAAAATACCGGATACTAAATAGTGGGAGAAAAATGAAGATTTAGCATTGAATTAGAAAGTGGGAGTTATCGTTGGTCAATTCTATTTATCGAATTCTATTAATTGTTCACATTTGGTCATGTTTTACTTAGACTTTTCAAATTTTAAGATTCATTTAAGGGGACTTTGACATTTTAAGATTTTTCACTTCTAGAAACGATTAAAAAAAATATTCGTGATAATATTCCTAAAAAAAAGGAAAAGTCCCAGTAAAAAGGACTGCGAGCCAGCAATAAGAATATCATCAACACAATAAACAATAATTAATGATATTCAGTGAAAACAATATTCGAAAATCAAATTTTACCAAACAATGGCCCAAACAAACCCAAACGCCATTGCTAAAATGGGAAAAGTCCCCGTGAAAATGTCTGAAAGTAAGCGACAAAATTACCATAAATATAAAAAACATTAATGAAAAATATTTAATCGAATTATAACATCGGAAAAATAAAATTTACCAAACAATAATCCGGCTCTATTTGTCCTAGCAAATAAAAATTGCCCCCAAAATTTTTCGCAACTCCATAGTAATCCTCCCCCGAGTCTCAATCCGTACAAGAATAAGAAACCGATCCTCCGCTGCATTCCCCTCGACTTTTCAAAAGGCCGACAACCGATGCTTTCACCCTAACGAAGAAAAGCCCATCGAACAAAGAGTAAAAAATCAAAAATAAAAAAAAAACAGCCACAATTTCCTCTCACGGAACTAACAAATGTTCCAGACACGTTTTCGTCGCACTGACAACGGACGAAGCACCTCAGTATAAGCTTTGGACGACATAAAAACCAAAAAACGCAAAAAAAAAAAACAGAAACAAAATATACAAAAAAGACCCACACAAGTACGAATGGCAGGCATATACGCGTACGCAATATTCGAACGGTGTTTATTAATATAAAGATTTACATAAATTACAATACAATGAAAATACTGGACGGATCGTATTCTTATTAACCCGCGGACGAAACAGGTGTGTGGGAAAGTACAAGATTTATGTAAACGAGGATGACAGAGGTACAGAACGAGAGAGAGAGAGAGAGAGAGAGAGAGAGAGAGACAGAGAGAGAGAGAGAGAGAGAGAGAGAGAAAGAGAGAAGGAGATTGATTGATTATAACCGTTTAAATGATAATAATAATAAGAAGAGGAGGGAGAGAGGCAAAGACAAAGAGAGCCTGCCACAATAGAGCTAGAATAGAATAATAATATTAATAAAAGTAATAAGAAAGAAATATGAAGAGCAGGAATATCCGTTTCAGCATTTAATAATAATATTTGTATAAAGACGTAAAACCCTCATGCGTACAATGGACACGTTATGCTGCTGCGTTATTGCGAATGAAAAACATTCCGTCTAGTATTTGCTAACCGTACGGCCGTTTGCCAATGTACATACACTGGCACATAGGCAAACGTGATATATATGTATGTATATATATGGGGAGAGGTGATTTTTAAGACATTCGACTTCGATTAGCGTCCTCGCAGTAGCCTACTGTACCCAAACTCTACATTACGACAAATGTCTTCAAAATCAGCTTTGGATAAATGTGAGCATGTTTGCATGAAGATCATTTCAAGGACCATCCTGTGCCCTGAATCAACGATTCTTTTGAAGAAAAACTTAAGGACCGTCCTCGGCTTGATGTGCTGATAGTCAAAGTTACATAGATATAACGGGTTCAATATATCCTTTCCCCATATATATCTCGAAACTCTGCGATTTCGCCAGGTCGTGTTGACTCTTTAATGCGTTTCCCTCTCGATCTATACGCCTACTCTACGTTTATTGTGTAATTTGCTCTCGTAACGCACACGCGCACCCATGAATTCCCATAGACACACAATTGGAAGAGACTTAAGTCTCGGTCTCTCTCTCTCTCTCTCTCTCTCTCTCTGTCTTTCTCTCGCTAATATTTCCGAAGTCCTTACGAGACCTCCAGACCCACACACACGAAAACAATTGGAAGACACTTAAGGAGGGAAATACATGTAGACAACGAAAATATATCCAATTTTGATCATTTTTTTTTAAAGAACCAAAACGTTTTATATTTATGAAATTGTAGATACAATTTATTGCATAACTAAACTGTTTGAATACATTTTTCTATTAAAAAATGATTTTCTATTAAGAAATGATGAATTTATGAAAATCACTGTTAAAAAAGTACTCTTTTTATTGGAAAAAAGCCAGGCATTTTGTGTAAAATTTTAATTATTTTTTTCTGATGCGTCCCATGTTCTCAATTTTAAACTTTTTACATGTTTCTTAGGTATGAGTTCAGCATTTGGATGTTAAAATACTAAAAATTCTTGGCTCATATTTTTCAGATCAATATTGAAGTCGTTGTATTTCTTACAAACGGACAAAGTTGCCGCCAAAACCTTCCTGGAAGACCACGTCATAACGTCCTTATTATGCAATATTTTTTAATGGAAAACATTTATTTTAACAGTTTAATTATGTAATAAATTGTAGCCAAAGTTTCATCAATATAGAAAGTTTCTACCTTTCCAAAATAAAATAATCAAAATTGACTAGTTTTTCGTCGTCTACATGCGTTTCTCCCTATTAAGCCGCTCTCACTCTCTCTCTCTCTCTCTTGTAATTTTCACTCGGTCCAGAAACGTCAGGAGTATGAAAAGGAAACAAAAAGGACAGTTCCCGCGACATCGACTTTATCTACTGTATAAGCGAGAAAGAATGAGAGAGAGAGAGAGAGAGAGAGAGAGAGAGAGAGAGAGAAAAGTACATACAATATATATCCTACGGTATTTTTTCTCCCGGTTTTGTACAGACCTTTATATCGCGGATAAAAATACACGTTCCAAGGCAATAACAGTTAATAGAGGAGTGGACGCACACACACGCACATACATACGCACACACATTAGCCCCACACGCGCGCACGCGTACACAATGGACAACGGACAAGACAATTATACTACTTATGTTATAAACATTTTTTGTTGCCCTTCTCGTATGCGTATAATAAAATTATGAGTAACGTTACGACGGGCCCTGCAGTGGTTTCCGGTTCTCGCTTGTTATGTGTTCGTTTTGTTTTTCTTACTCTTTTTTTTTATCGCTCACACGAAAATACGAACACAGATGAGGAGAAACGCAATCACTCGAAATGTTCACTCGTTCAGATCTTTAATTTCTTTTTTTTTTCTTTTCAAACGACGTCAATGTATTTTCGTAGTCTCACCCACGCGTGACAAAGCGCACGAGCGAAGTGCGCAACGATATTAAAATTACGTGTGTTAATTGCGTAAGTTGTAAAAGTAAAATAGAGGCTAGGCGTCATAAATAAAGTAGCGTACAAATTTTCTTCCGCGGCGCGATGAGAGAGAGGGAGAGAGAGCGAGAGCGAGAGAGAGAGAGGGGGAGAGAGAGAGAGAGAGAGAGAGAGAGAGAGAGAGAGAAATGTATTATCTCACGAAATAAAAGATTGGCCGACTTGCCTGGGCCACTTTGGCGGTACATCCAACTCCTTCGCACGTGTGAGCGACACAACTTGTTTCTTTGTTTTCTTTCTTTTTTTTCTATCGACGAAACGGATAGGAAACTCACTATTCGTTTGTCTCGCTTTGCCGCCGCAACACCGCTATTGTCCTCTCTTTCTCTCTCTCGACACTCATATCTGTTTCCCGTCACCTTAAGGTGTTTCGTTTTTTTCGACTGTGGTTGAGAATCGTACACGTAGGAGGAATACGAAAGAAGTGGCTCGAGGCAACGAATGGCCACTTTCTAAATTATTATTCTTCCAGCAGAAGCCTCTCTCTCTCTCGCTCTTTTCCTCGGAAGTTCAAAGAAAAAGAAAGAAAATGCTCAATTAATAATTATATATAAATGAGATGGTAATTTTCTCAGTCGTAAGCGATTAAAAAACACAAAAGAATTAATCCTTCTTCTTGTTCTTCTCTCCTCTCTCTCTCTCTCTGTCTCCGTTTCCCTCTCTCTTTCTTCCTCTCTCTCCCTTTGTAATATATACACACACGCCCAAACGGTAAAGTTAATATAAGAAAAAACAATAGCTGTCAAAGTTCCCCGATCGAAAACCTTCATTATTCGTTGGCGGAATCCACGCCGAGAAACGAACACAATCCGTTCCTTGTTACGAACGATTATAAATAATCCGTTCCGTATTATTCCTCTTTTTCCTCGCGGAGGCGCTCCGCGCTCATCACCTTTCATTAAAAGTATCGGAATTCACCTTTCTTGCCGAGGCGCTCCTTGCGCACCCAGTCGGCCGGCGCTGGCGGTGGTATTGCGTGAGGCCTGTGAGTCGCTTCCGGTCCGGGACTTGTGCTCGTGCCCTCGATCTCCGAGTCCTACGCGATGAAGACCGCGGAAAAATAAAAAAAATCCATCAGTCCTCTGAGCTTACAAAATTTATGATCAAGATCAAATATGCGGATTTAAAAAAATCGACGTAAAAATGGAACCTGACTTTTATTTATTATTTTTCACATGAATGTATCTATATAGTAGTAGTATTTATTCCTGGTCATGAGAGTCCCATCCCATGACCACTTTGACATATCTTGCCTGAAGAATATATATCTATATATTTATGCGAAGACGATGAAAAAAAAAATAACGAAACTTTCTTTTGGGTGCAGTCGAGGCGCCGAGAGGCACGTTAAAATCGATCAGGCAGGGAAAAAAAATCAATTCGTTCAGTCATTACAGCACAGCGATTCGAGCGAGGCTCTTCGTAATCTCTTTCCTGAATGGCAAAACATATTTTAGCGAGACAATCGACGGATCATTCGTGATGCAACAATGAGTGAGGATGACCGGCCGTCGCGTCGCTCAATAACGGCGACGACAACGAGTCATTGTCCATTGTGTCCTACCGAGAAAGGCGCCTCGTTATTACAACGACTATATTTTCTTTCCTGTTGTAAAAAGAAATTCTAAATATACCCATGTACGCACTCAAACGTATATGAAAATGTAAACATATATAAATATATATCGGGCAAGGCAACAACCTGTTGGCAGTAAAAATATTTTGTTACCTATCAGACTAGGGAGAAAACTTTTCCTACATTTTCTACAAGTTGGAAAGTTCGAAGAAATCCATCGAGTAGTAGCTACGAGGTTCATCAAGGTGAAATCGCTTCGAAGATTTCAAGGTCACCTTCATTTTTTTACAATCGGAACATTATTTTTTGTTCAATATTTTATCAACGAACTAATAATTTCGATCGATCAAGATTTAATATTAAAAAATTGATGAAATAAATAAAATTTCAATGTTTTCAGGCTAGAATGGATTTAAAAAAAAAGGCACAAACACTTACTCCTGTAAGAAATACTCCGAGTGATGGTCACGACCTACCATGTACGCTTGCAATCTGATTCGCATCGATTGTATTGTCTTATCAATCATGTCAAGTCTGTGTTAACGAACCGGCTCTAATTGAGGTTTCAATAGTGCCGACTACTGCTCGAGATATGCAAGGAAGAATAATTAGAACCTGTTCAACTTAAGTATCTACAGCATAGTCTCAGAAGTATTGGCTTTCTGCTGACTGGTTGACACGCCAGCGGGTGTACGTCTAAGCGGTCACCGCTCCGAGTATCAACGATGCACAGTGCTTCTTAACTCGAAGGATCCCCGGTGCCGAACACCGAACGCCCATTTACCAGTGTTAGTCAATTTCAATATATATAAAGAGTGTCCTAAAATACACGCAAGATTTGAATTTTTGCGCCATTTGTGCGGTAAAGTGTTGCCAATGAAAAAAAAGACAGCGTGACAGCTGACAGTTCAGGGTTATTAAAAATGAAGCGCTACACGAAAGAACAACGGGTCTTCATTGTTGAGCAATATTTTAAAAATAATGAAGGTTTGGCAGCTACACTTCGCAATTTTCGTAGAAAATATGGTCGGAATAATGATTTAACGTCAACTGTGAAGAGATTAATTTAAAAATTCAGGCACACTGGATCAATTAGTGATCTTAGACACTCAGGCCGTCCTTCAACAAGTCGATCAACACAAAACATCGAAGCAATTCGTGAGAGTATTGCTGAGAGTCCAGGAACATGAACTCGACACCGTGGTCAAGAATTGGACATTTCGAGAAGCTCTCTACAGCGTATTCTCACGAAAGATTTGCATCTTCGTGCTCACAAAGTTCAATTGACTCAAGTACTGAAGCCTACTGACCACGCACAACGAAGAGAGTTCGTTGAATGAATTATGGACCAACAAACAAGTGGATGCTGATTTTTCGAACCAAATCATCTTCAGCGATGAGGCTAATTTTCATCTTGACAGCTTCGTTAATCGACAAAATTGTCGCATTTGGGGTTTCAGAAAATCCACGAGTGATTGTTGAGAAACAAATGCATATGCTATCCCATACATAACTCTATACTGTATACTTTATGAATCAAAACAAAAAAAATTTACAATTTTTAATTTAAAAACTTGTGTTTTCTATCAAAATGACTTCTTGCGTGAATTTTGGGACACCCTTCATATCCGTGTCCATACATAGAATAAAATAATAAACTTTGCGTGTCTCCGCATTGAAAATATTTGTAAAGAACTTAAGGACATGTGGCCTCACCTCGTAATTGTACGCCTGTCCCTGTCGTTGATATCTGCCCGTGTACATTGGATTGTTGAATACATCATTGTCCCCGGTTGCATTGGTGTGCGTCGCATTATTGTGAGGCGTTACGATGGTATGCGGTACATGAGCAACTTGGCCCCGTGAGTTTCTCGCTTTCCACCATTTTCTACTGTCATCGAGAATCTCAAGATACTCTCCCCTGACGACGGTCAATTCTTTGTCGTTGTTCGCGGTTCTTGGATACGTGACTTGAACGATTTTAGCGTGTCTCGCGAGTAAATCATCGAGCCACGCTTCCTGTGCTCGATCGATACCGGTCGTTGCACCGCCTCTGGGTCCTCTCTCGATCGAATCAACCGATATATCGCTGTGGGCACGCGTCTGATCGACGACTCTGTCGCGTTCCTCGCGTCCGTACAACTCCGAGCCCGCAGGACCGTAATTTCTCTCGAAATACTCGTTGCCGCGTTCCTGCTCGCGCGTCTCGTACTCGAGATAATCGCTGCTGTAATGTGATTCCTCGACGTCACCGCGATGATGACCGTAATACGGATCGTTCGTTTGATCGGGAATATCGTCCCTCTTTTGTTTGTCGGCGTTCAACAGTGACGCGAGATGATCGTGATCGCGATGATGATGATGCTGCTGATGATGATGATTATCCTCGGGCACGGGATACTCGGGCGACCAACCGTCCATGAATATCGGATGATAAGGCGGTACTTGGCCCTTCCATTGATCCCGTGGTACCAGCCACGTGTCCCCTAACGAGTGCCAAAGCTCCGTTTCTTTGCTCGTCACGCAATGAATCAAAAGATTCACCGCTTCTCGTGTCAACAGTGGCGACACGACTTTGCTCGGCAAATTTGGATCGTAATTCGTGTCGTGCGACGCGTCAACTATTAACGCCAACGGTGTGAACAAAAAATGCACCAATTCCGGGGCGTTTGGATCGTGTATGTGGGCCTTTAATTTTGCCAGAAGATTGAACGAGAGCTTGAACTTTTGGAATATATCGACGAATTCCATTTCGGGCGGTGGCTTCGCACGCATCGTCAGCATACCGTCGCCGAGATTGCGCTTCTTCGATTTACTGTTCCGCCTACGACGCTCCAACTCCCTCGAGGCTGCTGCCGCGTGCTGCAAACGGGCGATAAATTTCTCGATGTCGTCGAAACAGTGATTAAGAATTGTCACGTCCCTCTCGTACTTCTCCGAGGACGTTGACGATACCTCGTCGTTGTTCTCCTCACGCGACAGGTCGTTCGGTCCCTCGTCTAAACGGTCACCGAGAAGAAGAAGCAAACGCATTATATACTTTGTCCTCACGATCGGAGATTTTCTTTTTTACGTACACTTTGTACAAAAATTAAAGGATCTACATTTTTTAAATTTGTTTCGTGATTTTCAAAACGCTGTAACGTTGGGAAAAATGGTCGTATAGAGATGATTAGAAAAAAAATTTTAACCTTAAAGTGTTTAGTTCCATTTTTGATCAAAGTTTTTTTAGCTGTGGTTATCGCGTAGTCAAAAGAAATATCGCGAGAAAAAAATTTGTGAAACTTTTTTTTCGTGGTCAAAACTGTCCCTGGGCTCGGAATTTTTTTTCCTGACTATGCCAATGCCATGGTCAGCGAGCTTGATCATTTATTTCTTGCTCGGATATCGAGCGTTGAATGAAAAATCGTACTTTTGTCTTGGATCATCGATATCTTATTAACTGAAAATCGTAAAGCAAATCGAAGGATGGATTTAAAAACTTCAATTAATTCTCTATAAGTATCAATTATTACCTCAGGGAAAGAATAATCTTTTTTACCTCTACTATTCATTTGAAAAAAGTACAAAAAAAATGACTGTTTCTGGTTTTTTAGTAAATCTTCCGCTACTTTGCAAATAATGACCAAAGTACCGATAATCCCAGGTATTTTTTTAAGCTAAATGTACACCCAATGGCCAAGTAAGATTTCCAGTTGATTCGTTTATTCGTCTTCCCGTCCCGAATGATCAAATCTAGAAAAAAATATCAAAGAAATACGCTTGTGCTTTCAAAAAAATCATTTTGTCACGACGTTTTACAAAAAGACGTTCGGAAGGTGAGCCGAGTTCTTTTCGCTATTGTACAGTTTGTTTGACAAAAGCGTGTACGGCTACATTTTTTTCTGGAGACCGTTAGAGGGTAGATTGGAACGCGAGCAGGTAGCGGGACCCTTCCACTGAGATGCTTTGTATAGAAAACGTCAGTTGTCGTCCGACCGTGGCAACAAACGAAACGCCACGACCACGAATAGAAAATGTATTTTCTATTCTTCACGAGTGCTTTGATTTCACATAAAAAAAAATCAGACTAATTAGCATATTTTTTCGATGCACATGTAGTGTGCTTGTGATTTTTTTTTCAATGCCTTCTCCAATCTATTTTTTGAGTTTCGCCGTCCACGCTCTTGTCGAACAGAGACACTGTACTTCGTCGTAATCAAAAAGCGAATCGAAAGAGCAATGAAGCGCCAACGATTCTCTTTAATAGCAAAATGTAAGAAAAAAAAAAAGTGTCTTCCTCACTGTTGGCTGCGTTGAACGCCGACACTTGTTCGCGTACGTTGACACCGTTGAGCGGTGGTTCGGGCGGTGGCAAAGCCGGTGGCGGTGGTATTTGTCCCCTCGGGCCTCTCGGTGATCCGCCCGGCACGAGTTTTCCCATTTGCAACATCTTGAGATCCTCGACTAGGTCCTGAGCAGAAACACTCTGGCACTGGAATATGTGCATCTCGGCTCTTTGTCCCGAGCCGCTGTCGTCCGCCACCGTGAATACCAAAATATTGTTGTACATTTCCATTGGATCGCGAGACGTGAAAGCGGTTGGTTCTTGGATCAACGAAGCCGGAAATCTCTCCATTACCGCCTGCAAAACAACGACGCGTTATTTTTCTTTCCAGTCTTTTTTTTCATTCATTTTCGAATTTGTCAATGGTGCGGGTTTAATGTCCCCGGAAATCAGACGTACCCCAGTCTCGTTGTCCATTATCAGTACCCAGTTGCGTTCCAGACGCAGCTGCATCTTTTGACTCCATATTCCGTTGCTCTTCTCCAGCTGGAGCAAACGCCGCATACCGTCCGCCGGATAAACAATTCCCGTTTCCTTCGTTACCGTAAACGTCGCCAAGTGTTCCATTATGTAGGTGGGCTCGGAACCGCCGCTGCTGTTACGTCCACCGGATGAATTCGAGGCACCTCCTGGACCACCATCTGCAAACGAATCATCGAAGATATCAAGATTGCTACGCAGGGTGTCTAATTTTGAGCAGAACTGAAATTTCATGATATTTAAGGATTTTTAAGGGCAAGGAATAGGAATTTTTTTCATGACTTTCAGTATGGCTTTCTGGTATAAAAGTATACTTTATAATTCTTTAGTGTGACTAGTATTTTTAAAATTTTATATTCATATGCATCGTTCCAATCCAACGTTTTTATTTTTGTTCATTATTCATTTCTTTATTTTTTATATTATGGAAAGATTTTTTTTCGTTGCAAATTGAGGCCGTGAATGCACAATAAATACCCATGAAAAAGTTTGATTGAAATTTGGGACACTCATTTGTGCAAACAAAAAAAAAAGAAAATAAACATTTCTCATCCAAAACTATGCAAGCGAATTCACTAAAATAAAAAAAACCAAGTAAACCTTGAAGAAAAACGAAAGAAATAAGTGCATCGTATAAGATGCACTTATTTCACAATGTCTATCACAACAGGCACGATAAATTCTCGTACTCTTAACGAGTCCCACACCATCTCCCAGAGCAAGTGCACCAAGAAGAAGCGACCGTCCGACCTTTGACATTTTTTTTTCCTCCGTCACGAGATAAATAAATAAATTGACACGTGTTCGCTCAAAGGCGCCTTACCTTTGCCGTAGGGAGAGGGACCGTGCCCGCTGTTGTAGTAAGGCATGGTTCGTTCGCCGATTCAACTGCAACGATAGAAGAAAAAAAACACGTCATTGCAACACGAGTGGAAGCGATTGATCGGAAAAAAAATAAAAAAGAAGGCAAAGAAAAAGAGAGAGAGAGAGAGAGAGAGAGAGAGAGAGAGAGAGAGAGAGAGAGAGAGAGAGAGAGAGAGAGAGAGAGAAGACGAATGTGTATGGAGCAATGAAGCTTATGGGAAAGGAGCGGGTGTCGTGATATTATATTTCACAAATGGCGATGCCATACGGACGACAAATATACTTGCGAGACATGTCGTATCCGGCGTTCGACGAACGCGCACTTTGTGCTTGGCCGTACTTGGCGACAAGAAAGTTAACTGCTCTCTGCCTTTGAGTACAGTGTACACACACAAACACACACATATATACATATATATAAAGGAAAAGGATATTTTGAACCCGTTGTATCGTTGTAATATTGGCTATCGGCCCATATGGCTGTTCTGAGGACGATTCTTAAATTTTTCTTAAAAATAATCGATGATTTTGGCCACAGGACGGACCTTTATATAAATATGCTTACATTTATCCAAAGGTGATTCTGAAGACCTTGGGCTTTACATAATGTTGAGTATGGGGACTAATGGCTACTATGGGAACACTCCTCAAAGTCGTCAAAATCACTTTATATATATATGGTATGTATTGCAAAAAAATTCCTTTCGTCCTAATTCGGTTGGTCAACTTGCCCAATGGAATTTCAGGCTGCATACCTGAACGCGCAGAGTCCATATACATATATACAGGGTGGCCCGAAAAGTGACGTCCAAAAGGAAAATCTAGATGGCTCGTATGAATACCTATCCGAATCAGCCTCATCACGATTTATTTTTTACTTTTTGAGAAAAGAGCATCGTTTAAGCCAGTTGGAAAAATTGTTTTTTTTACTCCAATTTTTATTTTATTATTCTACAGATCTTTTTGCATACGTCTGTAAAAGCGTTTAAAGATACTCATAAAATTAGCCGAGTTATAGAAATAAGGAGTACGCTCGGGGATAGCGGTCGAGACACAGAAAACTTTAAGGGCATGTACAAAGTCAATATAATCTCACAAATTTTCCAACCCAGTTTTCTCATAGATGGTTAAGTTTTTCATGACAAAAATGAAAAACAAAGCATCAGGCTCTGTAGAATTCCCCGACAAAGAGCTCGACGATTTTTTCCTTTACTCTAAATATTATTAATCTTTGAGAAATCTCTGTTCTTCTCTATCTTCTACGTCGCCTTAAACGTGTTAACCAAAACACGCCTTACACAAAATCAAAGGCACTCACGTTAGATTCAGTTGGGAATTTTTTTTTATTGCTTAACATTGCACTACATAACGATAACACAAGTAAACAAAAAATCGCGAGGAAAGTATATACACAAAAGAGAAACAATAAAAAAGTGTTTTTTTTTTTGCTCGAAAAGTCAAAAAAGGTATTGATATGAGGTATATCGATTTTCCTCTTATACGTCAACTTTTGGGCCACCCTGTATAGTATTAATCGGCCAATTCATATATATATATATAAATATATATAACATTTCTTTCGCCTTAATTCGTTTGCCTAACCTGATCTTTGGAATTTCGAGCTGCATTTCTCGACTCTGTAGGAGTAGAGTCCAGAAACGAATTTCCTTTTTGAACTGGCAAATGGCATCATCAACGAACGAAGCAACGATCGTTCGTCAGCAGGCGTTCGGCAGTAAAAATCCAACGTGATAGGACAAACGATGGAAAAATTCCTCATTCGCATCAGTATACTATTCTCAGTTCACCAATAACAATGCACATATATACTCATGCAAAAATTGAGTTCGGGCTTTGATCGGGCTCATCTTAATTTTCCCTACCTTTATTAAGGCCTTAGGCCACTCTAGGATTTTCCAAAAATCATTTTTTTTTTGTTGAAAATGTACCATAGTGCCTATAAAATAATATTCCAAAAGATTATGGGTGTGAAAAATCTCTGAGTACTCGATTTTCGAATTCTAGCGCAACCCCTCTTGATTTATGTCGTGACTTTCCACTAACATTAAACGCGTTTATCTCAAAACTACATTTTTCAAGTCGGCCGGACTCATAACTCAAACCAATTTCAACCGATTCACTTGAAAATTTAACTGTATATTTAGAATTACATTTTCTGAGGCACTAAGTAGGATTTTTTAATTATATTGCATAGTTCCTTTTTATAAACAATTTTCTAACGATTTTCTCATGGCATTTTATACTTTTTGTTCTAGAAATGCGCCATTTTGACAACAAACAATATATCAAAAAAATCCTACGTACTTCTATAGCTATTCGTATATATAATCGACAAAACTTTAGTGTCTCATCATAACTCAAAAATTATAGGAGCTGTTGGTCCGGCCATTGACCTTCCAGAAATAAAAGCGTCATCGGAAAAATGGTGCGCAGTCGCCATTTTGACACGTATCGCTGTGAAAAAATAATTTTGTATAGTCAATTACGTGTACAATAAAACCCCTATTTTGTAATTCTGATTTATTTTATGGTTTCGCGGAAAAAAATCACAAAATATGCCTTTTTTTGGCCTCTAGAGTGGCCTCAAGGCCCGAGTCTCGAAGCCTCACATGGGCCATCAGTGGCCGGTCACAGTTTGCTATCGAGGGCCATTGAAGGCAAAATAATCAGGGCCTTTAACCTTTTAAGGGCGGGAAAATTTCCATTAAAATCGACTTTTTTTTACATGAAAGATATCAATAAAATCGAGGAATTTCTCAATTCGAGTCCCAAGCCTAACTGCTGGTCGATATATCGACCAACCCCGTCCTTAAAAGGTTAAAATTGCCTCAACGGAGCCTCATAAAAATTATCGCAGCCACATGCGTACGTGCGTGTATGTGCACTTTGAAAGACAAATGTGTTAATTCAATAAATTCGAGGCTTAGAATTCTGTCGCATATTTTGACACGTTTGATCCCGCGTTGTTCCAAAGAACGAACTGCAAGCGTGTTGGTTCAAGGCATCACAGCTCGTCTACTAAACGCATAGTTTAATTATTATATTTTATCGATCTCGATAATAATTATGCCACGAAATTCTTTAGTCAAGCAATTTATACTGATTTGCTCCTATGATAGCAAAGTCCAGTAGTATTGGGGAAATCTCTATTAGGGAATCTACAACTACACCCCTTAAAGGCTTTTACTTGGTCTCCGTACTCAGACCATAGTTTTAGTCAACCTACCTACCCTACAATTCCCTAATAGGGACCCGGTCCGGCTCTCTTACGAAAAACCCTACTATGAAATCCACAAATAATCCATTGAAGGCCCCGAATTGTATATTAGGTATACCCTGCCAATTTTTTCGCACGGGTATACATTGTGCAAATTTAAAAAATGCCCAAACGAACAGTGCATTTTACAAAAGAAGGGAATTCTCATTTTATTTTTTTTCACTGCACGGTGTCATTCATTTGGCGGTGCATAAGAACGATCATAAATAAATAATCCACTTTTATCGTATCTTCGGGTTGTATAAAGAATAAATAAAAATGAATGAATCATCTGTTTGCACTATCGCGCAATTCTCACTGTGGATGGAGGAATTACTTAAAGGTCTTCGAGCTTGTTTACTATTGTTATCGTCATCACCATTATTATTATTGTCATCATCATCATCGTCAGCATTACGATTATTATTATATTATTATTATCATAGTCGTTATCATCGCTATTACTATTATTATCATTGCATTCAGAATGATCGACCTAGAAATCCAATTATTATTATGTCATGACTTTCCCGATCGAGTGCTTACAATAAAATCCAATTAGGCCTTCCTAATTGGCGTTCCTCATTCTCGAGAGGTCTCGTATCGCACTGATAGATGTGCATTAGTGCTTTCGTTATACGATACGTGTATCTGCTCCGTAGGAAAGTGACGTTTCAACACCGAGATGAATAAAAGAATTATTATTATTATTATTATTGTGTATTATTATTATTGGACGATTGAACGGTGTACGCAGTGACTATTGTCGATTCGCTATCATCGGGCATGATTTAAGAGCTCGTCGATAGTTGACGATCGTTATCGGAGCTCGTGGCGATAAGAGCGCAAAGACACGTTATCTAAAGCTGCTGTACACCTACGCGCGCACTTGCTCGGCATGACTGGGAGAAACGTTTGGGCAATATGATTTGTGTCGTATGCTCTATTTACCCAAATACCTGCGTATTAACATTGACACTATTTGTGTGCGGCTACCTGTGATTTTTTTTTTTTTTCCTCGTCGATAATTCAATCGAGAACTATATATCTTGAAATGAAAAACGTAGTTGTGAATGAAAAATGTCGACTTACGAGAATTTATCGTGTATTTAATTTATTATTAATGCTTCTGTATTAATGCTATTATTATGATTATAGTTAATATAGGATATTATTATTGATGCATTATTTTTGTTTTATTAATAGTGGAAATTGAAAAATCGTCATTTCAAAAAAAGGATAAGAATTAATTGAATATGTCAATGTTTTCGCTACATATATATATATATATATATAAAAATGACGAAGTTTATAAAGTTGGAATGCAACGAACATTTTTTTTGCAGATTTTTCCCTATTTTTTTTGACAGCTTCACGGAGAGAATTAAATGTTAAAAATTACCGTGCAGTAACGGTAACCAGATGACAACCCTGAAACTTCGCTTATTATTACTGATTAAAACACAGATTTTCACGAAAATAAAATAAAATTTCTTCTTCAGATAGAAAATTTTACCAGATTTTCTCGTACATTTTGATGTGTAACAAAATACGCAAAACTTAAATTTAAAAAATATATAATATCAGCGAAATTTTACTGTGCATTTTATTATTTCATGCCTTTCAAAAATGTCTATAAAAAAGTATCGTCTTTATAACAGTTATTTTAAGATTTATTATAAAATTTAATGAGTGTTACAGGAAAATGTATTGTGCTCTCGGTAAAAATTATCGTGCGCGCTACCCTTATTGTATAGTAAAATTTTATCTATGTATTTGAAATTGTCTGTAACGTGAGTTAAAAAAAACTTGTCGCATACGAATTATTATGCTCTTCTCACTTGTCACCACATTGAAATATATCACGGTAATTTTTACCGTGAAATTCACGACAAAAATTACTTTCAATTCTCTCCGTGTTTAAGCTATAAAAATTCCACGATCATTTTTCAGGCTCCTTGTTTGGCGATCTACAGCCCAAATCTACCAAATATGATTTTCGATAATAATAAAAATAAGGAACAACAAAAAAATCGTTGCATTCCAACGATGCAAACTTCGAACTCATGGAAAATGCACTTTCGTAAATAACCCAGTTTGTATATATATATATGTATATTGAGATGTACAATATTCTAGAACCCAGCAGAGCAAGAATGGCGAAAATAAATTAGTCAATTAATTTTTAAAAATTCTACATTTATATGCGTGTGTATATAGAGGGTGCTCGGTGCATGGATCGACACAATTTTTTGGGGGGTTGGGGGATTCATTTGCTAATTTTTTCACAGAAAGACCCTATGTCCTAAGTATCATGATAATTGAGATATGATTTTTTTTTCGTTTTTTTTTAATTACCGGAAATTTCGCCTTTAAAACGTCATAACTTTTTTTGTTCTTTGGCTGTAATAACACGAAATAACTTTTGTTGTATTCTGCAATGTATGTTTATTATAAATAAATCATTATTTGATACAATTGGTTTCAAGAAAATGACTCGTGATAAAAATTATTTGAAGATATCAATATTTTTGGCACTTATACAGATTGGAATGTAAAAAAAAAAGAATTGTTTATTGTTTAAAATGCTATCGTAGAGAATGCACTTCAGCAAGGAACGTATGAAAGTTTACAAAAGGTAAATTATGTATGTTGCACTTTAAAAAAATATATATAAACAATTACATGTTATTTGGAATATAATTTTTTACTGGATGCACGTGAAGCCAGTTTTTTTGTTGCCCAGCTGACAAGATTCATGCTCTTTTATTATGGGGGCATTCTTCGATGGCCCATTAATATTGCTCCTTTAATTAAATTCCTGGTCAGACGACCTTCGGGTGAAGGATTCTCCCTCTCTCTCTCTCTCTCTCTCTCTCTCTCTCTCTCTCGCTCTCTCTCTCTCTCTCTCTCTCTCTCTCTCTCTCTCTCTGGAGTATTTTTGCGTGCCCTCGATGCCTATACATTAGGACGAGAAGTCGATTCACATAGAAGGAATCATTCATCCTGTATTTCTGCGGTCAGGCGAGCGAGAGAGAGAGGGGGAGAGAGAGAGAGAGAGAGAGAGAGAGAGAGAGGGAGAGAGAGAGAGACTCGCAACTCAAGAACTTTCTACCTAAGCTCGATCAATCATCAAACGACTTCGGTGAAACTTCAGGAGCGGGCAACATATATATATACTGTTCCATAAAGTGCAATGCAAAATTTGATTGCTTTGTGCATGATGAATGTAGACCAGACGCGATCTGCATAGACATATATGAATATTACATCGGCTCAGCATTAATCTGCATTCATCATACACAAGGCGTTTGTGCGCTTTGCATTACGGGACAGCGAAAAAAAAAAAAAAAAACATTGATTGCAAAAACGAAATAAACAATTACTCTCAAAACAACGCAAAGAAAAAAGTATTGAAAAATTCACTTTAAAAAATTCTCTGCATCCAAATTGTTCCTTGCTACGGTCTTTTGGGTCTATGCATACAGTCTTCGCACACGACTTGAACTGAGACATCTTTTTTTTTTTTCTTATTTTTTCACTTCCTCGAGACAAAATAACTCTCATCTGCCAGATAAGCCGCGAAATAAATATTCCACACGCGCAATGAACAAACATACGCCGTGTGCGCATCGCGTGTATAAATATTCAACGAGAAATAAATGTTCCGCGCGGATGTTGAATTTTTTTTTTTTTTTTTTTTTGCCACTTCTATAAATTTCTGACACCGCGACAGGAAGATACGAATTTTTACGCATGTATGTTCTACACGGAGAGAATTAAATGTTAAAAATTACCGTGCAGTAACGGTAACCAGATGACAACCCTGAAACTTCGCTTATTATTACTGAGTAAAACACAGATTTTCACGAAAATAAAATAAAATTTCTTCTTCGGATAGAAAATTTTACCAGATTTTCTAGTAAATTTTCATGTGTAACAAAATACGCAAAATTTAAATTTAAAAAATATATAATATGAGCGAAATTTTACTGTGCATTTTACTATTTTATGCCTTTCAAAAATGTCTATAAAAAAGTATCGTCTTTATAACAGTTATATTAAGATTTATTATAAAATTTAATGAGTGTTATAGGAAAATGTATTGTGCTCTCGGTAAATATTATCGTGCGCGCTACCCTTCTTGTATAGTCAAATTTTAGCTACGTATTTGAAATTTTCTGTAACGTGAGTTAAAAAAAAAACTTGTCGCATACGAATTATTATGCTTTTCTCACTTGTCACCACATTGAAATATATCACGGTAATTTTTACCGTGAAATTCATGACAATAGTTACTTTTTAATTCTCTCCGTGTATCTTTAAATATAATTATATTCCGGTATTTAGTTCATTTAGATGATGTATTATTATTATTGATATTTAATTGAGCTCTATATATATTTCATTTGTATAATAATAATAGTTGATGATTGTTTATTCCCAGGTACAACCTTGCGGATTTTTACACCCCACTCACCACCCCCCCCCCCTCAATACACTTTCACAAGATTCCCTTTTTATCGTTGGGGTTGAAGTTTGCATCGTTGGAATGGAAAAAAAATTCTTTTTAATTTTTTCCAATCCTTTATGTTGACTATCTAACATTTTTTTTTTTGCAACGTTTGGTTATAAATTTTTAATAATTCTCAAAAATGTTTCAGTGACTTTCGTAATCTAAACGTGCAAAAAAAAAAAAAAATACGATACGAAAACAAATATAATTTCGTTTCATTCCAATGATGCAAACTTCAATGCCATATTTTTATCACTACCCAAACTCTTCATTTGTAGGTTTGGGTTATGGATGCCTAATAAGGATCTTCAAAAATATTTCCCTAATATTTGTAGTCTGAATATGCGTAAATAAAAAAATTGGGCAATAGGAAAAAAATAATAGTGACGTTGCATTTCAACGATGCAAACGATTTAATATCGTTTTTACCATTTGTTTATATTTGTTTGTTTTTACATTTATCTTTGGTCATTCCTTCTTTCTCTCCACAATCGCACATACTCACACAATTATTTGATCGGTTTTTCTTTCATAGCACTATTAATTTTACAATTTAGCGCCTTTCCCTTACAGACTCTTCGACATTTTTCCAGACCACCTATGACTTTTTAATTTACTTCCTCAATTTTTTTTTAATATACAGTGTATAAAAAAAGTATTTGTACGCCGCGTGTTTTTCAAATTGTCCGAAAATTTTTGTCGAACATTTTATTTTTCTTGAAAAAAAAAAATGCTAAAGTATTTATTTTTTCGCAAGACAATTTGAAAAACACGCGGTGTACAAATACTTTTTTTATCCACTGTATATATGCCGTACTATAGCTTATGACGTAGGAACTTGCACTTTGAAATGCAATAAAAATGAATATTTTGGAATTGCCCAAATTGCATCCCACCGAATCGAGATTTCGAAAATAACTCGACATTTTTAGGACCCTCATTAAAAAGCTGCATCGTAAATGCGAAAAAAGACTCTTGGCTTCGAATCAAAATAAAGGAATGTAAAAAAAAAAAAAAAAACAAAACGAATCTTCGCATTGCATTCCAGTGATGCGAACTTCCAACACCATGATCGTGTCTCGGTATAAATTCCCGATGTCTCGAGACGCGTATCCGCGCGGGTGGTACGTAAACGTAAATTGGCCAAAGAAAAACAAAAATAATAAGAAAATAAATGAATTAAAAACAAAAAGCCATCGCGGTTTTCGCGATAACGTACGAAGGAAAAGAACGATAACGCGAGAGTGCAATGAAATTGTTCGCTCGTACGAGAACGAAATGTGTCTGGCAATCAAGGAATTCCAGGAGCCGGTGAAAATGAATTCGCTACGTTTAGCCGTGCGAGCACTTTCTTGACAAATTCCGCCACCTCGCACGCAGAATACACTCCGAATGGAGTATTATCCGTGTTTTTTTTTAATTATTTTTTTACTTTTTTTATTACACGGTATGTTAAGAGGCGAGGAGGCTTTAGAGAAAAGAAGAAAAAAAAAGGGAAAGGGTAATTGAGATAGTGGGTCCGTGAAGCTGTGACAGTGAGTAGGCAAATAAGCCAGCTGGATTATGTACGGAGTAAATAAGTGAGTATATTATGGAGAGAGCTAGCGAGAGAGAGAAAGAGAGAGAGAGAGAGAGGAGAGAGAGAGAGAGAGAGAAGAGAGAGAGAGAGAGAGAGAGAGAGAGAGAGAGAGAGAGAGAGAGAGAGAGAGAGAAAGAGAGGAGAGAAGGAGAGAGTAAGTGAGAAAAGTTGAGAAAGAGAGAGAGAGAGAGAGAGAGGGAGAGAGGGACGGAGATAGATAGCAAATTAAAAAGAGACCGAGAGAAAGAGAGATAGGTAGCAAAATAAAAGAGCCCAAGAGAAAGAGGGAGAGAGAGAGATATCGGAATGCTTAGAGAGAGAGAGAGAGGAGGAGAGAGAGAGGAGAGAGAGAGGATGAGAGAGAGAGAGAGGAGAGAGAGGAGAGACAGAGGAAAACTATATAGCGTTTAAAGTTTGCATTGTTAAAGTGCAACGATTTTTTTGTTCATTTTTCATTTCTTTTATTATCATAGAGACTTTTTTTGTTGTTGCAAATTGAGGTGGTGAATGTCTAATCCAATAAATATACGTGAAAAAGTTTGCGTAATTTTCATAGCTCACGGCCTTAGGCCACTCTAGGATTTTCCCAAAAATCGATTTTTTTTTTTGTTAAAAATGTACCTTAGTACCTATAAAAATTATATACCAAAAGATTATGGGTGTGAAAAATCTCTAAGTAGTCGATTTTCGAATTCTAGCGCAACCCCGCTTGATTTCTTTCTACTAACCTTGAACGCGTTTATCTCAAAACTACATTTTTCAAGTCGGCCGGACTCATAACTCAAATTTCAACCGATTCACTTGAAATTTTTAACTGTATATTTAGAATCACATTTTCAGAGGCACTACGTCGGATTTTTTTAAAATTATATTGCATAGTTCCTTTTTTATAAACAATTTTCTGACGTTTTCTCATGGCATTTTATACTTTCTGTTTTAGAAATGCGCCATTTTGACAAAAACAATATATCAAAAAAATCCTACGTACTTCTATAGCTATTCTTATATATAATCGAAAAAACTTTAGTGTCTCATCATAACTGAAAAATTATAGGAGCTGTTGGTCCGGCCGTTGACCTTCCAGAAATAAAGGCGTCATCGGAAAAATGCTGCACAGTCGCCATTTTGACATGTATCGCTGTGAAAAAATAATTTAGTATAGTCAATTACGCGTATAACAATACCCCTATCTTGTAATTCCGATTTATTTTATGTTTCGCTGAAAAAAAAATCACAAATATGTCTTTTTTTTGGCCTCTAGAGTGGCCTAAGGCCTCAAATGATTATCTGCAAAATTTCAAAAGGATTCACCGTTCCGTTTTCAAGATATTGGCAATCAAAAATTTCATGGTTCTACACTTGTTCTTGTGGGGTGCATAATAATCAATCAATCAATCTCTCTCTCTCTCTCTCTCTCTCTCTCTCTCTCTCTACTCTCTCTCTCTCTCTCTCTCTCTCTCTCTCTCTCTCTCTTCTCTCTCTCTCTCTCTCTCTCTCTCTCTCTCTCTCTCTCGCCCTCTCTCTTGCCCACTGTACATAATCTCCCCGTACAAAAGTTCCACACGCGAGTGTATCTCTGCATTCATCAGGTTTTTTCCCACCACTCCGAAATATACAAGCACATATTAGCGCAATCGGTAATGAGTGAAGGTATCGCCTCGATATGCCAGAGAATTAAAAAAAAAATGCGTCTTCGCGTAACACACACGCGGTACGCGAAACACAGTATTTACCGCATAAATACATCGTTGCAACGAGACGAACTCACTTGTGGAAATTCTCTCACAGTTTGAACTACGCGAGAGAAAGAAAAATACTTATATACAAAGGGTGGCTCAAAATGACCTGACATTTTTAATTGATTTTTTTTTTTGGCAGTGTACAAGATCCAATTGACACAAGAATTGCAGCCAGCAAACATGCGCAGCGTTCCACTTATAATCTCCATGCACGGAGAGAATTAAAAAGTAATTTTTGTCGTGAATTTCACGGTAAAAAATTACCGTGATATATTTCAATGTGTTGACAAGTGAGAAAAGCATAATAATTCGTATGCGACAAGTTTTTTTTTTAACTCACGTTACAGAAAATTTCAAATACGTAGCTAAAATGTTACTATACAAGAAGGGTAGCGCGCACGATAATTTTTACCGAGAGCACAATACATTTTCCTATAACACTCATTAAATTTTTAAATAAATCTTAAAATAACTGTTACAAAGACGATACTTTTTTATAGACATTTTTGAAAGGCATAAAATAATAAAATGCACAGTAAAATTTCGCTGATATTATATATTTTTTAAATTTAAGTTTTGGCCTATTTTGTTACACATGAAAATTTACTAGAATATCTGGTAAAATTTTCTATCTGAAGAAGAATTTTATTTTATTTTCGTGAAAATCTGTGTTTTACTCAGTAATAATAAGCGAAGTTTCAGGGTTGTCATCTGGTTACCGTTACTGCACGGTAATTTTTAACATTTAATTCTCTCCCGCGTGCTTGTACCCTTTTCAAATAAATAATTACGTTTTATTAATCAATTAAAACGTCAGGTCATTTTGAGACACCCTATATATATATATATATATATATATATATATATATAGTAAATGTATATATATTGCATTGAGTATCTCAGAGAGACCTCCAACGCCGCTCTTTCTTTCCAGGCTCTCAGATAGGTATTCGCGACGCGGTGTGCGTATCCGAGAGCCTCGCGCGATGACTCTCATAAATGTACAACAACGAGCCTCGTTATGCTGTATCGAAGCCCCGGGGGCGAACTATGCGTAAACTTGAGAGAGGCAAAACGGCAATGCGAAAACTATTATTATTATTAGCATCGTCATCATCATCATTATTATTATCATGGATATATTTATATATGTAAATATTACACCAAATTCCTGATAGCGTTGGTTCACTCACCCGTGACACAAGCGGTGGGATAGCACGCCGGTGCTCACGGATCTAAGACGATCTTAGCATATATATATATATATACATACAGGGTGTCCAAGGACGGAATGTCATCCCTGAAATGGGGGGTTGGGGGTGAAATTCTGAGTCGATTGATATAAGCATGTATGGTTCCCAGATCAACCCCTGAATTATTATTAATTTTTAAAGACGCGCGTATCGCTCACCGACGTAAGCTCATCGGGCGCGCCTGATTGGCCTGATCATTATTGCGAATGATATAATTGTCATCACCATTGTTATTGCTGCGAAAACGTCATTATTATTATGAAGATTTTTTTGCAGGAATGACTATAGCTGTCTAAAAATTATTTTTAGTTTATTTTGATTTTAATTATTTATTTTTTATTCATATAAATTTGTGTTAATAATTGTTATTTTCATATTTTCATTAAGAATAATATCTATTATCGCTCTGCAAGAATTATTATAAGAATATTGCTCTAAAAAAGTTGCTATCATTATTCAGCGAAAATGATCTTCATTTCGCAAAAAAATTAGCATTATGATTCAGCGAAAATTTGTTTTCTTCTATTCTTGGCGCGGTTAATGTTTCGATTGTGTTTATTATTATTATCATCATCATCGTTATTACTATCGAAAAAACATCGAGGTTAAGTACGCGATCACAGAGCTCATTATTACATATCCTAATAATCTCTCTGCACGTGTCCTAATCATTGTCACGAACGGCGAACAGAATTCTCATTGCCACTCGGCAATCCTCTATCCTCCAGCTCCCTTGCCGTTCTCTCTCTCTCCCTCTCCTCCCCTTTCTCTCTCTCTCTCTCTTTCTCTCTCTGACCCCTCTAGTCTCGATCTCGGATTGCTATGTGTACTCGCAGATATATGATACACACAAATATATATATATAATAACACGTACGCATTAGTAACGTCTTAATGGAATTGCAGCAAGGCACGTGAGAATTGTTAATGCCATATGGATGGATTACTCGATGGGTGTGTGTGTGTGCGTTTGCATCTGTGAGACAGTGTAAGACGAGCACAGGGCAGTAATCGCAACCGCTGATATATTTTTCTGCACACACATATATATACAGTGGGTAAAAAAGTATTTGCACACCTCGTATTTTTCAAATTATCCTTCGAAAAAAAAGTAAAATGCTTCAGCATTTTATGTTTTTCATACATTTTATTTTTCTTCGAAAAAAAAGTGCTAAAGTATTTTGATTTTTTTTTCCGCAGAATAATTTGAAAAACACGAGGTGTGCGAATTATTTTTCTACCCACTGTATATATACGCAGTACGCGTCAAAAGTTTTCGATCACTTTGTATAGCTGCAAAATTATATTATTCTAATACAAGGTGGGGAATAAGATGAAATAAAGTTGGCACGTAGAAGGGGAAGCACCCAGTACGATGAAAGCAACAATAGAAAAAAAATGTATATAGATTATTCTAATATAATGAATTTTATT
>OZ010721.1:21432805-21494358 GCA_963932345.1 Ophion ventricosus | reverse complement strand
CTCCTTCTCACACCTCTTTCTCTCTCGCTCTCTCGTGACCACCGAAAGTCGAGCATGATCGAGTACTATTCCTTTGCACGAGTTACACCTACGTGAAAAGGCCCACGTGTATTAAAGTGTGCGCGCAAAGTCGCGTTACTCGTCCGCGAGCTCGCGCTCTCCTATAATTAGAGAAGAGTGAGTGAGCCCAAGTACGTATGAAAAGAGAGAGAAAGAGAGAAAGAGAGAAAAAGAGAAAGAGAGAGAGAGAGAGAGAGAGAAGAGAGAGAGAGAGAGAGAGAGAGAGAGAGAGAGAGAGAGACATGGATAAATCGAGGAAGAGAAAAAGTTACCACACTCACAGTTCATCGACCGTTACGCCTGTACGTACGTTGTATATACACGTTTTGAACCGGCAGGAAAAAGCAACCGGACAGAGACGGCGTGAGGAGGTAACGTGGCTTCTCGTTTCTTTATATGTGTGCACACACATACATGCATACATACACGAATATGTATATAATACACTTTTTCAGCCATCCGCCGCATTCACCTGCATGTTTGGCGTCCGATGAATTTCGTTGCAATTCACTCATATATATATATAGTATATATATATTTATATATATATATATATATATATATATATATATACTAGTTGAATTATTGTGTCGGTCGGTTTCTACTGCTAAAAAAGTACTGCTAAAGACTCTACTGCTAAAACTGTACTGCTAAAAGGCTCCACTGCTAAATTGTACTGCTAAATGGGCTTTTAAAAACTGCTAAATGGGCTAAATGGGCTTCTAAAAACTGCTAAAAACTAGCTTCTGACAGAGGGCTCATATAAGTCCCACTGATGGAGGTTATACTGTACTTTTTTGCGGTTTTTTTGACGATTTTTTTGGAATTTTTCTGAGAAAACTTACCTTGCTATCGGCGCAAGGTAAGATTTCTCTAAGGACCTTTCAATGATTTCCAATAAAACTTTTCAAAAAACATACCCTTTTGCTTTTAGCAGTTTCAATGATTTCCAATAAAACTTTTCAAAAAACATACCCTTTTGCGTTTTAGCAGTTGAGACTCTTTGGCAGTGCTGCTTTAAGCACTAGAGTCTATTTAGCAGTCCAGTTTTAGTACTAGAGCCCATTTAGCACTAGAGCTTTAGCAGTACAATTTTAGCAGTAGAGCTTTTAGCAGTACAGTTTTAGCAGTAGAGCCCGTTTAGCAGTAGAATTTTTAGCAGTTCTTTTTTAGCAGTAGAGCAGTAGAGCCGAATTATTGGAATGTTGAATACGTTCTCGCTGTTTCTTCGTGAAAATTAATGCTTTATTTTTAAAAAATTAGTAAAAAAAAACATGTCACTGAAAGCATTGTCCATCGCTATCCATTACTTTTTCCCATCTTTCTGGCAGCATTTTAACTCCACGTCGGGAAAACACGACACGTCTTTTGAGGCTATCCAAGAGTCGACCCATTTTGTTTGGTATCTTCATAAGAATGGAAGTGCTGCTCAGCCAGGCCATTGTGCCATCGATCGAAACAAGTAATAATCGGAAGTGGCATTGTCTGGTGAATACGGCGGGTGGGTTAGGACTTCCCATTTAAGCGTTCCCAAGTAGGTTTTCACCGGTTTTGCGACATGTGATCGAGCTTTGTATGGATGGGAAGTTCTCCCGCACGCGGCATATTCACCAGACTTGGCCAAATCCGACTACCATTTGTTCCGGTCAATGCAGCACGCCTTAGTGGATAAACAGTCCAAAACGCTGGACGATGTGCGTAAATTCGTCAATTACTTTATCGCCTCGAAGCCTGCAAGTTTCCTTCGCGACGGCATTCGTATGTTACCCTGAGAGATGGCGCAAGGTCACAGATGGACAATATTTCCAAGATTAAGTTCGTTGTTCTCTATTTTTTTTATATTAATAAATTTGCTGAAAAATCTGTAAAAATTTAGTCATACACCTAATATTATTAATAAATGTTTTTCTGCAAATATACGATCTTACAAAGTAGACACAGCTCCATTTCTATACATTTTTTTTAAATTCTATCTCATACACACGCGTGTGTACGCACGTCTGCCGAGGTCCGCGCTGCTCTCACGAGAAGCAACATTGCGCACAACTAGAATCGAGCGCGAAACGAGATGGAACAGCGCGCGTTGGTGCGCGTTTTAGGCAAGCAACCGGAGAGACGGAAAGTTTGACGAAGAAAATACGCCCGTGCGTGCGAAGTTAGAAAGAAGAGGAGGAAGGAATGAAAGAAAAAATAATGTGAAAAAAAGGAAAAGGTGAGACACGCCCTGCATTATTGTGAAAAGTAAAGATGACGGAATGCACGAGCGTGTCGTCGTCTTGCGAGTGAAGTGTGAGCGTGGCGCGAAACGTCCTTGACTAAAATCCTATATATTTATATATATATATATATATATATATATTCGCCTTCGGACGTGGAGCAGCCTCCACGCCGTTCCACACGTTTTGTATAGCGCACGAGCGTATGTAACAGTATGCGTGGACGTCGAGGAATTCAGGACGTTGTCATAATTGTCGTCTCACGGTAGTAACGAAAAAAGAAGAAGAAGAAGACGAAGAAGACGAAGAAAAATGATCAAATAGAAAAGAAATTCTGCAATTCTAGGGATCTTGGGAAATCTCTTGAGTGGAAACAAAAGATATATATATATATATATATATATATATATATATATATATATATATATATATATATATATATATATATGTTTGTAGATTGTAAAAAATAATGTGTAAAGAAAATACGATAGTTAAAATTTAAATATGCAAATAAATCTACAGGGAATTATGAATGCAGGTGTGGGTTTGTGCGTGTGTGTGTGCGTGTGTGCGTGCGTGTGTGGATAAACGGAGAGAATTAAAAAGTAATTTTTGTCGTGAATTTCACGGTAAAAATTACCGTGATATATTTCAATGTGGTGACAAGTGAGAAAAGCATAATAATTCGTATGCGACAAGTTTTTTTTTAACTCACGTTACAGAAAATGTCAAATACGTAGGTAAAATTTTATTATACAAGAAGGGTAGCGCGCACGATAATTTTTACCGAGAGTACGATACATTTTCCTATAACACTCATTAAATTTTATAATAAATCTTAAAATAACTGTTATAAAGACGATACTTTTTTATAGACATTTTTGAAAGGCATAAAATAATAAAATGCACAGTAAAATTTCGCTGATATTATATATTTTTTAAATTTAAGTTTTGCGTATTTTGTTACACATGAAAATTTACTAGAAAATCTGGTAAAAATTTTCTATCTGAAGAAGAAATTTTATTTGATTTTCGTGAAAATCTGTGTTTTACTCAGTAATAATAAGCGAAGTTTCAGGGTTGTCATCTGGTTAACGTTACTGTACGGTAATTTTTAACATTTAATATTCTCCGTGTGTCGGTTCAAGGCATCACTGCTCGTCTACTAAACGCATAATTTAATTATTATAATTAATCGATCTCGATAATTATTATGCCACAAATTCTTTAGTCAAGAACTTTATACTGATTTGCCCCTATAATAACAAAGTCTAGTAGTATTGGGGAAATGGCCACTAGGGAATCTACAACTACACCACTTAAAGGCCTTTACTTGGTCTCCGTACTTAAACCATAGTTTTAGTCAACCTACCTACCCTACCATTCCCTAATAGGAGCCCGGTCCGGCTCTCTTGCGAAAAAACCCTACTATGAAATCCACAAATAATTCATTGAAGGCCGCGAATTGGCATACCCTGCCAATTTTCCGCACGGGCTCTTATGGAATCGAGAGAGAGAGTTGTGTGTGTGTGTGTGCACTCAGAGGAGTGCGAGTGCGCGCGAGTGGACACGCGAAGAAATCGAAGACGATCGTCGGTGGGCACGCGATGAGGACAACGCGCGCGCGCGGATGGGAAGAAGAGGTGAAGCAGAAAAAAAATGCAATCGGCAGGAGCATGACGCGACGAAGAAGGAGGGTCAAAGGGAAGGGGGAAGGGCGAGGAGAGAACGTCATCGAGCCTCTTTGGCGAACCGTAAACGCGAATAACCCGTTCAACGTGCATAAAGTCGCGGATGGTTGTGTGAGAGTACGTCTCTCTTTTTCTTTCTCTCTCCCTCTCTCTCTCTCTCTCTCTCTCTCTCTCTCTCTCTCTCTCTCTCTGTCGGCCTCTGTGCGTATTCTTTATGATACTGCCGGATGAGGACCGTTGAAGTTTCTCCAGCGAGGGAGAGAAAGAGGGAAAGAGAGAGAGAGAGAGAGAGAGAGAGAGAGAGGGAGGGGGAGAGAGAGAGAGAGAGAGAGAGAAAGAGAGAGAGGGAGGCCAGAAAACGTTTCGCTCGGAATGCGACCGGAATGCAGTTCCCCCCGCCCCTCCCCCCAATATTTTCCATCTCTTTCGACTTCCTCCGCAAGAAATTTCTTCCCAAGCTCCCGCGCGTAGTTCCGAGCTCAAAAAATAAACAGTCCGAAAAATAATTGCCCCAAAAGTGGTAAAAGTGGCAAAATAACGAGCACAGAGCAAAAGCAAAATGTTACATTAGTTCGAAAATTAAATTGCATGCCATAGATATAAATAATAATTATTAAATGATGATGTGAGGGTGGGTGTGTCTGTCAAAGCCAAACCAACCCAAACAAATCCAAATAAACCCAAACAAACCCAAACAACGAAAGTTCATTTTTCTTCTATTGCACACATTTATTTCGCCGATTTAGGATACGAAAATCACCCAAACAGTTTTTTTTTTCACGTTAAGATTCCCGATTTTTCTATAAAAAATCATAAATCATAAAAATGAAGAAATGAAAAAAAAAAATCGAAAAGAACACTACAACGCAAACTTCAAAGCAATATTATTAAATAATAATTAATATTATCAGTCTCATACAATGATTGCGTAAGATCTTCCGAAAAATAATCATTTGCTATCATACCAAGATGTTGAAATTTGCATCGTTGGGGTGCAATTAAATTTCTTTTTTTTTTCATTAATTGAAAGCAATTACATTTATTTATTTTTTTTCATTAATTTTTGGACACTTTTAGGCTACGAGAATCTCCCAAACATTTTTTAACATCTTTTCTAAATTCTGCAATCTAAATTCACAAAAAAAAAAATATATCCTGCGTGATAAAAAAGAAAAAAACAGAATTTTTATTGCGTTTCAACGATGCAAACTTCGAGACGATTATCACGCCTCGCTCGACCCAAACAAACGCGATCATCCCAACACGACAATCGTAACAACACCCCTAATGATAGAACATTTTTATGACGTTGAAGTTTTTGCAATATTCGAATGCAACGGAAATTGTCTTTATCTTCCAAATTTCTTATGGCAGATTTAATAATCACGCCAACATTTTTTAGGATTCTTATTTAGCTATTTACACGCTTAATTTGCACAATACAATGTTAAATAACAATGAAAGAAATGAAAAAGAATTTTCGTTGCATTCCAACGATGCAAATTTCAACCCCATACATTTTTCTTGTATGTTTATTTTTTTCTTCTTTTTTTTTAAACTCTATACCGACACAGTAACGAAGATTTTTTTTTTCATGAAAAGAATACCGTATACGGAGGTATAATGTGCCTTCATGACCGAGTTTCCTCAAGTATTACTATGTAGTCTCGCAGTGGGATCATACTGCACGGTAATACGAGAGAGATTCTCCGTTCCTTCTTCCTCTTCGACTATTCTCACGCTGACCTTTAGAAACTTGTGTATGAAAAGGGTAATTCAGGTAGCTGTGCTATGCCGGGCGCGAGTATGTGGCGGGGGGGGGGGAATTGGTACGTAACGAGCTGGACATCTAAAGGGTGTCTTAAAATGACCTGACATTTTAATTGATTAATAAAACGTATTATTTATTTGCCTCTAGAGTGGCCTAAAGGCCTTAATGGTGCATCCAATTGTTTGCTTGAGCTCCGCATATTTCCTACTTTTTAGTCTTTAATTTTTCAAAGTCGAATCATGCAGTGTCACCTCTTAGATGCATGTTTGCAAAATTTCAGAGCTCTAAGTAGTAGTATGACTTAATTTTTACAGATTTTTTCTTCCAGCTTAAAATTATATTTAAAATAGAAATATTTTCGCGGTCTTTCGTGGTTTTGAAAGGATCCGACGCAAGGTTTCAGAACACCGAACGACAAGCCTACGCGAGTTACAAAACATCTCAGAATAGCAGAGTGTACGATGGCAACTGATAAACAGCACATTCGGCAATGCATTTTATACGAATTCCAACAAGGAAAAAATGCTTCTAAAGCACGGGAATCAATTTGTAGTGTTCTTGGTGCTGACGTTGTGTCTTGTGAAACGTGTAATTATTGGTACAAACGTTTTAGAAGTGGTGATTTCGATCTTAGTGACCAGCCGCGCCCTGGACAGGATACGAAGGGTGTGCTTTATTACGAACTCCTGGAAACTGGTCAGACGGTGACTGCGGAACGCAACAGCCGACAATTGAACAAACTGAGCGAAGAACTTGATCAGAAAAGGCTATTTACTGGGCAAGGAAGCAGGCAAGTCATACTGCTCCATGACAACGCTCGACCTCACGTTGCTCGCGCGACTCAGAAGACCCTCTTTTGAACTTGGGATGGGAATTTCTCCCGCACGCGGCATATTCACCAGACTTGGCCCCATCCGACTACCATTTGTTCCGATCAATGCAGCACGCTTTAGTGGATAAACAGTTCAAAACGCTGGACGATGTGCGTAAATTCGTCGATGACTTTATCGCCTCGAAGCCTGCAAGTTTCTTTCGCGACGGCATTCGTATGTTACCTGATAGATGGCGCAAGGATATAGAAAACGATAGACAATATTTCCAAGATTACGTTCGTTGTTCTCTATTTTTTTATATTAAATAAATTTGTTGAAAAATATGTAAAAATTAAGTCATACACCTAATATATATATATATATATATATATATCGCTAAAAATTCATACGTGCAATTTCCACCAGCGACCAAAGTTAATACGGTCAAGCAATATTACAGCGCGTAACCCCCGACGTGAAATACATTCTCGTGCGGCAATGCGAAATGAACGCGGAAACTAAATGTTCGTTCGCTCGGGCGGTTTGCACCTGATCTGCTCTCTCGCCGTAACACACACACACACACACACACGTGTACATCACCTTGACGTATGCATACACGAGTGAACGAGGAGAAGGAGACAACTCCGTAGCCGCGAGGTTAACTGTATTTAGGAAGTGTTTACAACCTCGAAGAAGGTTCTTCCTTAGTTTTTTTTTATTTTTTCAATTTTCATTCTGCTCTTTTTTTTCTCACGCTAGTGATTGGACGATAGGCTGTACGGAAGGGCCTACTTCATCTCCACATATATAATATATAAAGATGCAAAGAGGTAGAAAAACGAGTTTCAGAGGATACGCGTATTAATAATTACTGGCGAGGGGGGGGGGGGGGGGGGGGGAAATGTGGAAGAACAGGAAAGGGGATAGAATACGGGGGAGAAAATTCTCTGGGATTCTGAACTTCCTTATGGCCACGAGACGGGATATCTCCTTTGAGGCCGTACTTATTATTAGTACTCCCGTTTCATTCAATTATTATATTATAGTAAGCGCGTAATCGTGAAAATGCCAATCATAATAATAATAATGATTTTAAAACAATAAATTGATGGAAATTTATTGTTTTAAAATCGAAATACAATTTTCTATACAAACTTTTACAATTCATTTCGTTCTTTCTACGGGTTGATTTTCGAAAAATCCTTTTTTATTATCAGACATAAAGCGGAAAATCGACCTTGAAGCGTGACGAAATTAGTTTTAACGTTCGTATTGAAGAACAGAGATAGCTAAGAGACTTTCTTTTGTTTTCTTTTTCTTTTTTTTTTCTCTTCGAAACTACTCCAACCGTCAATTGGTGCAGAGATAACGCGTTTTTATTTTTTACCTCGTCGCATTCTTGAGCCGATTGCGTCGTCAATCGGCACAAGCGCGTTTGCGTGACGAGAAAAATTCTATCCTTGGGATCTTTGATAAAACAGTACTCTTGTTTGCCGTTTGTTTTTTTTTTGTTTTCAACCAATCGACGTGAAAATCAACTCGGCTGGTGGGAAAAAATGGTCGTGTCGGGTCAAGTATGAAGGGGCTCTATCGACGGCGAGGCCTTAAGGCCTGAGGCCACTCTAGGATTTTCCAGAAATCGGTTTTTTTTTTTGTTAAAAATGTACCTTAGTACCTACAAAATTATATTCCAAAAGATTATGGGTGTGAAAAATCTCTAAGTAATCGATTTTCGAATTCTAACGCAACCCCCCTCTTGATTCGTGTCGTGACTTTCTACTAACTTGAAAAGCGTTTATCTCAAAACTACATTTTTCAAGTCGGACGGACTCATAAGTCAAACAAATTTCAACCGATTCACTTGAAATTTTAACTCTATATTTAGAATTACATTTTCTGAGGCACTACATAGGATTTTTTAAATTATATTGCATAGTTCCTTCATAAACAATTTTCTGACGATTTTCTCATGGCATTTTATACGATCAATCAATCAATAGAGTTTCATTTGCACAACTTTTAACAAGTTTTTTACAAAGCTTATACATATCCAACCACTATTTACATTTCTTATCATCTCCCACTCTTCATCCATTTCCTTAAACCTGTAAGCCTTACATCTAACTCATCTCTCGCTAAACTACCCACTTATTCTTCCACTCTCACACTCCTCAATTCCAAACTCCTTTTATTCCACACCTCTTCTATTTCCCTGACATATGCACATATTTCTTTTTGTATTTTTCCCCCTAACATATTTATCACCTCTCCGCAGATCGCCACCTCATCGATTACTTCCATCCACACCTCCACACCTTTTCTTGTTTTTTCCGTCACCAACTCTCCGCTTTTCTTACACACCAATAAATGCTCAAAAGTCTCAACTTGCTCGGCACATATTCTGCACGTCCAATCATACTCTTCTTTTTTACCCGCTCTCCCTATATTCCCGCATCTTATTCTAGCCCATACCTCTTTGTCTCTGCCCTTTACATTTTCGTCAGACCAATACTTCCACGGCATATTATCATTCTCGAACAATAAACTTATACTTAACATTGTACGTCGATGCCTTTATCCTCTCCTCCTCCTTCTTCAACGCCTCATTCTTAAACTTTTCGAACCCGATCCTTATTCTTACTTCAATTTCTCCCACCTCCCTCCTTTCCCAAATCATCCCAATTACATCTTATGGCATTTTATACTTTTTCTTTTAGAGATGCGCCATTTTGACAAAGAACAATATATCAAAAAAATCCTACGTACTTCTACAGCTATTCTTATATATAATCGAAAAAACTTTAGTGTCTCATCATAACTGAAAAATTATAGGAGCTGTTGGTCCGGCCGTTAAACTTCCAGAAATAAAGGCGTCATCGGAAAAATTCTGCGCAGTCGCTATTTTGACATGTATCGCTGTGAAAAAATGATTTTGTATAGTCAATTGTGTACACGGAGAGAATTAAAAAGTAATTTTTGTCGTGAATTTCACGGTAAAAATTACCGCGATATATTTCAACGTAGTGACAAGTGAGAAAAGCATAATAATTCGTATGCGACAAGGTTTTTTTTAACTCACGTTACAGAAAATTTCAAATACGTAGCTAAAATTTTACTATACAAGAAGGGTAGCGCGCACGATAATTTTTACCGAGAGCACAATACATTTTCCTATAACACTCATTACATTTTATAATAAATCTTAAAATAACTTTTATAAAGACGATACTTTTTTATAGACATTTTTGAAAGGCATAAAATAATAAAATGCACAGTAAAATTTCGCTGATATTATATATTTTGTAAATTTAAGTTTTGCGTATTTTGTTACACATGAAAATTTACTAGAAAATCTGGTAAAATGTTCTATCTGAAGAAGAAATTTTATTTTATTTTCGTGAAAATCTGTGTTTTACTCAGTAATAATAAACGAAGTTTCAGGCTTGTCATCTGGTTACCGTTACTGCACGGTAATTTTTAACATTTAATTCTCTCCGTGTATATAATAGAACCCCTATTTTGTAATTCTGATTTTATGGTTTCGCTGAAAAAAAAATCACAAAATATTCCCTATTTTTTGCCTCTAGAGTGGCCTAAGGCCCTAAGGAGGTACGATCATGGGGACGAATCCAACTTTCGGGCCTGAAATTTTTATATTATGTTGACGTATACGTTATGCACCCTTTGGAAAAATTTGAGCTATATCGACCGTTCAGTTTTTTTCGTAATAAAATTGCAAAGTCGAGCATTTTGAGCTAGTGAAGCCACGTCGTCTTATGGAGACGGTCGACCGGAAGTGCGGTGATCACGGTTTTGCTGCTCACGTATCCAACTAAGGTCGTTGAAAAACTGAAATTTGATAAATTAGACATAATAGATATTGTAAAAAATCGAAAATTCGAACTTCACCGTGTAGTTCAAGCACTACATTATAAAAGAGTTGCAACTTCCGGTTGAATATTATCATGACGAAATAGTACCCCATAGACTTGCCAACGTCGGGCGTAACAGCTGATTCGTTTGGCGAGCATAACCTAGCTCTGTAGGGAGATTCTGTAACTCGGTAGCGACAGTTTTCGTTGTCGCTGGCTAGCGACAGCCAAAATCGTATGCACGATCAGAAGAAAGGGAGCCTCTTATTGGCTGTCGCTAGCTAACGATAACGAAAACGGTCGCTACCGAGTTACAGAATTTCTCTAATGCTTGGAAATCGTCGTGAAGACTCCAGAGTCGTTGACATTCAAATTTTTCAGTTTTCATTAATGAAATATGCAATAAATAAAATATTTACCACAAATTTGGCACTTTGGAATCGACAATACGAATATTCAACATAAGTTAACATAAATCAGAACACCCGTGGACTAACATAAATTTAGTCTCTTTGTTGGCCCTGAGGGAGTAGTCGTACCGCCTTAATCTAATCGGCAATTCTTTTTTTATCTCTCCTTTTTACAGTTTACAAACAAGTAAAAAAGAAAAGAAAACACGGAAATAAAAATAAAACGTTTGTTATCAACGTTTACATGTACGAGTTGTCGTCTCGACACAATGGAAATAACAAACGGACCCCTCGTCTCGTAAAAATTTGAAACTTGAGTGTGTTAAGGCAGTAGTCTGCTTTACAGGCTTCAAAAAATCGATTTTTCGTTTTTGTCTTAAATCTATTCCAAAACTATCCAAGAATATGTGTTCAAAATTTTAGAGGCCAATTCGACATATTTTCGAAGCTAGATCAGTTTTAGTGGCCGAGCGTCGAGCAGGTGCGAATGCTCGGGCAGAACTTTACAGCCCGTTTTCTCGAGTTTTCATTTTCACAAGTTTTGGAAAACGGTGCCGGCGATAGTAAAAACAATATATGTCCGATCGAAAAAAACCAAAGTGATCTAGCTTCAGTATTGAATTATCTTCTATTTGAACTAAAAAAGTTGGACAAAAGTACTATTTAAATTACTTGTTTTGCAACTTAAAGTGAATTTTTTTTTTCAAAAAAGTGAATTTTTTTTTCAAACTTCGAAAAAATTTGGAATTTCGTCATTTCTTCGGTATTTTTTTAGTTCATATAGAAAAGGAACTTATAAAAACTAAAAAAAAATTTGGTTCCACTGTTTCAGATGCATCGCACGACCTCCATCACCGGCACCGATTTACGAGTGCACACTCCAGGCGCCCCAGAAAAATCGTTACAACTTTGGCAAATTTCAATAATTTGTAATAATAAAAATTGTTTTTTAAAGCTTGAATATAATATACTATCGTCTCAAAATTTCGTTTACCGCAATCATTTCCTTCCCTTTCAAAAAAATTGTTGAAAAAACGCTTTTTTTTCGGCTCCTAAAGCAGACTACTGCCTTAATCCAAACAAATGTATGGACATTTCCTGAACGTCTGTGTATGATAAAAATCGACGAATTTGTGCATATATAAATTGATGAGAAACGTGACGATTGCGAAGAAAACGTGCATTTTGTGCGAAGATGATTTTACGATTGTCTCGCCTTTGGTGAGAATTAATCGACTATTTCCTGATCGCTGTCTGAAGAGTCATCAGACGATATATATATATAGTCTGACGACTCTATACACATCGCAATATCGCTTTGCACCTGCCAATTGCTTACGAAAAAGATAAATGCTCGTGTGCGGACGGTGTTTCGTTTTTTTTTACTTTATTTTTTAATCCTCAAAAGCTCCGTCATCATCGAGGCTCTTGGGTATTATTGTTCGACGTTGTTTCCGAACTCAGACATCGCGTGTAATGTTAATGTAATGAGTCACGTCAAAATTTCGTGAGAGAACAAAATATTGCTGTTTTTTTTTTCTTTGCTTCTCTCTCTCTCTGTCTCTCTCGAACTTCCGTGACGGCGAGAGCGAACTTTGTAGTGGTGTTTTTCAACTCTTCATTTTGTTCGTCAGTTTCAAGTGTTTCAATTATTTTTCGTGATTTTTTTTCCGTCAGTTTCAATTTTTTCAATTATTTTTCGCGATTTTGTCCCCTCAGTTTCAATTTTTTCAATTATTTTTCGTAAATTTTTTCGTCAGTTTCAATTTTTTGAATAATTTTTCGCGATTTTTTCCCTCAGTTTAAATTTTTTCAATTATTTTTCGTAATTTTTTTCGTCAGTTTCAATTTTTTCAATTATTTTTCGTGATTTTTCCGCCAGTTTCAAGTTTTTCAATTATTTTTTGTGATTTTTTTTGTCAGTTTCAATTTTTTCAATTATTTCTCTCGATTTTTTTTTCATCAGTTTCAATTTTTTAATTATTTTTCGTGATTTTTTCCGTCAGTTTCAATGTTTTCAATTATTTTTCGTGATTTTTTCCGCCAGTTTCAAGTTTTTCAATCATTTTTCGTGTTTTTTTCCGCCAGTTTCAAGTTTTTCAATTATTTTTCGTGATTTTTTCTGTCAGTTTCAATTTTTTCAATTTCTTTCCGTGATTTTTTTTCGTCAGTTTCAATTGAATTTTTTCTATTTTTTCAATTATTTAGAATAAATTTTGATTGGCTTTCCTTTTTCTTTTGTATGACTATTTTTACATTTTTTTTTCAACGGTTTCAATTTTTTTTAAATTGTTCAACTTGTTTTTACTGATTTTGTCTGATAGTTGTAATTTTTCTATTTTTTATTTTCTTTTTCAATTATTTTTAGTAATTTTTTACGCAGTTTTCTTGTTTCTAACAGTTTAAATTTTTTCTTTTTTTTTAACTATTTTTACTAATTTTTTTTCAACAATTATCACTTCTAAATTTTTTTTCTCTACTTCTTCAAAACTATTTTTTTTATCAAGAAAAGTCGATTTTCGGCTCTCTAGAATGAGAATAAATAAAATTTATTTCGCGTTTCAATTAAATTACGACTTAAAAAATGTATTTCTCAATTTATTCTTTTTTTTTTTTCATTTTTTTTATTTCGATCTAACGAGTAGAGCGGATCACTCTCACAGAATGTAAAATGTATCGATGACGAATTAATTATCGAATAAACAAGAGAGACAAAGAGGAGAGGCTTTTCCACTGTAACGTCGAGCGTCCGTCTCCGGAGATGGTGCGGACTAGCGCCCGCAATGCCGCTGCCGTTTGTACGTACCGGTGTATACCGTTAATTCGGGCGGAACGGGGAAATTACAAATTCCTTCGCTCCCACTCTCTTCACGCATATCGCGCGCAGTGAGCCATTGTACGCGATGAGTATATATGCCCCCCCCCCCCCCGCCCACCGCTCCTAATAAGAGAGAATCATCGCTCTGCTTCTTTTTTCTTTTTCTTTTTTCGTCTCGCCTTTTACGAACGGCAAAAAAGACTTGCGAGATTTTTTTGCGGGTCTCGATATCGATAATCGACGATTTAATTACGATTTGATAAATGTTCAATTGGATGATGATGAGGGTTTTGTGTATATACATATATATATATATATATATATATATGTAATTACTATCGACACGAGTATATTGAATCCTAATGATAAAGAACAGCAGCAACAATAATAATAATAATAATAATAATAAATAATAAAATTAAAACTAGAATATTTACTTTTTATTTAAATACTTACTTTTTATTTTAAAAAAGTAAATATTCCAGTTCGATTTTTTTTTTCGTATGCCACTTCATATCATTATCACCAATATTATTGGGAGTACAAATTAATTCGGTCCGTTTTTTTGTGGTAAAAAATCCATTTATTTCAAAATAAAAGGTATAAATAATTAATCAAAGTATTGTCCATCGCTGACTACTAATTTTTTCCCACCTCTCAGGCAATTTTCGAATTCCATCTCGAACAAAAAGTCTCGTCTTTTGAGGCGATCCAAGTTTCGAGCCAATTTTCAATTTCTGCGAAAGAAGTGAACCGGTGAGCTGCTAAATCCTGCTGCATCCGTCGGAACAACCAGTAATCAGAAGGAGCAATGTCCGGAGAATACGGCGGGTGCGGTAAAATATCCCATTTGAGCGTTTTCAAATATTTTTTTACAACTTTTGCGACACGAGGCCGAGCGTTGTCATGCAGAAGAATAATTTTGTCATGTCTTTGCTCGTATTCCGGCCGTTTTTCTCGTAATGCACGGCTCAAACGAATCAATTGTAGTCTATACCGATCGCCCGTAATGGAATCGCCAGATTGTAGCAGCTCATTGGCTCATTTGGCTGTCCAGGGCGAGGCTTGTCTTCAACGCTGAAATCACCGTTCTTAAAGCGTCGAAACCATTCCCTACATGATTTATCAGTTGGAGCATCATCACCATAAACTTCAACAAGCATTCGATGCGCTTCAGCTGCACTTTTCTTCCAATTAAAGCAGAAAAGTAAAACTTGCCGCAAATGCTGCTTAGTTAACACAAAATTTGACATATTCAACACAGTAAAAAACAAGGTTTTTAATGGAACTCAAAGCGATATAAAGTGAATGTTATTGACTCTCTGAAACCACCGAACTCAGCTGTCACTATGAAACATTCATAACAGCCAGAGCCATCTCTTGAAAACGGACCGAATTAATTTGTACTCCCAATATTACTATTATTAAATTGTTTTCATTCATTATTATTTGATTATTATCAATTATTTATAGTTATTTATTTATTTTCGCCATTGTTGCCCTGCTCGTCTTTAGAATATTTTACTTTTTCTATTTATTTTCATTGCTGTTAACAATATTATTATACATATAACCCTTCGTGGTCACAATTCAAAATTCAATCGCGGTGGTCACACACTCGGGTCGATTCTACCTATAGTCAGTTTTCAAAAAAGTATTGTGACCAAACTAACCGTCCGAAGTGGTTCAAAAAATTACAGAATATGCTGTGAACTTTCTAGATGATGTACGAAAAATTTATTTATAAGAAATAAAATGGTGATACGTTTAAAAAAAAATTCATAAAGAGGTGAAAAAGCAAAAAAGACTCTTTTTCGCTAAAAAAAAATCATAGTTCCGTGAATTTTCAACATTTTTACCTAAAATTTGGACGTGATACTCCTTAGATATGCTACTTTTGGGGAAAAAAAATAGTAGCATAGTGCGTCTTCCAAAAAAGATATTTATTCCGACATGTAAAGAGGGTAAATTTTATGATATGAGGATACTTCAAACTCCAGGTACACGGAGAGAATTAAATGTTAAAAATTACCGTGCAGTAACGGTAACCAGATGACACCCCTGAAACTTCGCTTATTATTACTGAGTAAAACACAGATTTTCACGAAAATAAAATAAAATTTCTTCTTCAGATAGAAAATTTTACCAGATTTTCTAGTAAATTTTCATGTGTAACAAAATACGCAAAACTTAAATTTAAAAAATATATAATATCAGCGAAATTTTACTGTGTATTTTATTATTTTATGCCTTTCAAAAATGTCTATAAAAAAGTATCGTCTTTATAACAGTTATTTTAAGATTTATTATAAAATTTAATGAGTGTTATAGGAAAATGCTCTCGGTAAAAATTATCGTGCGCGCTACCCTTCTTGTATAGTAAAATTTTACCTACGTATTTGAAATTTTCTGTAACGTGAGTTAAAAAAAACTTGTCGCATACGAATTATTATGCTTTTCTCACTTGTCGCCACATTGAAATATATCACGGTAATTTTTACCGTGAAATTCACGACAAAAATTACTTTTTAATTATCTCCGTGTAAGATGGTGAATAACACAATCCTATTCGAAGCCGGGAACTATTATATAAATATGTACGCTAAAAATTGATCGACGGGTCGATTCTACCCAGGGTGACCACGAAGGGATAAGAATTATATACATTTGTTCCTTAAATTCGATTAATGCAGTTGTAAATTTAAAAAATCATTTTCATTCGTACGCCATACGAACTCGTAATAAAAATTTCAAAAACAATTTCATGCCTTGTGATATATTATAACAATCACTTCGACCACCGAACAATCATTTTTTTTTACTAAATTAATAGTATATAATAGATTTATATCTATCTTGACTTCGTTCCAGTCTATTGTTCTTCTTCCTATATATATATATATGTGTGTAATTTGCGGTTGTTCGTTGGAATTTTTCGCTCTACTGGATTTTTGCGATAAACTTAATCTTCCGAAGAATTGATTTCCCTACCTCGGCAAATTCGAAGCGACGTTTCTTTCTCTTTTTCAAGACCGAAAATTTCACCGCAAAGAGTTCGTGAATAGAGACGAACGGAGGGGTGGAGGGGGGGGGGGGGGGGGGGGGGGGGGGCAAGTGAAAAAGAAAAGGGAAATCATCGACACTGCGCGCGTGTACACGCGAGCCGGCATAAATACGAGTAAAACACACCAACGAAGAGCGCGTGATCTGGTTCGATGATTTTCCATAAATTCCTCGTACACACAACACTTCCTGTATTCATTTAGCATTCATTTAGCAATTTTTGTAGAAGACATTTTCCTCGACGATCAACATTTATTGAAATAAAGTAGAAAAACTAAAAAAAACCGTTTTTTTTTTTACTTTTGACCTTGAAAATCAAATTTGCGGGTATTTTCACTAGCATATTAGTGATCAGCAAAATCTACTTATTGGAGTATTATCCCATTTTTCTTGGAAAATAATGATTTTGGACAAAATTTGTACAGAACATAAATTATCGGTCTTTTGATGGGTTACAATTTTTGTAGGAGACATTTTCCTCTACGATCAACATTTATTAAAATAAAATAGAAAAACTAAATAAAAAAAAAACCGTTTTTTTTTTCAGTTTTGACCTTGAAAATCAAATTTGTGGATATTTTCACTATCACATTCGTGATCGGCGAGTCAAAATACATAAGTACACGAAGTTCTAAATTATTCAGAGGTGTGGGCTTTTCGAAAGTTTATCCCAATTTTTTAATATCCATCCGGTAAAATACATTAAATTATACAATTTGTGTTTTGTAGAATAAAATTGTGCAATTATCCCAAGTTATCGAAAACTTTTGACTGGGACTGTATGTGTGTGTGTGTGTGTGTGTGTGTGTGTGCGCGCGCGCGCGCGTGCGTGTGCACGATTATATATATAAAAAATACGCAGAGTGAAATGTTCCGCTCTGCAATTTCGAACTCTCCGTAGATCCTTCGCCCCCCGTACAATGTTCATCGCATTTAATTGCATGAATAATAGCGCTTCATACTCGCGATACGAGTGCGCGGAAGTTACTCATAAAATAATATACACACACACACACACACGGATACATATATATAATATATATATATATATATATATGTGATTTTTTTTCAGGAATTGGTACGCAATTTATTTACTAGATTGCGAACTGCAGCGAGAACGGTTTGAGGACACGGTCTTACATACAGGTCTGGAAACTCCGCCGGATCGGGGGGGTCGCTTACTGACGAAAATTTTTTAATGCACTGGCCGCTGGAGCGCTGCGATCTTAAAAGAGTTGGCGGCGAAGTGCGGTACGGGGGCAGACGGAGGTATTGAAAAAAGACAGAGCTAATCGCCGCATCACTCTGCATCTGCCTGTCTCCGTAACACCTCATTTCAATTATTGGTTCTGCAGTATATATATATATTGGTGGTATATCTACCAATATAGCTAATTATAATGAATAAAATTAAGCGGTGAACCAACCCAACAAGCCGCCAAATCTAATTAAACCCCAAGCGTGGCTATAACTTAAATATTAGAAAACTGTCTTACTCATGGAATGATAATCGTGGTCGCACGGATACGGTGCTGACATGAGCTACCGTTTTGAAGGAGCCGAGTTCGATCCCCGAAGAGTGAGCTTTTTTTTGCATAGGTTTCTGGTGTTGTATTAATTATTTATACACATTGTATCATTTTTGTATGTCATCATTTTCTTTCTCGCAAATAAAAATTCGAATTAATTTTTAAATAAATGTTTTTATTTTTTTATCGGTTTTTTGGTCGTTGGTAAAGGTTTTGAACTATGGGTGAATAACAAAACGATGAAATCATTTATACCACGTCGCATTTTATTTTTACAATCTTTAGAAAAATCAGGAATTCGTCAATTTTGACAATTTTTTTTTTACAACGAAGTCTCTTTTCAGCTTCTGGTTTTCTTGATACGCGTTTTGTCTCATTCTTAGTCTTATGTAATATACAATAGCATAAGACAGTATTTCAGACGCGTGTTCTTTACAAGGGAAAGAAAAGTTGTATGTGTTCAACACTTCATCAAGAGTCTGATCGAAAGCATCGATACGGGAACAGTTCTTAGCAAATGAAACTTCAACGTGACGAATGAGATTGAAAAAATGGAGATTAGCATGGATCAAGCCACCCCGTGATTTCATTTGTACTAATTGAGAAACCGAGGATGAACAGCTGGTTTTCATCCGCACGGCTTCTTCACAACTGGTACATGACTTATACTTCTTGATAATACAATTCTGCTTCCAGTTTTGCACCCCGGCACAACACAGATTCTCGGCATTTTTTCACTTCCGATAAGTCAATAGCACAAGAAATCCACTAATGAGTCGCTTTTGTTTACAAAATTATTTTTGGTGGTTATGTTCATCTGGGGGCAAGATTGAGGCGCCACGTAGTGTCAACTCTCAACGAAAATTTTCGTCCGTAAGCGGCCTACCCCCACCATGCGAATTCTGGCAGAGTTTCCAGACCTGCATGTAAGACCGTGTTTGAGGAGAATCGTGTGTATGTGCGAAAGTGTCCGGCGCCGCGAGAGATCGCAATGTACGCCGTGTCTCCGCGACGTCCCACAGCAACCTTATATATATACATGTAGGAACGACGAACATGTATAGGTTCGTGTGTATACCTCGCATTCGAAGAGTTCATTAACGGCAGTCGCGCGACAAGTTTTCAAAATCATTTCCATAAATACCTCGAGAGAGGTACGTGAGATATGTCGTGTGTGTTGCTCGATCCTGCGAGCGCCAATGTATGCGGAGAGCCGTATGCACAAACACGTATGGATGAAAAACCTGTACGCGGCAAATATATATATATATATATATATATATATATATATATATATATATATATATATATATATATATATATACATATATATATATATAGTATGTGTGTGTGAGAGAGAGCGTGAGTAGAAGGAATATATATGCATATATAGCTATACGTACGAGACACTTTTCCGGGCGTGGATTTTCTTACAGAGGCAAATACATGCCTCGATCCTTATTTCGCACTTGTTTTTTTTTTTTTTCTCTCCTCTCACCGCCAACGAGATCACCAAGCAAACTCACTCGTAACGCGTTATTTTTTTTTCTTCCCTTCCTCTTCCTCAATTTCTGTCTCGTTTGACGGAGGCGCCGATCGCGCGCCACCAATCTGCGAATTATTGTTTCCTTTTTCAGACGGCGGCAACAATGCCGTGTGGATTGTTGTGTTACGACGCTTCACGCGGCGGCACAAGGTTACATTACTCGCCCGCGCACATCCGCGTTGTTTCTCGCCCACGAGCGCACACAAACACCATCGAAGACGTTTATTTTATTTTTTCGCACTGGGCGATTTCTTCCGACCGATTTGCGCGAGATTTTGCGCACCCGCGATAGATACACCTGACGGGGAAATTTTTTTTTTTTTTTTTTGGTATTGAAGCTACAGCGTAGGCGTTATTCGAAGTACGATAGAACGTGTTAACGTGGTAACGAACGCGTCTTTGGTCCCGCTCATCCTCGACTGACGGAATACCTCGATTACTCTACCTGCGACTCCCGCGACTCCTTTCCAACCTTCTTACCCCACTGCGCTGCACACAGAACTGCCGAGCGCGTAGCTCGTCGCGTCTCACTTGCACGCGAGCTCAAGCTGCGCGCGCGCTCTCTCTCTCTCTCTCTCTCTACGCTCGCGTGCTCTTACCGCGGGAGCGCGACTTTCTACGGCAGTTCGGAAAGCGACCGCCAGGCGCGCTGGGCACGCGACGCGTGGAATCCACAGGTGCGCGCTCGGGTCAGCGATATATATATATATATATATATATATGTTGTGTGGTGTGTTATGTATGCGCAGGGACTGGTCAGGCGATTACTTTTCGAGGGTATTTTTTTCTTCAGTTTTTCAGTACACAGCTTTGACAAATGTCTGATGCTGATGTTGAAAAACAATGATGCCTGATATCAATACCTACCTGAATCGCCGCCATGTATGTTTTACAATCTTTTTTACTTTTCGAGAAAAAAGCATTTTTTGTTTTGTTTTGTGTATACACTTTTCTCCCGATTCTTTTTTACTCGTGTTATCGCTATGAAGTGCACTGTTCAGCGATAAATAAATTAACTGAACACTTACGTAGATGCCTCGGATTTTGATTAAAAGTTTAAAAAATAAGCTTAAGAGGATCAAAGTTCAGATAATGAAAACGTTCAGATAATGAAAAAAATATTTTTACTAGTCCAAATGACGCGAAATTGCATTTGAAAACATTTAAGAGGAAATTACGTGCATAAAAGAGAAAATGTTAAAAATGATTTTTTTTATCGAAAAGTCAAAAAAGAACGTGGATATATGGGGGTGATTCGCATAGACATTGAGCCATCTAGATTTTCCTTTTAGACGTCACTTTTCGGATCGCCCTGTATATGGATATGATAAATAAATAAAAATACATATATATCTATTTTTTTTTGAGAAAAGGTGCACTGAGAAAAATCCTTTCTCAGTGCACCTTATATATATATATATATATTGAAAATACTCGCGAGTCAGTTATGACGAAAATTAGAAGGTAATTTCAAGTCACTTTTCCATTTATCAGAAACTTTAAGAATATATACATATATATATATATATATATTGGGTGAAGTAAAAAGTTCTGAGCGTTTTCCGCTATGTCTTTAGTGAGCCATATCTCACGATGTATATATCGCATCGGGTCATACTATACTATACTATGCCGGAGCAGGCGGCCAAAAAAAATTGTGCTGTTTATGGACCCAATACAGTATCGAATGCAACAGCAAAGCCGTGGTTCCAACGATTCCGTTCTGGTAATATGGACGTCGAAGATGAGGCACGCTCTTGTAGGCCAATCGTCGAAAATGTCGATAAAATCATGGAAATCATCGAGTCGAACCGGCATGTGAGCACTTATTCCATTGCCCAGGAACTGCAGATTAGCCAGATAACCGTTTGGAACCATTTGCATAAGGCTGATCTCAAGAAGAGGCTCGATGTATGGGTGCCACACGAATTGACGCAAAAGAACCTTTTGGACCGAATTGATGCCTGCGATTCTTTGCTGAAACGTAACGAAATCGACCCATTTTTTAAGCGGATGGTGACTGGCGATGGAAAATGGGTCACATCCGAGAACAACAGCCGAAAAAGATCGTGGTCCAATCGCGGTGAGCCGGCCCAAACGATCGCCAAGCCCGGATTAACGGCCAAGAAGGTTTTGCTGTGTGTTTGGTGGGATTGGAAGGGAATCATCCACTATGAGCTGCTCCCATCCGGCCAAACACTCAATTCGGATCTCTACTGTCAACAACTGACCAGATTGAAGCGAGCGATCGACCAGAAGCGGCCAGAATCGGCCAATAGGAAGGATGTTGTGTTCCATCAAGACAACGCCAGGCCGCACACATCTTTAACGACGCACCAGAAGCTCCGAGAGCTTGGATGGGAGGTTCTATCGCATCCGCCGTATAGTCCAGACCTGGTACCAAGCGATTATCACCTTTTCAAGCATTTGCAAAATTTTCTTGATGGTACAAAACTGGCCTCAAGAGAGGCTTGTGAAAATGAGCTGATCAAGTTTTTTTACTGATAGGGACGAGGACTTCTTCAATCACAGAATTATGAAATTGCCTTCAAAATGGACAAAAGTTATCGAACAAAACGGCGCATATTTGATCTAAATCGGATAATCCTATGTTAATTTCATCGTCGAAATAAAGCGAAAAAACGCTCAGAACTTTTTACTTCATTTAATATATATATGTCACTAGCTGTGCCCAGCATGCGTTGCAGTGCCACTCAAAGAATCAGTATTTTAATTTTGTCTATTCAAGTTTAGATACACAATATTTTTTGTTTTTCCGTTTGGTGCGTACACGAATAAATCAGAACATTTTCCGACGCGTGAGCAAGCTACATACAGCTGTCCATGTTAAAAGCATGTATTTTCCAAATTTAGTCCACACACTTTTAGCGATTGTCCCTGTGCTTTGTTGATGGTCATTTGAAATGCGAGTCGCACCGAAAACTGCAAACGTTTGAATTCGAATGGCATATATCTGTCGAAATCATTAGGATGCGTGGCAACAGTAAATCCAATAAAAAAACTTAATCTGACGAACGATGCGCGAACGCATAGAAGACGGACAATTATCCGATACGAATCACGCGCCACCTATTGTACGTTGACGGTACTATGTCAGAAACCTTCACGGAAGTGCCAACAACAATTGTACAAAGTTTCAACTCAATCGGATGAATGGTATAGGAACGCATACAGGGCAAACAGAGAAAAATTCATTTATATATATATATATATAGATAATATAATGTAATACATATAATACAATTTTTTACTCTCCTTTTAAAAAAGCATTTTGCTCGCAATGACATATACTCACAAAGGGAACCCTACTAATTGTGAACCAGCCCGTACATATAAAGATACCAAAGTTCCATCAATTCGGCTTCCTGCAAAATGTTATTATTTTCGCCAAATTTCTATTCTCGATTTTTATCCTTTAATTCATGACTGCGTAAAAAAATGCTCAATTGCGCATTATTTGTTATGCTTTTAAACCCGTAACAAGGTAGCGTAACTGTAATTGTCCCGACTGAAAAACTAGATTTGGTAAAGGTCCAATGTGAATTAAATTGAGCGAGCGCGAGTACTGAAACGTTGATGGAGGAAGACTAGACAGGATCGATGGCCGTTCTTTCGAAAAAATGAGGCGCAAGCTCGACCAGCCACTCGGGCTTGACGACCGTGAGCTCGCGCATGTAAGTCTTGGTCGTCTGGAGAATCTCGCAGAATACGAGCCTGAAACGGAAAACGCGCGAACGTGATAAAAATAAACGTCGAATTTTTCGTAAACGTAAGAAAGAAAAAAGATTTTTGCATTGCGTGTCTATACCATTGGGGTTGTTGGAGAGTGTAGAGACAGCTGTTCGGATGAATGTACAGGTCCCGATTGCCCCGCACGGTTTTGTAAACTCCGGTGTAATGCAGGAAAGCCGCGTTGGGGAAGAGTCCGGCACAGATGCATTTTAAAATGGTGACGAGATCGCCTGAAAAGAGGATTCATGTGAAGGTTGTTGCATATGAGGTATTAAAAATAAAATAGCTGTTAAGATAGTGGTCTCGCAACAGTCACGTTGAAAAGTTCATTCTCCGCTCAATCGATAAAAGCATCGAAATATTACGAAATATCCTTATAATGAAGGTTGTACATCTTATCGGAATGTAAAACTTATAAAGTAATGATGAAAACGCCTAATATAATGTTTACCTAACCCTCACTTTTTTATCAGACTATCCATTCCGGCTACTTAATACGTAGATACTCTGCGTATACGGATATGCACACACTACTGTAATATAGTTCTAGTCTGCTCCAGTCGCTTCGTGACGCTAGCGTCGCTAGACATAGCTTAATTTAAATCGCTATATCTCTGAAACTAGACTGTCAAGATTTATGATTTTTTTTACCCACTTCGTCATATGTGCCTCTGTAATTGAGAATTAAAAAAAAATCTGTGGAAAAGTTTCGAAGTTATTGCGTGAAATGTAAATTTTTCCCTGCTCCCCATAAGAACGCGTGTAAAACTATGAAATCTTTGATTGCCAATATCTCGAAAACGAGACAATGAATCCTTTTGAAATTTTTAACTAATAATTATAATCCTTTTGAAATAATAATAATTTAATATTTTAATTCAAAGAAAAAAAAGTTTTTAAATTTTGACAATTAATTTTTTTTATAACAGAATCATGTATAAAATAATAATAATAATAAATTAATAATAATTATTATTATTATTCTTATATTATTATTATAAAATATTTTATTATTATTATAAATATTATATTATTATAAAATTATTATAATTATAAAATATTATAAAAGAATATTATATTATTATAAAAGAATAATAATTACTATTGGTCTATTTAACGCCATCTACTGCCAGCGGGCGGTTTCACATGCAACCACCTAATAATTTTGAAATATAAGTCCTAAAAAAAAAAACGATTAGACTTAGATGGATAAAGATATGAGAAACCCTCACCCCCGCACGACGCAACAGGTATGTCCAATTTTTTCATGAGTCCTCTCATCTGCGTCCGAATCTCCATGGCCCTCCTAAGCGCTTTGTGGTTGAGAAAGTGTCTCTGGCACCAGGCAGGCGTTTTGTTCTTCTCAAAAGCGGCGTAAATATTGAGCAGGGTCAGGAGATCACCCTCCTCGACTTCGAACTTCCGATGAGCCACTCGAGCCTTCATCGCGGCTTGGCCACCGCCCGGTCGCACGAGGACGTTCTGCACCTGGAGCATCGCCAGGATCGTCGATATCTCCTCGGAACATCCCATCTCACCTGCGATTCCGCACATGTTATTATTACGAGTTAAAAGGACAGACAGAAAATTTCATTCTACCACCTCCAATTTTCCGAATTAGCCAAATTGGTAGGAAAAAAAAAAAAATCTCACCGGAAGTGATGAGACATTTTGCGAGAACGGGCTCGAGCGGCATTTCCGCCATTGTCATGCCCAGGGGACTCGTCAATTCTCCGCTGTTGTTGATGGCCCCGAGAGCGTAGAGTAGCTCGAGCCCGGCGAGAAGGTTTTTACTCGGCGGCGATGAGGGAAAATTAAATCTGAGAACGTTGTCGATTCCGAGAGCCTTGAGCTGGAGAATCGCCGGGGCGAGGTCCGCTCGTTGCATCTGCGGCGGTGTCGACTCGAAAAGCTGATCGCACGCCTCCTCAGTATACAACCTTTTTGTTTGCGGTAAATTTCGTTATAGAGTTGAAGGAACCAATTTGAAAATAGAAAATATTCTTGCTTCTTATTTTTTTTAATATTATTTTTTTTTATAGACTGATAATAATTTCATGACATTTCATAACTTTTTCAGGGTTGAATTTAATTTCATGAGATTTAAGACTTTTTATTTATCTTGTTTATTTTATTCCTATTGCTTTTACGTTAGTCGCCCCGTTTATTCAATTTATTATATATTTCTTTTATTCGCGGAAAATACAAGCTAAAATTACCTGTAAGCTCGTCCAGACTGAACGCGACCAGCTCTGCCAGCTCTTTGATCGGCCGAAGCTTTTGAAACCGGCGCGATGATCAGGCTATTGGTCTGCGTCTCCACCTCGAACCACGGAAGTTTCGCGAACCCGCAATCGATAACTGCACACCCGTATTAAAGGATTCAAAATAATTACCGATACATGAAGGACAAAATTCTATTTTTCGAATATATAATTTTGAACATCGGCTATCGCTATAAATATTTTCAAAAAATCGCTATAATCGTGAATATTTTTGAAAATGGCTATACTTGTGAATATTTAAAAAAAATAGCTATACTTGTGAAGATTAAAAAAAATGGCTATAGTTGTGAACTTTTTTCTTTTAACTTTTGGTCAATTACATCCTTTTTTATTTCGCTCTCGAAATATTTATCTCCCCCGTGGAAAATCTTGTCCACATACGAAAAAAATTAATTGTTCAACGGGCCTCTTTTATTCGGATTTATATTCTTACCATGCACGATATTCGGTATCGTTATAGAAGTTTCGGCAATATTCGTGGCAACGACGACTTTTCGGGTATCCTTCGGCGCTCTCCAGAAGACTTTGAGTTGCTCGGAGTTCGGCAACGAGCCGTACATTGGTAGAGCCATTAATTTTTCTGGAACGAGAAAGGGAATAAATTATATATATATACACACACACACACATATATATATAAGGGTATTACTTAATTAGCTCAAAATTAAGAGGTGGCGCAAGCGACTTTTTTTTTTTGCAATCAGCGACGAAAAATCATGATATTCATAAAAACGTTATGCAACCAATCTAATTCGATTTGTAATAAACGAACGAACTAGAGTGTCATCATTGCGAGTTGAAAAAAATTATTATTTTTTGAGAACTTTTTTCTTTATATACAACCATTATCGTATATTGTACGTGAAAAAATTAAAATAGAAAAAAATGTTGTTTAAAACATAATCATTTTTTTTTAATTCGCAATGTTGACACTTTGGTTCGTCCTTTTATTACAAATCAAATTAGATTTGCTGCTTACATTTTTTATAAATAACATGATTTTTCGTTATTAATTGCTAAAAAAAAAAAATAAACGTCGCTTGCGCCATCTCTTAATTTTGAGCTACGACCCCCGCCTTTCGTGAGGTTTTTTCTTTCACCACACTCCAACTTCCTAACAACTTTTATCCTAACAACTTTTATCACGTTGATTATTTCAACGTGAACTTTAGTTTTTCACTCGGAACCAATATTCTTTATTGCAGAATGATTTTTTGCGTAACAAGATGAGAAACTTTTGTCTGAAACTTATTTTTGTTTGACTTCAATATTTTAGGATATTTTCAAAATTCAACAAAATATTTGGTTAATATTCGAATTATCTTCAAAAATTGAAGTCCAATAGAAAAAAAGTTTCAGGCAAAAGTTACCTATTATGTTATGAAAAAAAATATACTGAAATAAAAACGATTGGTTGCCATTTAAAAAACTAAAGTTGACCTTGAAATAACGTTGAAAAAAGCCACCAAATAAAAAAAAAACAACCAATATCGTTATATTCGTTTCTCGAAACTGTGATACTTTTGCTTGAATAATTTTTTTTTTTTAATAGCACACCCGGTATATGCGGACACGTTTTAAAATGATAGAGGGCAAGGATACGATTGTTTGGAATTTATCAATGACGGGACCATTACGTTTTCCCTCTTTCACGAGTCTCGCGTGTTCGTTGAGGAGCGAAACGGCACGATCGACTTCTTCCATTCCAGTTAGAAAGGCAAGAATGTCCCCTGTCTCGTCGCTCTCGTGAATTTTCAGCGCAGTGTCGACCACCGCTTTGACGTAATCCGCCACTGGCTCTGCAAACGTGAATGAAGATGAGTAAAAAGTAAACAGGATAAAAATTAAACGCGTAACAAATAAATAAATGAATGAATTCAAGTAAATAACAAAAACGAATACAAATGAATAACAAAAAAATTAATGAATGAATACAAATAAATAAATAAAAAATTAATGAATGAATACAAATAAATAAATAAAAAATTAATGAATGAATACAAATAAATAACAAAAAATAAATAAATGAATGATAAATAAATGAATAAATAAAATTCGGCAAAAATTTAGTTGATTAACGATATTTGGAGGTAAAACAAAAAAACCTTAATTCGTTTTACCTTTGATGTAGAATATGTCAACCGGATACAAACGACCCTCGACGCTCAATATCGTCGCCGTGTCCTTCGTGGGATCCTTCGACGTGTTTGTGTTGAAAAAATCGCGCAGCTCCTCCGCGTCAACCGTGGCCGAGGAAACTATGATTTTTAGACTTTTCCGTTTCTGGAAAGAGTTTAAAAATTAAGGAAACAATTACTTAGGCCACAAGAAGGCGAATTAGTTTTGTAAAATATTAATTTTGAAATTAGATAAAATGTACAGGAAAAGATAATTGAAGAAATCGGGCCATCAATTATTGAAAGAAGGTTATCAAATTTATAAACATTGATGAACGATTACTTAAAAACGTTAATATATGCGATGAAAAGCCTAATTGATTAAAAACTAATTAACGTGCGTCCCTAAAGCTTGATCGCTTGAGAAAAAAGTTAACTCGATCCAATAATAATAAACGAAATAATAAAACCTTCAGTTGCCTGGACGTGTTCAAAAATCACTTGGATGACTTCTTTGCCCAAAGATCTCAGAACTTCTATGAGAGAGGGTTGATGAAGCTCGTGGAGAGACGACAGAAAGTCATTGAACAGAATGGAATATACTTAGTCCATAAAGGAAGTTGGAGACGGGCAGGAGGAGTGTAGAGGTGGAAGCAAGGAAAAGGGCGGGCAGATACATAGTCCAAATACTGAAGATGGAAGAGGGGAGGTGGCCAAGGGTGTGTCTAAGAGAAGAAGTTAGAAGCATTTTAAACGGACACCCGTCAAGGTGGGGGAGGGAGTTTAAGACGGCGTTGAGCGACGTAGGCGACGGAAGAGTCATCGACCTGGTGTGGTCAGGGGCAGGAAGCAGTGAGAGGGTTGAGAGATGCCTGAGCGAGGGGATGAGCAGGAAAAGGGATCAGGACATGCAAGGGGACTGGACCAAAGTAGATAGGTCTTCCTTCTGCGCCTGGTACAAGGACATAAAGGTGGGGTGCGAGACAGAGAAATACTGGGATAATAAACAGATAGGGGGGGAAACGAAGGAGCAGTGAGCCAGACTGAGGTGCCGAAACGTAGGGAAAGTCGAAAAAAAGGGATTTCACAGCTGGGCGTGTGGAATTTGTGAAGAGGAAGTCGAGAATTTGGAACACACATTGAAACGCGAGGTGGCGAGAGGAGAGATAAGAGAAGAATGGGTTAGGGGAGTAGATGACTGGTGAGGAGGAAGGGAAGGCGAAGAGTTGGAGTTACGGGGGGAGCCGGTGGTGGTGATATGCGAATATCTGAAGGCGTTCGCAAATCTGAAAAGGAGGAGAACGGGGGAGATTCGGGAAGAGGAGGAATAAAAGCAAAGAGAAAGATATATTTAGTACTTAAGTGGCGTTTAGTTTAAGAAAAATTTGTATTTTTAAGATGAAAAGAGGAGGGGGTGTTGCAAAAAGCGAAAGCTGTACATATGGAATAAACGAATCTATCTACTTAGTCCATTAAAATCGTTTTTTTTTGGTAAATAATTTGCGTTCAAAATTTACTGGATTTTCGCTACGGAATTATGCATTCATTCAATATAAATAATTGTAAAATACTACATTATGATACTAGTACGAAAAAAAAACTTTTTCTAACGAGAGTGAGTTTGTAGCACTCGATGGCGAGTGTTGCAATCACACGAGATTAGAAAAATATTTTTCGTCGAGTATTGTACGTAATTTTATTTTACGAGGTGCGAAAATTGCGGTTTTTCGGACGCGAGGCGTGCGTAACACGTCCATTATCGTACCGAGTGAAATATAAAAACATTATTTGCTGCACAAAAAGTCTAATAAGTCGAAAAAAAATTATTTCGGTCAACGTAAAGTGAAATTAGCTGATTAATTTACGCTATGCAAAGCATAAACATTTGAAAATAAAATATTTTCCGCGTAAAAAGGAAAAACCAGTCGAAAAATAAAGAGCAAAAAGATAAGAAAAGTAAAAAAAATCGTTAAAAGACGATAAAACTTTCCCACGAAAATCCTAAATCGTGCAGAAATTAATTTATCGTGGAAAAAGTTTAAAAAACCTTATTCGAACCTCCAAAACTTCGATAGGCCTTTTTCACAAACGTCAACCTACCCTAATTATCTTTTTCAATAGTCCCATTATTATGTCCGTGAGCAATGTTCTTTCGTGCACCTCGTCCAGAACAATGACGCAGTACTTCGTCAGCAACGGGTCTGCCATCATTTCCCTCAGAAGTATTCCCTCGGTCATGTACTAAAAAAAAAAAAAAATCCAGAAAATATAGATAAAAAAAATGACGTAAAAAAAACATCACGAATGTAAAATTGGAAACTTTGTTACTTTGATTTTTGTGGTAGAATCGGTACAGTCGTCGAATCTTATGGAATATCCAACATCGGCGCCCAATATGCAGCCTCGCTCGTCCGCAACGCGACTCGCCAGTGAAGTCGCTGCCACTCTCCTTGGCTCCGTGATCCCGACCATTTTTCCATCCGTGCCCCATCCTGATTCGATCAGGTACTGAAAAACAAAAATGCGTTTGTTATCGTCGGTAGAGTTTGTTCATAGATACATGTTTTAATCTTATTAACTAATTATGTTTATCGAATCGACTAATTAGGTACGTTAATATTTGTATTAACTTAATCTTCATTGAGTCATTGAGTTAGCTAATGAGTTAAATTTATTTTAAGGACCTTTCATTACGGACTTGACCTAGGTTGAAATTTTTGAAAAGATCGTGCTTTGTTTTTCGACTTATTCTCAAAATATAACATTTCAAAAATATTCTCTGAAAGTTCAAAATCGATCCATTAAAAATTGTTCGAGTTATGGGCGTTTTTTTTTTTTCTTTAAAATAACATTTTCAAAATCGGTGACCACGATATCTCAAAAACTACTGCATGGATCAATTTCGAATTTTACAAGCTTCCTTCACTTATCACGAAGAAGTGCTTGATCAAAGGATTTTTTTTTTCGATCCATCGTTTTTGTTTTAGCGTCGAAAATAGAGCGTTGTTTCAGTGAAAATCGATACTTCCGGTAGGACTGCGGTCTTTTTTTTCAAAAATCAACATTTTATTGAACCCATCGTATCTAAGCATTAGATGAGTTCATGCAAAAACTAAATGCGTGAGATTTTTTGGTTTTAGATTATTTGTTTCCGAGCAGCAGTGTTCACCGCGAAAGACGTTTTACAAACAACGGTCTGCACAAACCATTCTATCTACCGCATTTATAAGCATTTTTTAATCCAAAAATTATAGCAGATACTTAAGGTATTACCGGATGGACCGTCGAGAAAAAAATTCATCCAAAATGTGCGCATCGTGGATTTACAAGTCTAGATCATGTCGTACATGTTTAGCCATACAAATAGCCAATTTAATAATAAATTAACACTTCGAAATGTTAATTTTCCACTTTTAATAATAATTGAAGTCAAATTCGACGATATTGGCGTGTGCTTGACTGAGGTTTTGTCAGTGAGTGTACATCTGTTTCAACTGTCCAACAAAAAAAAATTTCTCATTTTTTAAATTCAATTAATACGTTCAGATCATCTTGTTATTATCAATAATTACCCAAAAATTCAATATATATTGAGTTTTCCAATGATTGCTATTAATTCATCGTTAAAAAAGGCGATACTCCTCATTACTTTAATTCATTTCTCGACAATTACTCCAGTCGATTTATTTGAAACTTAGCATAATCAATCACTTGATCCTAAATCGTAAAATTCTAAATCGATATTCTAAAATAATTCATGTATTATTATTCTATCAAAAACTACAATTCCTCAAAGTTTTCAAGAATATTGGCGATTTTGTAATATCCATCCAGTAATGCCTCAAAACCGTGCTCTTTAATGTGGAAATTTTCTTTGTTGGAAATCTACACACATTTCCCCAGAAAAAAATCACCAAAATTTCTCTCTTTTCCGGCCACCAACTAGGTGCAATCCGTTAAGAAGGTTGCTCAGCTATTGCGTAACGGCACATTTTTACTAAAATACTAAAAAAAAAAAATCAAAAAAATGTGTAAGTATGATATTAAAAATATCGTACGAAAAAATGGCATTAGAGAAAATCAGAGCAACAAATCTCCACTGAATTATCAATAAAAAAAAAAAAAAACTTCCAAAAATTTTGTTTTTTCATGATCTTATCACGCCCATGTGGACATTTCACATCCTGTCGAGATGACGAGCTCGGGGAAAACGCAGAGAATTAAAAAAAAAAAGCGTGAGTAATAGTGTGCTGACTTACTCATGCACACATTGTCACGATTGGTCATCGAAAATTGACGTTTACGTAAAAAAAAAAGGCGTAATATTTGACGAAGTGGGGATAAGACTCGTATAAAAAAAAAAAAAACATAAAAAATGAAATCGTCATAATCGACCGTCACAGAGCGGTTTCATTGTTGTAGGACCGCAACGTCGTATAGGACCGAAAAACGTTCTCGTATCTAATCTCTCGTATCGCGTATATGTACGTAGATACACGTTAACGCACATCATTTTTTTCGTAGGAAAAAAATATATTGAAGGAAATAAAAAAAAAAAAAAACACACACCTCGAAATCCCCACCCTGCTTTAAACTTCGCAGGAGAAATTCTCACGTAGCGCAAATCGTTGATCACAGTTGTCAACGAACTTTTTTAGTCGACGGACATCTCGAAGAAGAGAAAAGATTTTCTTTAACGTCTCTAGCTTACTCACTTTTTTTTTCGGGCAAACATGAAATTGCTGCTTTTGCTGATCGTCGTCGTCGCTTACGTCGCGAAAGGTGCGTGACGATTTAATTATTTTATTCGATACTATCGGTTACACAATTTTGCGACATTTTTTTTTTTTTGCTCGACGCATAAAGAAACAATTGACTCGATGGTTTTTTTAGTCTTCCGGAATATTAATATTTTGGGAGATAAAATATTTTTTGTGCTATAAAAAAAAAGAGTGCACGATTTTTTCTCACGCTGACAAGTGTTGCTTCGTTTTTTCTTTTTTTTTTCGTAGGTGTGAAAAAAATTTGTATTCATTTCATTCGTTTTAGGTGTTTGGCGATTTTTTTTTTTCAAATGATTTTGCTAATTTTTTATCGAAATGCAGACGCGTGGAATAGGGAATTATTGTCAAATCAAAGTCAAACGAGTTTTAATTGGACAATTCTTTACAACATTTTTTTTTACCAAACCTTAACTCTCCGCTTACATATTCCTCCACCTAAAGATGTTGTTCAGGCCCGTTTCGGAAGCTTATTTCAAAGTTTTTTCTTTATATAACAAAATAAAATACAATCATTTAAATTTTTTTACCTGTTTTTATTGACATCGTAAACTATACAAAAAAATTTTTTTTTACTTAATTTCACAAAATTTTATAATTGTTTTTTGAAGTTAAAGTAGACACCTTTAGATGCAGGTAGGTGGGTGGCGCGTAAACTTGGAAAAAAAAATTGTTGTGATTTTTTTACGTTGAAAATCGGTGAAAAAAAAGAAATTATTATAATTAAGTAATTTTCGTACGGCGACGGAGCCATTGTTGTGTAGAATAACATGTGCAAAAATGGAAGCAATCGGTTGGATAGAATTTTTTTAATCACCCGCGCCGCTTACAAAAATGTTGTTTCGAGAAAAACGCGGTTAAAGTTTTGATTTCAGATTTCTTATAAAAAATTTATATTTACACTAGTCATCTATGCCTGGTGCATAGAGTAAACTTTCCGTTTCTTCAAAGGCATTGTTTTCAGCTAATTTTTCTGCTCTGCGAGATGAACACCAGACTACATCCTTAATTACTATACCCCGCATTCTTGTACTTCGTGTTCTCTAACAATTCTCTCTTTTTCTTCATTTATTCCTCTACTCCATCTCTTCCTTCTTTCCCGTTCCGCTTTACTCATTTCTTTGCACACTTCCTCTATTTCCTTAAAATATTCACATGTCCCTTTTTGTATCTTTCCCACTCAGCATATTTATAATTTTCCCCTTTATTGCCACATGATCCTTTCATCCACTCCTCTGCTTTCTTTCTTGCTTTCTCTGTTACTCTCTGCTTTTTCGACAGATTAACAAGTGCTCCAAAGTCTCATTCTGTTCTTTACATATCCTGCACTTTCATTCTTTTTCCCCTCTTCCTATTTTGCCATATCTTAACCTCGCCCACATTTCCTCGTCCCTTCCCTTCATTCCCTCCTCCGACCAGTATTTCCATTGCATAACATCATTGTCTATAATATATTTGTACTTCTCACTATACGTCGATTTTTTTATTTTTCCCCTCTTCCTTCCTTAAAATTACCTCTTTTAAGTTTTCCAGCCCCTTTTTTTTTATCGTTTCACGTCTCTTCGTTCCCTTATCATTGTTATTGTGTCTTCTTTTTCTATGTTTCTTAATACTTTCACTAAGTTTTTTCTCCATTTTGTCGGGTCTCCGTTTGTTATCGCTCTTATTTCTTCCATTAAGCAACCTTTTGGCCATCTTGTCTCCTCCATTCTTATCACCTTTTTAATATACCTTAACCCTCTTTCTCTTATCAAATATTCCATAGTGGTCACTCCCAGTTCTCTTCTCCATCTATAATTTGGTGTTTTTCTATCCACTCCTAATGCCACCTTACAGTATCTACTCTGTATTCTTTCAAACACGCTTATTTCTCTCCAATCCCCATATCTCTACTTCATACATTGCTCCTGCTTTTACCATCGTAATTATTACAACTTCGCCCTCATTTTTTTCCGTTCCCACTCGTCCTCTAAATCATCTATATATAAATTGAACATAAAGTCCACATCCTTGCCTTGTTTTAAAACTTTCCGTGATGTCCCCTTATAATTGCATCTCCGCTCTTGTTTCCTTGTAAATGTCCTTTATCGTTTCCAACATACTTCCTTCTATTCCAGTCACTTTCAATTTCATGATCGTTCTTTTCCTGCATACTCTATGCAGGAAAAGCGCCCTTGAAATCCACAAAAACGCTACGTATAATTTCCCTCCTTTCGATTTTATTTTCTTATTGATCGCTGCATTCAACGTAATAAACGATTATTATTATTATCATTCGTTATAGTATTGCTATTATCGTACATGTGTTTCGGCCAAAAAAAATTAATTCTCATACTTTGTTCTAACAATTTTGTTTCTATTTCTAAAATATTTGTTTGCAATTTGATTTTTCCTCCTGAAATATTTTTCTAAAATATTTTCTTTCGTCGTACAATTTTTTTTCGAAAATATACATTTTCTCATTCTAAAAAATTTTTCTAAAATATTTTCCATTCTCCTGAAGCATTTTTCTAGAATATTTTCCATTATGCCAAAACATTTTCCGAACATTTTTTCATGACACGTAAAATATTTCCGCTAAAAATTCTTCTTTCTTCCAAAATATTTTTAATCTCTTAAAATATTGTTTTCCTCCTAAAATACATTTGCCAATAAGTCTACTTCTGACCGAAATATTTTTATTCTCCTAAAACCGTTTCTTTCCTCCTAGAATATTTTTTCATCCCTCCTTGAAGCTTTTCTCTCCTCCCAAAACTTTTCCTCTCCTAAAATCTTTTCTTTGTACAGCAAAAAAAAAATATCTGTCCCAGTTCGAGCTGTGAAACAAAAATTCGAGCACAAAAGTTCAACAATCATTGAACTTGTGAGTGTTTTTTTTTAATTCTCCTCCAGGCGAGGCGCTGAAATGTTACGTATGCTCGAGTGAAGTGGCGAAGGGATGCGCGGATCCCTTTGATAGTAAAGGTACAGGAGTTGTTGAGCACGAGTGTAAATCGAACGCTGTTTGTTGGAAATCAATAATGTCCATAAGTGAGTATCCTCCAATCTCGAAAATAATTCATGTTGCAATATTCGAACAACAATTTTCGGTCGAATCTTTTACGATACATATTTTCTTTCAATTATTGTTTTTACAAATTTCTTCCTGCTTTTCTCTTTCAATTTTCTTAATGTTCTTTTCTCAACTTTTATCGATTTATTTTTTTAATTAACTCCAATTTCTTTCGTCAATTTTTAAAATTTTCTTTAAATTTTTTTTTTTAATTTCATTTTTCCATTAACTCGAATTTCTTTTTTTGATTAAAAAAAAAATTCTGTTTTCAGTTAAATTCAATTTCTTTTTGAAATTTTTTGCAATTCTTTTGATTTTGATTTTTCATTTTTTTTTTTAATTTTCTTAAAATTTCAATTACTAGATTCGGTGAATCATACGAAGCGAGATTGCCTCCCGATTCCCAACAACGGCGGGAACCTGGACCCGCCCACCAAGGTGTCCGGGAACGTGTGGTTATGCGAGACCGATCTTTGCAACGGAGCGAGCTCATTGACCGCCACCACGGCCCTCCTGGCGTCGTTGGCCTTCGCCGGGCTCCTCGTCCTCAGAAATTAAAGTTTTCACCAATTATGGCAATAATGTAGAAAAAAAAATTGACGAAAAACGTCAACAATAAAATCGCACCTGTACAACCAATGTCGGTGGAATGAAAATTGTTTAAATGTGCCAAATTGATACGGCAATACAGTCACCAGCGACGCAAATTAATGGACACTCTTTTTTAACTGCATTTTTTGTGTTATTTTTTTCCCCTCGGAGGAGAGTCTTAACCAGACATGGCTCCGTCCGATTACCACTTATTTGCTTCGATGGGACACCCACTTGCTGAGCAGCGCTTCAATTCTTACGAAAATGTACGAAAAATGGCTCGATGACTGGTTTGCCTCAACAGAGCAACAGTTTTTTTAGCGTGGCATCCACAAATTGCCAGGCAGGTGGGAAAAATATATAGCTAGGAACGGACATTACTTCGAATAAAATATTTTTCATCATTTTCATACAATAAACGTGTATTTTCTGTACAAAAATTTCGATTTCATACTTACATACCTGGTAGACCCAATATAATATATTTACCTCACTTTAAAAAAATAACAAAAATAATATCTCGAAGATGGTTCACTTTTGCATAAAGCATTACTGGATTATTTGATAGCAAAAAACATATCCTGCAACCCTTTCACGGGATCGTAACCAATAACCAGTAGCCTTGTATGTGCGAGCGAATGTGTTCGTTCGAGTCGTCGTAATAAAATAAGACTTCACATAGAATTTCTCTTCCATGAAAATCGAATTTAAAAAATCCTGAAATATAAAAAAAAAGCCTTTAATATTCAATAAAAAGAAACGTAATCCCAAAATAGAGTATAACAAATAATACTGCACGGACGGATAAACCTGCCCAAAACGTTGTTCATAAAAGCAGAAAACCAAATTGTTATAGATTATAAGTTGTCACCTATTATTTCTAATAATTTGATTATCTTTTGGTCGATAGCATGTTTTCGACAAAATTCGTAATCAGCGATATTATTTTGGCAGGATTATTTGTTCACGAGATTAAATATCTAATAACGCGATAAAAGGTGTACCGCAATCTTGTAAACCAGCCTCGGCTTTATTGTTGATCGGCACGAGCCAGGCTTATCTGTTTATCGCAGGACAAAAAAAAATCGTTCGTCATATTTCTACAAATCCATACGGGCGCGTTATCCTCGCATCAATGTTACGACGAAAATCCCGCTATCTCGTGTATGTACGATTTCGATCGATGATAACGAGAGAGATAGTAGTTGGAGCTGCTCGGATATAGCCGAGATATAGCGCGGCGAGTTTATACTTATTTCGCGTGTCGCGGACATCCACAATATGAGGATAATACGCGGGGAAAATGGTGTTGAAGTTCACATCGTTGGAAAGCAACAAGTTTCCTTTTTTTAGTGTTCTTATTTACTTATTATTATTATTGCAAATAATTATAACTATTATTATTATATAATTATAAGCATAATAATTATGACCATTGCTTTTATTAATTAATTATAATTATTATAAATAATTATAATAATATTACTATTATTCATTAATTATTACTATTGTTTACTATTAATTACTGCTATTAATAATCAATTATTAATTAATATAACTATTATTATGATTAATATAATTAACTTATTTCAATATAATTATTATTAACGTAATGAAAAACAAAGATTTTTTTAACACATTTCGATGGTGAATTTCTAAACTTCAAAGTTTTCAAAAAAATAGTTGGCTGATTTTGCTAATGAAAATCGGCCAAAACAAAAGTTGAGATGATCTTCACCAGTTTACATTGTTGGGGAGCAATAAAAATAATTCTTTTATTTCTATTTATATTTCCTTATTTTGTTTATTATATTAAAGATTTTTTTCGCACGTTTCGATCGCAGATCTCCAAATAGACATCTTAAAAAAATTATACAGGATTTTTCATAGCTTGAATCTGCGGGGAAGAAGAGCAATTAAAAAAATGTTTATTTTATATGTGCGTGTATGCTCATCTAAATCGAGAAAACACATTCGTGTGTTATATATCTCGATTCACATAAAAAATCAGCTACTTGTTATATGACCGATAAAAACTAAATTTATGCAAAATAATTAGAATTAATGAACTTATTAACGAGATTGAATATTATATCATTATTTTACGATGAAAATGATTTTTTTTTTGGCTCCCTTCTTTCAGCACATTTAGGTGAAAAGACTGAAAAAAAATGAGTAACTTCCGTAGAAATTTTAAAAGTCAGGCATAAAATTTGGAAATTTTGTCTTTCGTTGGTTTTCTTATGATTACTAGAAAAACGATCATGATAAAAATGTTGGACCTCAGTATCTAAAAACTAGAATGTTGTAGCTTCAATTTGCTTTTTTTTATTTTTGCTCTGCGATGATTTTTCGCGGAGATACAGCTTCTTGAAAATGAACCAAAAATGATGGATCTTTTTCTTGATCCTTTAATTATTGCGCGTAGTGTATGACGAAGTGGGTAAAAAAAAATCATGAATTTTGATCGTCTAGTTTCAGAGATATAGCGATTTAAATAAAGCAATGTCTAGCGACGCTCGCGCCACAACTGGAGCAGACTAGAACTAGATTCACATTCCGATAAGATGTATAACCTACATTATAAGGATATTTCGCAATATTTTGAAACTTTTAGCGATTCAGCGGAGAATAAACTTTTCAATGTGACTGTGGCGAGACTACTACCTTAAAGCAAGATTCATATTTCATGTGTGTCACGTGATTATCGACTATTATGAAAATTTTATTGAAAAAAAAGATGATTTTTATTTTATTTTATTGATGATTGATGATTTTATTAATTCTATTGATGAAAAAAAGATGATAAACAAGACCAGCTCCCGTCAGGACAGCCCTTCCTGTCCCCCTGGAAAAAGCTGCTAGCTACGCCAATGTCCCCCTCGTCCAACAAGCCAAACTATCGTACTGAGAACGTGACATAATAAAAAAGAGTAAAGAAGAAGATAAAAACAGGTAGAAATTCCTAGCATTGAGATAATAGCTATGGGTCGGTTCGCTGATGTTTGACTTTCGGTCTCGGTCGATAGATGAAAAAGGGAAACGAACTCCTCCCCCCGCCCCCTCGCATCGCCTTGACCCTCTCTCGCTTCCTCTGTAAATTTATTCAAGGCACGGCGTAATCGGTCGATCAATTTCTCCAGCGTTTCAAAAGTGCGACGTCCGATTGATAATGAGATCGCTATAATATGGTTTGTCATCCGGATAAACGACGGACGCCCCGGCGATGTAGAGTAGCACCTGATGATAATAAAACTCAGTGACGTAGGCGACGCTGACGACGATCCCGAAGATGATCCACGGTGCCTTGTTGACGTAACACCAGAGACGATCGATGAAGACAGCAAGGAGAAGATAATCGGTAAGTGCGTGAGGATTTATCAGTCGCCAGGGTAGAACGACAAGCCAGAAGGAGCCGAGTCGAAAGACGTGTGTCTGTCGTGCGTGAAGTGCGGCAAGATTGGGCGCGCTACCGCACGGATAATCCGTCTCCAATAGATCGCCGTAAACGTAGAGATAGCGATTCCACGTTATACTCGAGGCGAGGAGACTTCCGGCAACGAGAAACATCGCCCATACGACGCTACGTACGCGCATCCTCTTTCGATACACGACACATCCGCCTGTGACACTCGTCGAATCGATCGGCAAAACTGTCTGGAGTTTCTCGTAGCCGTGACGCGGCAAATTTGTTCTGAGATATTGAAAGACACCGATGAGCAAAGCGAGAGTACCCAAGCCGTCGCAAATCGCGTCCACGTAATATCCGGTTGTGCCAATTTTCGAATATTCGCCGCTCAAATTGCCGCAACGTCTTCGTGCCACAACACCGTCCAAATCGTCCAGCCATGATCTCACCTGGAACAACAACACACCTAGCCTTCTCTTGGTCAGGCTCTTCGTCGAGATAAATTTGCCCGCTGCGATCGCCACGAACACGTGGCACGCGCTTATCACGTTCGGCGAAAGCCACCACCAAGTGCTCAGACCAAACAGAGACTCGAACAAGCCTGCTGTAGGGCCGAGTACGTAATAATTCGGGTAATCCAACATTAGACCCTTCACCGTCACCGTGCACAACGGATCGATCGAGCAACTTGGCGATGCGACGTATTCCTTCTCACGGGGATCGACACCCCTCAAACGATAGCCCATCACCCGACCGTACAATCTGCAATCCATCGCTAGGAAGTACAACAGCGTGACGTAACACAATGCCTGGCTGATAACGCTCCAGGGCATTCGCGGGAAACTCGAGAATGGACTCATTTTTTTGTTGTTTTTTTTTTTTTATTACTTAATTCGTGGATGCGGATTTCGTTTGTCTTTGGTGTTTTTATTTAGGGTTTGATTTGTTTTTTTTTCTTCTATTTTAAAGACGCGAAACTGTAACTCGTCAATTTTTTAGGGAATCGGTTTCTTTTTTGGCCGAATTTGTCGCTTGTTCCGGTTTCTTTGGATTATTTATTTGTTTTTTAGATCTGGATTTTTTTAGATTTTATATTGTGAGATTTCTTTATTTTTCTATTTTGTAACGTCGTGTGGTTTTCTATTTGATTTTTTTTTTTCAGTCAGTTTTTCAAATGTTTCTTCAATTTCTTCATTCCAAGATTTTGTGATTCTCTTTTAGTTTCGATGTTTGGGGGTTTTTTAAATTTATTTTTCGATTCTGTATTTTTTTCGATATTTATTTTTCAATTTTTTTTAACTTTTCGCTTTTGAAGCGTTATTAGTTTTTTCTCTTCATTTTTCGATTTTGTAATTTTCTTTCGGTTTCGAGGTTTTGGGACTATTTAAAATTTATTCTTCAATTCTGTATTTTTTTTTCGAATTTTATTGGTCAAGTCTCTTCATTTTTTGATTTTGCAACTTTATCATTGTTCTTTATTTGTTCAATTTTCTGAATTTGCACATGTTTAAGCTCTTTGTTTTTTTTTTTTCTTTATTTAGTAAATCTTTCGAATTTTTAATATATTCAATTTTCGAGCTCTCTCAGTTTGGGTTGATTGAAAAAAATTTCACAACCTTTAGTTTTTTCGATTTTTCACTCGCTTAATTTTATAATGTCTCCATTTTTACTGTACTTTTTAAATTCTTAACATTCTCGAATAACTTTACAAAAAAAACTCGTTTCAAGTTTTCAATCGTTCAACTTTTCAATTCTTCCATTCTTCGATTGATTCACTTTATAAATCCTTTGACTATGAAATTTTTCAACTTTCACATGTAGTTACTTTTAGATTGTTCAATTTGAAAAAAAAATGTTCTCGTTGAAACACTCGCAGTAAGAAAAAAAACTTTTGTGGCGACCGATAAAGCTTGCAGCTCTTCCGTGAAGAACGTAACGACTGATTGTATTTTCCTTGCGTTTGTCACGTCGTCGATTTTTCACGTTACCCGCATCGTCACTTCGTTAAATGAAAAAAAATGTCTCTCAATTCCTATCTTCGTTTGGGTCTATTTTTTATTCTTCATCTTGCCAACGCCTTCGTAACTCAAAAAAAAAAAAGTTCAACTCGTATTCGTTACTATCGTGCACTCGCCGTTGCAGCCGTGCCGCCGTTTTTTATTTTATTTATCGAAAAGTCCGCAGTCATCGTTGCCCGTTGCAATCCTTGATTCCTTTTTTTTTCAACTCCACTCAATTTTGAAATTTTCGCGTGAGTGCATTGAAAATTATCCAGGAAAATAATTTTCCTTCGAGATCTTTTTCACGTTCTCGTATTTCGCGAGCTCGCCGTTCAACGTTTGGGTTTACTTGGGTCAAGTGGAAAAATCAAGTTCGATTGGTAATTGTTCCTGATCGCTTAAATTTTCGATAACTTTTTCCTTGCGATCGATTAAGATTCGTATCGTTTGACAAAGCGACGTCAACAGTCCGTTGATTCTCGACTGTCCCGGATCTGACGTTGGCACTATATGCCGATGTTATTCCATTGTGGACGCCTCCTACCACGTTCCTTTTTTTCTTCTTCGTTACCGCCATTACCTTATCATCGGCCGATTAATCTCGAGTTGGTCGGACGTCGATAGTGTCGACGAGTGACGATGCTTTTCTTCGATTTTTCACATTTTCAACATTGCCACGTACGGAAGGAATTTCCACCCTCCAAAACGCTTCTTGGCACATACTCGTCACTCGATTACTTCCGGTTGCTGTGAAGGCGCCACCGGCCGCAGCGACGAATTTCCCAACGTCACGATCTGGCCCGCGTTGGACGAGGCCACAGAGAGAAATCTATGCCCGATACATCCGGTCACCCATCCGAGTATTGACCCGGGCCAAGGATGCTTGGGGAGATACGTCCGAAACCTTGTTTTTCTTTGTTACGAGAAAGCGATGACATCGTTTCGTCGACTCAACGAAGCAAACGTGGAACAGTGGACTCAGCTATCAGAAACTAATAGCTGAGAAACTCCGCTTCCTCGCAAGCCGCGCGACCGTAGATAAGATACACGGAACAGTGAATGAATGAAGAGCAGCGAATGGACGGAAAGTGATTTACAGTTTAAGGGCTTACATACACCTGGTTAGGTAAAAAAGATCGATTTTTCAAAAAAGTGCTCATTCGAAGGTACTATCCTTTGAGTGTCTACCCTGAAAATTTCATAAGGAAATTCGCAGTAATGACGAAGTTGTAGCGTTTTGTAACTGACCGGGTGAGCAACGACTAACGGTTGGGGCGCAGGTAGACGCGGCCTTTGTCATCTGTTTGACTATGAGTTTGACTATGAATGAAGTTAACACAGCAAAAAAAAAAGATCTAATGGAAGCGTCAACATCTAAGGAAGATCCGTCATATGGCCCAGGAATCGACGATTTCATGTAAGTTTAAAATGAACCAGTTTTTTCAGTGTAAAGTGTACTCAAAACTTTAAACGCGTTTTACTCGAAACAGTGTTTTCAAAATCGGTACCAGAAATATCTCCGCAACTACTGGACCGATCGGGATCAAGTTTTGCACAGTTATGCTTCACACAATAATCTAGTACTTATCGAGCCATTTTTTCGATACCTGGCATAGTTTTTTTTTTTCATCATAAGTACTGAACAATTTTGAGGCGAAAAATCGCCTGTTTTATTCCAGTAACTGCCATGACCCGAAAAAAATTAAATTTTTTAATTCCGGCTCGATAAGTACCAGTTTTATCCATCTACTTTATGAAAGAAAAATATTTTTTTTTAGATAAAAAATGGCAGAGGTCGAAGGTCCTTCTGGGATATTCTAGAACATTCTCGAACATCCTGGAAACGTTCTGGAACATTCTAGAACATTCACGAACCTTCTGAAAGATTCTATAACATCCTGGAACATTCTAAAACATTCTGAAGCATTCTGGAACATTCTAGAACATTCACGAACCTTCTAAAATATTCTATAAGGTTCTGGAATATTCTAGAACATTCTCGGACCTTCTGAAAGATTCTATAACATTCTGGAACATTATACAACATTCCCGAACATTCTAGAACATTTCCGAACATTATACAACATTCTCGAACATTCTAAAACATTGTGGAACATTCTAGAACCATCTGGGAACATTCTAGAACATTCCGGAACATTATACAACATTCTCGAACATTCTAGAACATTGTGGACCATTCTAGAACCTTCTGGGAACATTCTGGAAGCTTCTAGGACATTCAGGAACATACTGGCCAATCTCCACCACTTCAGCACTCGATGCCCAGCTGCTTCGCCGACTTCCCATGAGAAGTACATTGGTGCGATTCCCTATTTAGACACCCATATCTCCAAACCCAACCCCTGCAGTTCCAAACCGAAACCTTCTTCGTGGCTGTGGGATGGAGGGCTACCATACTAAATAACCCCCATGGGGCTGTGGGGTCAGGTTGCGGAGTTATAGCGGGACGCACGGACAAACCATACTTACATTTATTATATATATTGATTTTTTGGGTTTGATTTTCATTTATTCGAGTTTTTATTTGTATGCATTTGTTTGGTTGGGTCTGAGTTTGTCTGCATTTCTTCGAGTTTGTCTGTTTGGATTTATTTGACATTGATTGGGTTTTTTTTTGGAGGTTGTTCGAGTTTATTTACTTTTGTATTGGCTTTACTAGAGTTTGTTTGCTTGTGTTCGGTTCTATCTGAAAATGTACAGTCCATACAAAAAGATGTGTACTGTAGTGGAAAGCGATACCATTCTCCCATGTATACATCCCTTTTTCCCATTCATTCACGAACCAAAGCCACGTTGCATAAAACAAACGTTTTGCCCGCTATGAAGCAAATCAAATAATTGTGCCGCTAACGATTTTGTACCGCGCGCCGAACTTGTTTCTCGCACTACTGAATCATAACATGATAAAAAAGTGAACAAAGATGAAAAGAATAAGAGAGCTGCAAAATTGAACGGCAAAGAAATAGAAATTGAGCGGTAGAGGAAAAAATCTCGTGTACTGACTTGCGGGACTTGAGTGCTCTTTCCGGAGCCCGTTTCACCGACGAGGACGAGCGTCTGGAACTTTTCGAGGAGATATATGATGTGGTCTTTGTTACGGGCGATGGGCAATCGCTGACGCTGGAGAGTCAGGGCCAGAGACTGATTGGCGTTGTAGACGAACTGAGTAGACGAGTGAGCATCTATATCCGGCTTGTCCTCCTGCCAAGTGTTATCGCCTGAGCGCAAAAAAAAAATGAACTTACTTCGCGAACAAAGATTTCGGGGGGAAATTTGATTCAATTTGATGTCCAATCACGACGGGGAAAATGTCTGTGGATGAGAATCGCTTCAAGGGCGTTTCGGCTACGAAAGTCGACATAACCTATAAATCGTCGAAAAATATCGATCCGAGGAGAATCTGCCAGGCGCGGACGATGACAGCGTGATAAACATAAAAGCTCGAAATGTGATCCGCGTTGAATTTGGCCCAATAGCACGCAATTGTATCGCGAAATTCATGTAAAAGTAAAACTTAACCTACAAATTAGACGTTTCTTTGCGTATCTGTTTTTGCCGTACCTGGCGCGAGAAATTTTGGCTTGAGAGACATTTTTCTCGCGAACACTGAGGCGTTGGTGTTTTTTGTTTTACTGGATTAGCGTTTTATCAGGATTTTGAAGCCGGCTAATCGCGATTTTAACGACGTAAACAAGCGACGTGCGCTGCCATTGTCGAGAAACAACTGACGCGACGCGTTGTGGCAAGGCTTGGAACTTGAGCGTGAACCTCAGGGTGGTAGACGCCTCGGTCGGTAAGAAAAGATTTGCGGCTGTTTTGAACATTGCGACAGCTACAGACTATTGCAATTGCAAAAATTTCCCAGCTTAGAAATATTTTTTAACAATACAACAAGTTGGTAAATTGCCCAATAATAATTCATTTTATTCCCAAGTTGCGGAAACTTCCGCAGCCTGCGGAAAACTCATTGTATTTTTATTCCCACTCTTTCAGCTAAAGAACGGTATCGAAACCACGGTCTTACATACAAGTCTGGAAACTCCATTATTTCACATGGTTCCTTTACCAAAGATCGACGCTGGCGTCGCTGCAATCGAGGGGTGTTATGTGCGACAGAGACAACAATAGCCACGCGTTCGCGTTATAGCCTAAACTATATAATAACTATAATATCATTTCGTCCGTAAAGGTTTTTCCGGTACCTTCCGTCTGTAAACCTGGGTCTTTCAATTCCTGCCGTTTTTTCACCTAGTTAATACATTCGGAAAATTTTGAACAAATCCATGCTAGTGTTCGAACCATTCAATTTAATATATCAATCATAAAACTATAGGAAAGTGCATTTTTGCATATATTTTATGTTAAATAAACGCAGCAACTCGGTAGGGAAAAAATGGTAACTTTAAGAAAAAAAACAATAACGTTATTTAATAACCGGCAAATTAAAGATTAATAGTACAGCTTTAAGAAAAAAATTATTTAGGTTCATTTATTTTAAACTTAATGCTTAAGTTTGGACAAGTAAAAAGGCAATAAATCATGTACTTATACATTCCTGTTCACACATTTTATTATCAAAGAATATTTTTTTCTTCTATTTTACAAACTTAAAACTATTACTTATACTTTTGATTTGGCAAACTAAATTTTATATAGTAAAGAAATATTTTACGGCGTCGGCTTCCTTTTCCAGTCTCCTGTTGAACCTCCTCTTTATTTTCACTTTCCTCCGATTCTGAATTTGGAATACTGGTTTCGCTGGTGTCCCTGTCAGCCTCTTCAATACGATCGATCTCTTCTTCGCTTTCTTCACCACCAAATTCTAAGATTTCGTCTCTCTCCTAGACTTTTGCTCCGATTGACTTAAAACTTTGGGCGAATATTCTAGGCATATTGAAATATTAGATAATAAAAAAAAATTGATTTTTTGACGTTTTCGAACCCTCGTAACCCCTTAATACAAGCGCACGGAAACGATTGTTGACTGTATTTTTTTTACGAGGAATCATACAATACGTATTCGTCTCTCGTATTCCTACGCCGCACGCAACATCTTCCACTTTTCTTCGCAAAAAAAAAAACGCGTACGGGAAAATAACTCCAATAACATCGCTCGAATGTTCTTTGGGAAATTGTCGAATTTTATTAATTTCTCGTTGTTTCGTTTCTTTCCATTTTGCCAATGACAGCGTCCCGCTTACCCTCTACATATTTGTCTCCGATGAAATAAACGATATACATAGGTATTATTATATACATGCGTTATATGTACATACAGTAGCGCGTTTTTCATTTCTTCGTTCTTCTTCTTTACACACGTAATAAAATATTAAGTACATAACAAGGAATGTAGGGCGTATGTTAAAATATTTTCTGAGCGGCTTTCCTCGACCGATTTCAGAACTGTTTGTCCATTTGTTCTCTCTCTCTCTCTCTCTCTCTCTCTCTCTCTCTCTCTCTCTCTCTCTCGATTTTGTTTCTCTTTAAAAAAAAAAGCACTTCGATAACACGAGTTAATGAAGGACTGGAGGATTTCGCTCATTTGAGAGTTCCGTCGATCGCTGATACACCGTTCGAGTTTATCGTCGCTTTTTCCGGTAGGCACTTCATGATCGTGGGCTCGATCAGTTTCCACACTTCCGCCAGCTGTTATGAACGAAAAGTATGCATTCAGTTTTTAATTCAATTTCGCCAACAACTCGTAATATATTATTGCCAGAAGCATTTTTTTTTCAAGCTTCACATGTTCGGCCTCGCAGCACAGTTTATTTGCTTCAAGGTGGATTAATTCTTCTTTATCTTGAAAAAGTGCGCACTTGTTGAGCGTACAATACCAGCGAAAAGTTTCGTTCGATCGGAATTTCAGTACTTCGACAAAAATCAGACAAACTTCATACGTGTTGAAAAGTTGCTGCGAACATTGATTTCGAATGCTAAAAAATTATTAACAAAGAGTTCAAACAAAAGTTTCATCAAGGAATAATGTGGAATAGGCGTGAAACGTCATTACACTTGAAGTAAAGCCTCAAGCATTTAAGAAAATACTTAAAAATGTTGAAGTTCTATGTTTATGTAAGTTTTATTAAGTATATGCTGCATGCGCCTTTGATCAGTGACCAAGGATGAAGTTCTTTCGTAGCTTTACTATTCAACTTTATACACTAAATATTATTTTCTACTTTTTCGTTCAATTGTTTATAAATAAAAGCTTGTTCTCGAAAAGATTTTTTTACGTTTCTTCTTTTCCAGTATTATTAATGAACGAAGTAGACAAACCACTTAATTAATTAAGAGGCTATTCCACTGTGATGGCCCAAAAAATAAGCTATTTTTAATAATTTTTTTTTTCGAAAATTGTTGCATGTATCGGTACAAACGTTTTTTTTTTGCTTTAAGCTACACTCTTCCGCGATAGAAAACATTTTTTTGTTGTTGCATGTAAATGTATATTTATTGAACAATTGATAATCGTGTAAAGGCATGAAAAAAAAATATGCCGATGGCGTTGATGATTTGCGGTAATCTGAAACTAAAAAATTCGAAAAGATTCTTAATCTGTATGAGTGTCGCTATCGCCCGAACTAGAATTATTATTTTATATTGCAAAATAACAAGATGGCGTCGGTTTTTTTGCAAGTGTTCAAAAAACAGGTTTTTTTCGTCATAATTCGGGCGAAAGTATAAGTAAAAAATTAATATTTTTAAAAATAATTCTAGTTCGGGCGATAGCGACACTCTTACAGATTAAGAATCTTTTTGCATTTTTTTTTGTTTCTGATTACCTGGAAAGCGCAAATCATCAACGCCAGCGACATACTTTTTTTTATGCCTTTATACGATAATAAATTGTTCAATAAAAATACTTTTATATGCAAAAAAAAATTGTTTGGGTTTCTATAAGAGTGTACCTTTAAGCGAAAAAAAAATTTCGAAGGCCGTCTCTCGCACGTCGAGAGAGATCCGTGAGCGAAGAATCTCACCTCGGAATGTCCGCGTATCTGAACCTTAACGAGACTCTGCAGTACCGTGGCAAGGATTTCGAGATGCGCGTGGACCAGTTGAGTCTCCATGTGAAGGCAATGAAGGGAAAAAGAATTTCTTAACTCAACGTTCGCTATTACGGATTCTTGGGCGACCATCTTGTTCTCCAAATACTCGACAGTGTCCGCCTAAAGGTGAAAAATAAAAATCATTTACAGTTGACGGAACGAACGTTTCTCTTGAGATTATCGAAAATTGGCTTTTTTTTTACATCCGTGCCGCGAATGACGCCCTGCATTTGGCGCTTTTTCAGTGCCAGCATCGTCGAGAGGGCTCGCTGATGATCGGCACTGACCCCACGCTCGTGTCGCTCGCACAAAGTTCTGTGAGCGACGAGAACGTCCAGGAGAAGATTGAGCCTCTCGCACAGCATCGTTTCTTCCCTCACAGCCTGCTGCAACGCTCGCGCTGACAGGAGATTGAATTCTCTTCGAAAAAAAAAAATGTCATTTGCATTCTAGTTCGCGTCTGCTCCGGTCGCTTCGTGGCGCTTAGCGTCGCTAGACATTGCTCAATTTAAATCGCTATATCTCTGATACTAGACGATCAAAATTCATGATTTTGTTTTTACCCACTTCGCCATATGTTTCTCTGTAATTGAGAATTAAAAAAAAAATCTGTAGAAAAGTTTCGAAGTTATTGAGCGAAATGTGAAATTTTTCACTGCTTCCTATAAGATCACGTGTATTGAACTGACATTTTTTATTGCCAATATCTCGAAAACGGAACGGTGAATCCTTTTGAAATTTTGCAGGTAATCATTCAATAATGCCTTGAATAAATCTCCAAAATTATGGAAATAATAATTGGTCAATGTTACCAAAATGGTAACATTGACGTCACTAGCTCAAAGTGCTCGACTTTGCAAATTTGATTACGAAAAAAACTGAACGGTCAATATATCTCAAATTTTTTCCAAAGTGTGCATAACGTATTCGTCAAGATCATATAAAAATTTCAGCCCTGAAAGTTCGATTCTTCTCAATGATCCTACCTCCTTGAAGCAAAATAAAAAAGAAAAGCAAATAATTAAACGTACTTCGAAATGACGTGAAATCCTTTTTTCATGTCAGGCCACACGGTCGAACCTCCGCTGGCCCAGCCGCTCGTGCCGTAAGGCTCGGTCGCCAGATTCGTCAATTGGCTGCCCAATTCGGCCATATCAGCCGCGTAACTGTGTGACCTGATAGCGAGACAATCCGCGATATTCTTCAGCCTCGATATACCCAACAGTATGACTCTTATTTGATCCCGGCTGTTCGCGAATTCCGTAAGTGTCTCGGGTGGCACGAGTTCCTTCGCCCTCGAGGACAATTCCGAGGTCGCGAATTCGTCCGGTACTCGCCTGAATACTTCGCGTATCTTGTGTTGCGTCTCCTCGCCGGTATACGTGAAGAAGAAATGAACGATAGGATCTTGTCTCACGATCGGATGTCGCGCGATCAGCGTCAAGAAACGCAGCAAAGATCTTCGCCGTTCCTCGAGAAATTGCGAATCGGCTGAAAAAAAAGCTACAGAAAATTATGTATCGTCAATGTGCAAAGGTTCGAAATATTTTTAGCGCCGGAAATAATGATTTTTTCTCGACTTTTTTTTTACATCGAACAAGAGCCTGACCGATCCATTTTTGCTCGAGAAATGAAAAATGCTTCAATTTCTTGCTTTCGGTGTGATAGATTGGGAGAAATTTAAAAAAATTCAGCGCAATCTTCGCTTACCTCCAACGATTTTTTTCGGTGGCAGCTTCGGTATGAGCCTGTAGGGAAATCTTGCGATCAGGAGCTCGTGCAACGAGACGAAATCGTTGTAACGTCTGTGCACGATTGAGTTGAATGCCTGGAGATTATAATCAGAATAATAATTATTATTATTAGTCTCACTACTGTTAGAATTATTATTACGATTCTCCTTTATTCTTGGTGTTATTGTCGTTACTATTATTACTAGTCGCACTAATAATAACGATAATTATTGTTTTTGTTACTATTATTATAATAGACTTATTGCTCCGAGTACACACTTCCTCAGTTTGCACTGAGGAACATTCCACCTCCCTGTAGAGGGGGGGGGGGGGGGGGGGGGGATAGGCTCGATCTCAATCTAGACCGGAATAATATTATTATCGTCTTATCGATTATTATCATCGTCGTCATCATTATTATAATTATTAATGTTATCGCTTTCATATATAACTTCTTTTAAATTTATAACACTATAATTGGTCAAGGAAAAAATGACGGTGAGGTTTGCATCGTTGGAACGCAACGGAAATGGATTTTTTTTTCTTTCTAATATTTCCTTTGGCAAATCAGAGCTAGGAAAATCACGCGAACATTTTTTAGCATTTTCATTTAGCGATCTACAACAAATTTGCAATATATGATTCTCGATAATGTAATGAAAAATAAGAAATTGAAAAGAACTTCCGTTGCATCCCAACGATGCAAACTTCAATCCCACAGGAAAAACAAAGTAGGGTAGGGAGGGGCATGTTGAGCAGTCGGATAAGTTGGGCAATCGAAATATCTGGAAAACTAAGCACCGCACGCGGGTGCATCAAACGGCGGAAAGGGAGGTATGGTGGAGGAAAACACATCGCGCCATCGCTCGTTGCCGTGCAGCGCACGAGACAGTAACGCGGGACGTTTCATTATTTTTGCACCCAAAAGTAAAAAAACAACGTGATCGAAAGATTTTCTTCTACCATTGTATGAGAAAAAATATTTTAAAGTTCATTGCAATTAATGTTAATGTTTCAAAAGCTAACTAATTAACAAGCAACTGTTCGTTTATTACTGCATTATACCAAATTATGTTGCATACGTCTGATTTTTTAATGCAATTCTTACTTTGCCCAACTTACCTCATACTCGTGCTCAACTTACTCCAATATCGGGGCAGGTTGAGCAAATATAGCTTTAGTCATTTGAGAGCGATTATGCGTGAAACAATAAGGATAACAAGAATTTCGTCTACAGCCTTTTTTTCCCAGATAAATTTCCTATTGACCAAAGTAGGTTTCATTTTTATACGGCAGACTGTTAAGGAATTACAGGGTGATAATTCTGAACTTGCTCAACATGCCTCTCCCTACCCTATGGCAAAAGAAAAAAGTTTACAAAAAGTTTTAAAAAAAGTATACCTTGCTGGTGATCTGATACTCCACGTGCTTCAAAAATATGCCCTTTCTCTCGGGCACCAGATTAACTTCAATGTCGTCCAATTTACATATGTCCGTGTAGGTGATGCCCAACTTGGCGGGATTACTACCGCGGTAGAGTCTCTCGGCGAGAAACGTCACCTCCGACCAATCGCCCAGGACAGGTACAGGCAGTTCTGCGTTCACGATTCAAGATAGAAGAGAAATCGAGTAAATAATGTTTTAAAAAAATCGTAATATTGCATGTAAATAGAAGGTGGAAGAGAGGGGAGGGGGGGGGCAGAGGTTGTACCTTGAGATTCCGAGTTTTCCAGGAGTTTGTCACTGGGTTGTTTTCCGGCTTGGGCAAAGGCGACGAGGGCCAGACCCTTGTACAGCCCGCTCCTCGTCAAGTAGCCCAATTTGCTGTCCACCAGTTCCCATATCTGTGAAAAATTGCAATAAATGAAAACAAAAAAAAATAGCAAAGTGCGTAGCAAATACACCGGAAAAATAAAGTCTCTCATCATGAACTACAAATGCATCGACAGGAAAAGAAACCTCTTAAAAAAAAAGAGAAACGTCTTCAATGGTCAACTATAAATGCATCGAAAAGAAATATCTTCGATGGTGCATCGTAAATGCATCGAGACTTGAAAGAAAGAAAAATCGCAACCGAACAAACTGATAAATAAACAACGAATCTTCAGAGTACAAAAATTACAATTTACAGGAGAAAAAAAAACATTCTTTTATTGAACAATGCGGTTTAGAATTAATATCTGGAAGCAGCTCCGGCATAAAAAAAAAATTCTGCATCGAAGCAAACCCAAAGACGATAGAAAATATTCATATTTGAAAAAAATAAAAAAGTGCTTCTAACGGAATTTCGGAAATTTCATAATCCTCCAGTTATTTGTCATCCGAGCAAGCGATAAAAAAAAAAAGAGAGAGAGAGAGAGAGAGAGAGAGAGAGAGAGAGAGAGAGAGAGAGAGAGAGAGAGAGAGGGAGAGAGGGAGAGAGAGAGAGAGAGCGAGAGCGAGAGAGAGAGAGAGAGAGAGACCGAGGATTCGCATATACAGCGTGGCTGCTCAAATAAAGGATACCGCAATTGGCGAGAACTATTTTTGGCCGGGACATTCATTATGTCCCGTTACGACGGAGGTAGGCTCTATTATAACAGTACATAGTCAGGAGACTAAATATAAAACTGTAAAGACGTAATAATGATGACGTGGAAGTTTGCATTGTTGGAACGCAACGCAAATAATATATTTCTCATTACAAACTTTTTTTTTTTTTATAGATCAAAAGCTACAGCAAACATTTTTTTGAGATCCTCTTTGGAGACTTACACCCTGCATCTATCGAAAAAGATTTTCAAGAGCAAAGAAAATGGAGAAGAGAGAGAAAAAAAGTAATTCCGTTGCATTCCAATGATGCGAACTTCAACAGTATTAATAATGTGCATGCTTTGTGGTTAACGGATAGTTACGTGTGAGAAGTTTCTCCAATATATCATTTAGTGTTAAATGACGCATTACCATATAAATATATATCACAAAAAAAGAATCAATTTTTGGAAAATCCTAGAGTGGCCCAAGGCCTTAATAGTTTCTTGAATGGGTCCTCAAAAATTTTTAAAAATCTATACAAAAACCGCTTAGCGAGACTAATACATTAAAAAAAAATTGCTATAGACCTTCAAGTGACCTTGACAGTTATATCGGAATAAAAAATAATTGTCATATATTTTACCCGGCACTGGACCAAGCTACTTTTCTTTATGAAATTTTTCATAATAATGCGTAATTTCTGAGACAGGAGCTACACTTAAAGCGGGACACCCTATACACACACACATAAAGGTTGGCATTGCAGAACATTGAAGAGTGAATGTATTCCGTTGGTGCCGGACCCCTCGCTCGTTTCTCTCATCGACATGACCGGGCGTCATTAAACCTTAATCGTCGATCGAGCTCTCGAGCATACAGGCGAGAGAGCCGAGATGATTTAACCGCGATATATGTATCGCAAAGGGAGCCCAAACGTCGACAACGCTGCTGGTTATTAAAAATAAAATAAAAATAAAAAAAGCAGAAAAAAAATAATAATTCTTTTGACCTATTTGCGATTGTAGAGAGCGTAACGGCAAAAAAGGAGAAGAATCGCAGAAGGTGAAGGGAAATCATTGGGAATAACGATGATTTATTTCCATTTTTATAGTAATTTTTCAATTTTTCATTTTATTATTGAGGCGTCTCGGGGTGGGACGAGCGAGTGTAGTCGATTGCTATATCGATTGTTGCGGATCTTAAAAGATGTGGATTCGATAAATGAAGCAAGGCTATATTTGAGTTGACTAAATCTGAAGTTTGCTGAATTTACTTTTTTTTTTAAGCTTGGCTGTTTCGTAATTTTCTATAAAAAAAATTGAGTATAGTATCCGACCGTACGAACGTTTTATTATTATCGCGAAATAATAGGCAACGTGTCTCATAATCTGGTCGGATTAGCTTCAAATTCATAACATTTTCTATCCTACCACCGAATGATGTTTTTCATGTTTGCCCATTCGTTAATAACAAATGATCAAAGTGGTTTTTTTTTGGACGAAAATTGAACTCTTTTTTTTCCGCAGCTAGCCACTTTCGCAAATTGCAAAATTTCTAAAAGAAAAAGGGAAATAGTTTAAGGTATTACTGGATGGACCGTCGGGCAAAAAAGTTAGTAAAAAATGGGCTAATCGTGGATTTACAAGTCGAGATCATGATGTACTTGTCTAGCCTTACAAATAGCTAATTTAATAATAAATTAACACTTAGAAATGTTAATTTTCCAATTTTCATAATAATGGAAGTCAAATTCGACGATATTGGCGTGTGCTTGACTGAGGTTTTGTCAGTGACTGTACATCTGTTCAACAAAAAAGATTCTCAATTTTTAAATTTAATTAAAATGTTCAGATTATCTTATTATTATCAATAATTACCCCAAAAACTCAATATATATTGAGTTTTCCAATGATTGCTATTAATTCATCGTTAAAAAACGCGATAATCCTCATTACTTTAATTAATTTCTCGACAATTACTCAGTCGATTTATTTGAAACTTAGCATAATCGATCGCTTGATCCTAAATCTTGATGATATAATATTTTCCGAATATACGGCGATTTCATTCCATTGGTTTGGCAAGCATTAACGTCTTCAGAAGCTTTTTTCCCTATACGCGACCGTGTTAAATTCATATGTTTATAACTACTAAATTATTAATTATTATTCTATCAAGAACAATCGTTCCTCGAACCTTCAAGAATTTTAGCAATTTTTTAAATATTCATCCAGTAATACCTTAAGGGTTTTTTTTGACATTTGCAAACTCACGTAGAGTTTGAAAATTTCAAAAAATCAAACACTATTTTTGAAGTCAGTGGACACGATTTCTCATAAACTAATGCACCGATCTTATTGAAATTTTGCACACTTCTTCAAAATATCATTGACTAGTGATTGAACGAAGGTTTTTTTTTTCGATTACAACTAATTTTACAAGGCTATGCGTAGTGTAAATTGTACCAAAAATTGAACTATTTTGCATACAACTCTGCGAAAAATTCAAATTTCAATTTTTTTTAAAATCCTTCGTTCAATCACGAGCTACACTTATCTACTAACAGAAAAAAATTGGTTTTTTAATTTCAGATAAAACTATCATGAGTTATCCTGACCACCACGGGGACACTGTTTTTTTAGGGCTCTCCGGAAATCAGATCCAACCGGCGGAATTTCCCAAATTTTTTAATGAAATTTTTTAAAAAATATTGTTGAAATGTTGCTCTTTTATGTGCTTAACATTTTGAATAAAATAATGTATATATTATATTTAAAAAAAAATAGAGAAAATATGCTTTTTTTGGCTTCGAAAATCACCTCTAAAACACAGCGCTCTGGACAAAAATTGACGACTGCCTTCCAATTGACGCGAATTTGAGCGAAGATCTGACGTAACAGGGACAATACATTATTGCGCAAAATACTTTGTTTCGTTTATTTTTTTGTTTTTGTAACCGCATACGAAACTTTACTCGACTCCGTGCAATGTAATAATTAGGGTCCTCGAGACAATCGCATTGAATAATTGCTCACATCGAGAAGAAGAGTACGCGAGTACACATGTACGCGGCTCATTCCTTTTTTTTTCTGGAAAACCACATTATTATGATTCGACTCTCGTTATCGAGAATAAAACGGGCGTGCTCGGGTCATGTCATGCGATTAAAGTGCGTTTCGCTATGTTCGCCGCACGAACTCGCCAATTAACGAGAAAATTTCTCGTGCAGCATTATCATTGTTATTATTATTATTATAATGCGGAGATTGAAACGACAATGAGGAAACGATCGCAATGTATCATCATCGCGTTTCTAACCGTGTGTAATTTTCGATTATGACGTTTCGTTTTTTTTATCACGTTATAAATTTACTTGAGATCATTTTACGAGGGTAGTATGTTTTTTTTAAATTCTTTTATCGGGACTTCGTCGATTATGGCTTCTCTTTTCTCTGTATTTTTTCATTCAATGAATATATATATATAGACGAAGATATGGAGCAAGAAAAATAATCGAGAGCTATACGAATGAAGAAACGGATCCGGAAATACAACGAGACTGGAGTAAAATTGAGAATTCGACGTATTGTAGGGAGCACAAAAATGGCAAGACAACATGTCTATTCTTTATTTCTCTATTCTCAGACATCTCTCTTCTTAAATATCTCTATTCCAAAATATCTCATGTTTAAAACATTCCTCTGCCGAAATATCTCTACACGGAGAGAATTAAATGTTAAAAATTACCGTGCAGTAACGGTAACCAGATGACAACCCTGAAACTTCGCTTATTATTACTGAGTAAAACACAGATTTTCACGAAAATAAAATAAAATTTCTTTTTCAGATAGAAAATTTTACCAGATTTTCTAGTAAATTTTCATGTGTAACAAAATAGGCAAAACTTAAATTTAAAAAAATATATAATATCAGCGAAATTTTACTGTGCATTTTATTATTTTATGCCTTTCAAAAATGTCTATAAAAAAGTATCGTCTTTATAACAGTTATTTTAAGATTTATTATAAAATTTAATGAGTGTTATAGGAAAATGTATTGTGCTCTCGGTAAAAATTATCGTGCGCGCTACCCTTTTTGTATAGTTAAAATTTAGCTACGTATTTGAAATTTTCTGTAACGTGAGTTAAAAAAAATTTGTCGCATACGAATTATTATGCTTTTCTCACTTGGTCACCACATTGAAATATATCACGGTAATTTTTACCGTGAAATTCACGACAAAAATTACTTTTTAATTCTCTCCGTGTATTCGTAAAGATAACAAACCCAAACAAACTCACTTCCGAATTATTTCTGCGGATTAAATATTTTTGCGGATTAAAGATTAAATATCTCCATTCCACAATATTTCGTATCCGAAACTTCTCCATTCTTAAATATCTGTATTCTTCAAAATCTCATGTGACATAGAAATCTGTATTCCAACAATGTACCGGCAAAGTACTGATTCAGGGTTTGTCTCAAGACTGGCAATAATATCTGGCCCGAAACTGGGCACTTGTTCTGAGTCAATACCCGTAAACAATGTCGAGCCGATTCATGGCACTATGACTTGGACAGGTGTTAACAAACCGAAGTTGTCTCAATACTGATTTTGACTTGGACGAGGCTTGGGCCTTTGGTAGTAAAAAAATTGCCTCGTCATCAATAATATCCGCAATTAATTTACAAATTCTTGTGAAAAAGGGGTAAAAGAAATTAGCTCTTCCAGTGGCCTTGACTTATTAATGTCAAAGAGAATGATCGACAAATTCCCCAGATTTGAAAAAAGTCAAGAGCAAAGTGACGAATAGAAGAATGAAACGATGATTCACAATTGATGTTCCTCGTCCGTCTCGGTGTGGTTTCCCGTGGCTCGCACGAAGAATCCGACTCATGTAGAATGCGTGGGCTGCTGTTCGTCCAAAACGGCCGTTTCAACGACGATAACATTTATTCGATATCGCTTTCCGCCTCCCGGTTGTGCGGAGAGGCACAGGGAAGAAGGGACTGATTGGGAGAGAGAAAAACAGACACAGAGAGAGAGAGAGAGAGAGAGAGAGAGAGAGAGGGAGGGAGGGAGGGAGGGAGGGAGGGAGAGAGAGAGAGAGAGAGAGAGGGGAGAGAGAGAGAGAAAGAGAGAGAGAGAGACATATAGACAGACAGGCAGAATCACTGAACGTTCCTCGATCCTAGTACTGCTGACCTTTCAGACTCGGCACGTTTCAGCTGAGTTTCCAAAAGGTCCCAACAATCCTCGGCCTTTCGTACGCATTCTGTCACAATTACGCACCGCCTTAAGGCAGTAGTCTGCTTTACAGGCTTCAAAAAATCGATTTTTCGTTTTTGTCTTAAATCTATTCCAAAACTATCCAAGAATATGTGTTCAAAATTTTAGAGGCCAATTCGACATATTTTCGAAGCTAGATCAGTTTTAGTGGCCGAGCGTCGAGCAGGTGCGAATGCTCGGGCAGAACTTTACAGCCCGTTTTCTCGAGTTTTCATTTTCACAAGTTTTGGAAAACGGTGCCGGCGATAGTAAAAACAATATATGTCCGATCGAAAAAAACCAAAGTGATCTAGCTTCAGTATTGAATTATCTTCTATTTGAACTAAAAAAGTTGGACAAAAGTACTATTTAAATTACTTGTTTTGCAACTTAAAGTGAATTTTTTTTTTCAAAAAAGTGAATTTTTTTTTCAAACTTCGAAAAAATTTGGAATTTCGTCATTTCTTCGGTATTTTTTTAGTTCATATAGAAAAGGAGCTTATAAAAACTAAAAAAAAATTTGGTTCCACTGTTTCAGATGCATCGCACGACCTCCATCACCGGCACCGATTTACGAGTGCACACTCCAGGCGCCCCAGAAAAATCGTTACAACTTTGGCAAATTTCAATAATTTGTAATAATAAAAATTGTTTTTTAAAGCTTGAATATAATATACTATCGTCTCAAAATTTCGTTTACCGCAATCATTTCCTTCCCTTTCAAAAAAATTGTTGAAAAAACGCTTTTTTTTCGGCTCCTAAAGCAGACTACTGCCTTAAAGCATCGCAATCTCTCCATCTATTGCATATATTTTCAAGAATTTTTTTTCATATTAAAATTTATTCTCCATATTTTAATATTTTTATACATAAAAATAGAAATTTCAAAGGACAAAATTATTTTGTAATTAAAAAAAAAAAATTATCTTGGTCATCTGCCTGCGCCTGAAGTTACCCCGGCTTTCATCTTGTCGACGCGAAATCTTAAATTTGGCGCATCTGAAAACAAAATGTCGAGTATTTTATTATTAAGTGGAGTTGTAGTTATGACTCTTAGTTAAAACTTTCACCCTCGATAAAAAGAAAACAAAATGGCGCAGGTTTTAATTTTTCGAAGTTTTTTTTACTACTTAAATTGTTTCAAAATAGGATTAAATATTAATGAATATTTATACGGTTAGTAGGGGGTCGAAGAGAATGCATAGAATAATAATAATTAGGCCCCTCTAGAGAAAAAAAAACGGCATATTTTCTGATTTTTTTTTTTCAGCGAAACCATAAAATAAATCGGAATTACAAAATAGGGGTTTTATTATACACGTTATTGACTATACAAAATTATTTTTTCACAGCGATACATGTCAAAATGGCGACTGTGCAGCATTTTTCCGATGACGCCTTTATTTCTGAAAGGTCAATGCCCGGACCAACAGCTCCTATAATTTTTTAGTTATGAGACACTAAAGTTTTTTCGATTATATATAAGAATAGCTATAGAAGTACGTAGGATTTTTTTGATATATTGTTTTTTGTCAAAATGGCGCATTTCTAAAACAAAAAGTATAAAATGCCATGAGACAATGGTCAGAAAATTGTTTATAAAAAAGGAACTATGCAATATAATAAAAAAAATCCTACGTAGTTGCCTCAGAAAATGTAATTCTAAATATACAGTTAAAATTTCAAGTGAATCGGTTGAACTTTGTTTGAGTTATGAGTCCGGCCGACTTGAAAAATGTAGTTTCGAGTTAAACGCGTTTAAAGTTGGTAGAAAGTCACGACATGAATGAAGAGGGGTTGCGCTAGAATTCGAAAAATCGAGTACTTAGAGATTTTTCACACCCATAATCTTTTGGAATATAATTTTTCTAGGTACTAAGGTACATTTTTAACGAAAAAAAAAATCGATTTTTAGAAAATCCTAGAATGACCTAAGCCCTTAAAGTTTCTCTTGTAAAAATGTACATAAAACTTTAAAAAACAAAGCCTCTTACCTTCAATCAGCGATGCCTGGTCCATACATTATTCCTTCAGCTTCTTCAAAAGCATCACTTTCTTGGGTATTTTTTATTTCGGATTCTGTTCTGTCGAGCTTTGGACGCTCGACACGGAGGTTGCGAAGCTGAGCGCGCAAGAGACGCTTCTATCGTATCACTCTTTTTAGCCCCTTATCGGTCACTACCGATCTAAATAACGTTCTCTCCGTATTTCTATAGATACACGGAGAGAATTAAAAAGTAATTTTTGTCGTGAATTTCACGGTAAAAATTACCGTGATATATTTCAATTTGGTGACAAGTGAGAAAAGCATAATAATTCGTATGCGACAAGTTTTGTTTTAACTCACGTTACAGAAAATTTCAAATACGTAGCTAAAATTTTACTATACAAGAAGGGTAGCGCGCACGATAATTTTTACCGAGAGCACAATACATTTTCCTATAACACTCATTAAATTTTATAATAAATCTTAAAATAATTGTTATAAAGACGATACTTTTTTATAGACATTTTTGAAAGGCATAAAATAATAAAATGCACAGTAAAATTTCGCTGATATTATATATTTTCAAAATTTAAGTTTTGCGTATTTTCTTACACATGAAAATTTACTAGAAAATCTGGTAAAATTTTCTATCTGAAGAAGAAATTTTATTTTATTTTCGTGAAAATCTGTGTTTTACTCAGTAATAATAAGCGAAGTTTCAGGGTTGTCATCTGGTTACCGCGTTACTGCACGGTAATTTTAACATTTAATTCTCTCCGTGTATATAATATATGAAACTGATGTTTTTTATAAAATCGAATATTTCCGAAAATCGACTGATACTGATCCCTCGAGGAGTTTCGTGACAATTAAAGCCACGTGTCACACGTCCAGTCGGTAAAAATCCTACTGCCAAGTTTGCTCCAAGACGGATCATATTTCGGGCAAAAGAAGACAAAGCGGTTGTTCGTCGTTCAACAGAGCGGAACGTGTTGCTTTTCTTTTTTCCCAAAAATTAATCGTTTCAGAAATCATTGGGAATCTGCAAATCATCTATCTCTCTCGCACTCATGGCCGCTCGGTCGGTGGGACACTTGGCTACCATTTGATTCAATGCTACGATTTTATTCAAATTTATACAGTCAATACTTTCTCATATACTGAATGTTTTTCCCAAATTTCTAAATTCACTGCCACCTTT
>OZ010721.1:21253568-21432605 GCA_963932345.1 Ophion ventricosus | reverse complement strand
TGAAATGGATGGAGGAAGTAACGTCGTTTTTTTCTTTTCTTTTTCAAACGTGCATTTGTCGGGTATTATACTTTTGGTAATGTCGATGTTTGGTATTGTGGAATAAGTTGAATTTCTGTAGACTTGTCGAATCGATATTGAGGATGATTTCACGTCGCTTGGTATTTAATAATTATTGTTTGGACAAGTGCACGGAGAGAATTAAATGTTAAATATTACCGTGCAGTAACGGTAACCAGATGACAACCCTGAAACTTCGTTTATTATTACTGAGTAAAACACAAATTTTCACGAAAATAAAATAAAATTTCTTCTTCAGATAGAAAATTTTACCCACATTTTCTAGTAAATTTTCATGTGTAACAAAATAGGCAAAACTTAAATTTAAAAAATATAATAATATCAGCGAAATTTTACTGTGCATTTTATTATTTTATGCCTTTCAAACATGTCTATAAAAAAGTATCGTCTTTATAACAGTTATTTTAAGATTGATTATAAAATTTAATGAGTGTTATAGGAAAATGTATTGTGCTCTCGGTAAAAATTATCGTGCGCGCTACCCTTCTTGTATAGTAAAATTTTAGCTACGTATTTGAAATTTTCTGTAACGTGAGTTAAAAAAAAATTTGTCGCGTACGAATTATTATGCTTTTCTCACTTGTCACCACATTGAAATATATCACGGTAATTTTTACCGTGATATTCACGACAAAAATTACTTTTTAATTCTCTCCGTGTGCAAACTTCAAGCCCATTATTTTCATTTAGGTATATCTATTTTTTCTCTTATTATAATTAATAAATTCGTGTGCGTGTGTGTGCGCGCGAGTGTACTGGACATTCACGTCACGCGGTGAGTTATTTACAAAGAGCTTGTCTAGAACAGGTCTTGCATCGAAGTCTCCGCGTCACCGTGGAATTTCTAGCCAGCTCTGTATTCCCTTGACTTCCTTCAAATATATATACAGAGTGAGGCACATGAAGTGTTACAGAGCGATAGCACTCAAACTATTGATCATATCCAAAAATGTTTCAGACAAAAGTTTCAGTGTTCGAGAAGGCCCCCATACTGGACCACCCTATTTTTTTATCGGTCGAGGCGCTGAAGCTACGTCAAGGTCAACTCCACTTTTTTAAATAGAACCATGTATTTTTTTTCCGAGGACATTGTTACCGATTTTAAGACGAATTCAGCGACCTACAACACAAGGTCATTCTAGTCACGCGCAAAGTATGAAAATAGTCGAAAAATCGAAAAATATCGGAATCACTTTCAAAGGATCCACTAACCTTGGTTTGCGTCTACCTACAGAAGATGCTCGAAGTGATGATCCTCGACTTGTAAGCACTTGTTAATTCGCTGATGAATCTACGAATCCAGTTACAGAAATTGACGCGATTTAGGAAATCATTGCCGTACAAATCCTGATGTAATGACATACGATACGGATGGAACTTGTGTTGATGTAAGATTCTTAATACAGATCGCTGACTAATTCCACTCTCTCTCTCTCTCTCTCTTTCCATTTGCCTGCTGCTCGCATGTGGATTTAGTGCAGCAAAAGCTAAGATAGGAGCCGCATTATTTTCATTAACAATCGCGGTCGACGTTTGACTCGTGTTTGTTTCAATGTACCGAAGCGACAGAAACGGTCAGCTAATCGCTTGAGAGCCATGTGCGATTTTTGTTGCCTATCCGGATAACGAGCCGCGCACAAATTTTGGGCGTTTCTGTAATGTTTACGGCATTCTCCCGGCACCATCAACATATCGAAAGATTCTTGAAAATCGTTCATTTTCGCGATCCGATGTACTCACATTAGAAGATAATGCGTGACTAACTGATATGTCCAGAGAAAATGGGTACTTGCTGCCGATAAGAAACATTGGTGTCGTAAGAAATGAAAACAGCGATCAAACAAGTGTTTACAAGTCGAGGGTCATCACTTCGAGCATCTTCTGTAGGTAGATCCAAACCAAGGTTAGTGGATCCTTTGAAAGTGATTCCGATATTTTTCGATTTTTCGACTATTTTCATACTTTGCGCGTGACTAGAATGACCTTGTGTTGTAGGTCGCTGAATTCGTCTTAAAATCGGTAATAATGTCAGGTGAAAAAAAAAATACATGGTTCCATTAAAAAAAGTGGAGTTGACCTTGACGTAGCTTCAGCGCCTCGACCGATAAAAAAAATAGGGTGGTCCAGTATGACGGCCTTCTCGAACACTGAAACTTTTGTCTGAAACATTTTTGGATATGATCAATAGTTTGAGTGCTATTGCTCTTTAACACTTTATGTGCCTCGGCCTGTATATATATGCGCATATAACAGTAAATACAGATACATACGCATATATATATATATATATATATATATATATATATATATATATATAGCGACTAAACAACACGGATTTTCCATCGACGCTGCGCGCCTCAGAGATCGACAAGAAAGTGAAATCAACGCGAAACATATTCTACGCTCCAATCCGTATTTTGCACAGCGCGAAAAGTACGTTCACACCTCTCGCATTGCGAAAAAAAAAACGATTTTTATTACGGGTGGAAAGGATTCGAAACACGACTGATCCTCCTCAACCCCCTGTCCCTCTCTTTGCAATGACTCGATGTCTCGAAGTGCACGAAAATTATCAGTAGCAAAAAAAAAATTGTTACTAAAAAATGACCAAGGAAAATAGACTTCCAGTGCGGGAAGAGCGGAAGTTTGGACTCGCTGATGCACGCAGGCAATCTTGCGTTTCGTAATTTTAGTTTTATTTTATTTTTTCATATTTCTTTTTACTGATTTTCATTTGGAAATGGGCGATGTACTTTCGATGAAAAATTCTCGCGACTCGTTTTTTCCTACAATTTCGTAAGTTCCTCGAGCATCGTTTTCTTACTTCCGGTGGAAAATTCTCGTGACTAGTTTTTCCTACAATTTCGTAAGTTCCTCGAGCTTCGTTTTCTTACTTCCGGTGGAAAATTCTCGTGACTAGTTTTTCCTACAATTTCGTAAGTTTCTCGAACTTCGTGCAATGAAAAAAAAAGAATAGCGCGCTATATATCGTCAAATGGCAAAGGAATATATTTCGGGCTTACGTGGAACGCGCGACAAAGGCAAATAATTTAGCAGATCTCGGACAATTACGCGCAGCATCGTTATCACTCGAGCGCGTACGTGATTGTGTGTGTGTGTGTGTGTGTGTGTGAGAGAAGTCGCTCGAGAGGAAAACAATGTCGCGAATCTTCTTTTTTTTTTTTCTTCACGCTGTGTGACGGAAAGCGAGAACGAGATTTTCGTAGCTCATGCTGTGGTTATTGCACTCGAGGAAAAACACGCGTAGTTTTGGAATATTGTCGAAGATGAAAACTTGCTGCAAGATGTCACTCGTAAAAGCGATTTTCGTTAGCGAGAAACGGTCATGTTGACATTTGAACGATTATTTACCGAACGACAGATCGCTCGACGCCATGTTGGATCTCACTCGTGGAACATCCGAATACCCTGTACCGGTTTATCCCTCCCACCTCCCTCCACGCGACACACGTTTCATTTATTTTTATTCGACGATTTGTTTTTTCGTTGTTGTGTTGTCGTTTTCACGTACGCGACAATTTTCGTCGTCGAGTCGTTTTATTCGTACGAAAAGAAAAAGAATTGTTTTATTCGTACGTCAATTATATTTCGTACGGTGACGAGTTTTGGCGTATTTTTCGAGAGCGACGAAACAACGAAACGCACAGAAACGTCATACGCCATTGCCGAGTGGCGCGCAACTGGTGGTTTGTGCGGCAGTGTGCGACTCCATGAGCGCCCTCGCCACGCGTTTACACACATGCGCGCGCGACACACCAGTCAACCTTCGCGGCTGCGCGCGACTGACAGAGCGACGCGAGTGCATCGGCCACAACCAGTTCCAGCCGATCCGCGATCTCTTCTCATTTTACTCTGTCCTTTCGCTCGGACAGTTCGCGCGAACTCCTGTCATCGGCGTTATAAAGTGCAGGCGGTTTAAACTACGTACTTTGAGAAGCGACAGGAAAATGAAAAATAATAATTTCGCTTATGCTACGCTGGTGTAGTAGATGTGTTATATTTATATGCGCGTGTTATTTTAACGAAAACATAACGTCAATTTGGTTTCGATGTTATGGGGCCAGTCCACTTTGGAGCCACGAAAAAAAGGCTATTTTCGCGATTTTTTTTTTGAGGATTTTATAAAAGATATGAATATAAAAGTTGTTGGGCTTGATAAATAAAGTCTTGAAATACATTTAAAAAAAATGTTGAATTCATTTTTATTCACTTTTAAGTTCAAAAACTATAGTTTAACGTAACGCCTCAAAAATAGGTGGGCTAGGTAGCTCCGTCACAACTCGGCAACGGCTTGTCTGAAACAAAAAAATCAAAGTCCATTAGATTCAGTATGACACCAGCTACAAAATGACCCTCGGTTATAAAGTTTTAACAAAAAATAAAAAAATGGCAGATGAAAAACGAAAAAAGTAAAAAAAAACGCGTTTTTTTCGCAGTTTTTCGCAAAAAAAAAGAGTAAAAATAAAAATTTTAAAACCATCGAGGGTCATCTTGTTGCGAATCATGTTTACATTATGTGGTTCAAATTTCAAGAGAATCGGTTTATTAGTTTTAGAGATACGATGGAGCTGGATTTTGAAAACGTTGTTTCGAGAAAAACGCGTTTGAAGTTCATACTATGAAAAACTCTTACCTAAACGCAATCGGCAATATTGACACAATATTGACACAATATTTCTGAATGTATGTACTTTCGAAAACAGTAAAAAAAAATCAATTGTTTGAAATTTTCAAAGTGGACTGGCCCCTTCATAAGCGAAATTTCAAAAAAAAATTCTGTCGAAACTATTCATTCTACATAATTCAAATTTTATGTACGGTGGGTAAAAAAAATATTAGCACACCTCGTGTTTTTCGAAAAATTTTATCAAATATTTTTTTTTTCGAAAAAAAAAGTTTTTTTCCCAGGATAATTTGAAAAACACGAGGTGTGCAAATACTTTTTTACCTACTGTACATATAGTTACATCTTTTAAGTTTTTTTTTTTTTTTTAGGATCGCCTCTTTTCGACACTTGCTTCAGAGACGGTTGCCGCCTGAATTGTTCCACAGCGTACAATCTAGCGTCTGGTGCATTGATCTGAAACATCTGACCCAAGAAGTTTTAGATTTTTAAGACTTACACGCTCCATGTGAACCTAAAATATACAAAGAAAAGTGAAAATTCGAAAAATGATACGTGTTTGAAAAAATGTCCTATTTTTCATGAAATTTCTACTATTGTATTTGTTAATAAAAGAAAAAAGTAATTTTTATAAATTATTGCAGGACATAATTTGTCAGGTAGGCATTTTGTATTTTTTCATTATTTATCGCGAAAATTTTGTAGTAACGTACAATAAATATCATCGAGATAAGTGCGACCCATACCGGCCGGACGAACGTGTCGAGCTCAGAAAAAACCGTACGTTGGCGCCATCGAGCGGCATCGCCTTCAACGAGGAACGCGGCGCCATCTCTCGTACGTCTCCCACACGAGCGACAAATGTTTTTCCGCAACTGCGAAAAATAATAAATATAAAAGAATTCATTGAACGTCAAGAAAATTAAATTCTCGTTATTACGCAATAGTCGAACAATCGTCATTTCGATAAACAATACGCGAAAATTCTTCGTCCCTTCGGAGTCTGCGGTACGTCAAAATTGACCATTGTTTCGGGTTGCTCGGAGGTTAGGAAAATCGCAATATACATCGTGGCAAGATTTCAGGTGAGTGGAAAACGTAGAAAACAACGATAATCATGTCCTTTCAAGGTGATCCTTGCACATTAGAGATCGAAGGGATCTTTGTCTCGATGTTTATATAAAAAAAATTATTCGAAGCTCGAGCGTTACAATTTCTTCGCTCGGCATTGGATTTTCGATTGCAACGAATATATATATTTTTTTTTTCTTGAATTTCAGCGGTGAAAATTCTCGTCCGTGCTTGAGATAGCCAGACAGCAGCCTCGTCCTCTCGCCTGAAGCGCAAAGTAATAAATAAACCGAATGGACACAACATGGCGTTATAGATCGCAATCGAAAATCGGTAGTTTGGTTTGCCTGGGCTCGCTGGTAAGGAAACCGCGAGATTCGACGTGTGGGAGGAACCGTCCTACCTGGTTGCACCTCATAACGATATTCTTCTCGAGGAGGATGCTCTGCGCGGCGATGCAGTACGGCGTCGCGGCGGGTGTAATGTTCCACTACCACGCGCATCTGGGCTTCCACTTGCTGCTGTTCGCGGCGTGCATGAATTACGCGTGACGACACGCGGGATCAATCCCTCCGGAGAAATCTCGAACGCTTCGCTTTAGAGAAGAGTAACGGTGGAAAAGTTGGGCCGTTTTTTACGAGTTATTTTTTTTTTGGACGCACCTGACGCGAGTTGGAGGAAGGAAGATGTTCAATTGCGTGAGAGCGTGCGCCTTGCCGAGGTACGCGGCGAGGCTGGAAATACGCTGCGGCTGGTCGTCCCGGCGGGGCTTAGTGAATACGGCATCGAGGCTAACGAAGCCTGTTGCGCTGCCGCGGAGGATCGAACAGTCGAGAAGACTCGGACGGTGCGGAATACACACGACTCGTAGACTCGATATCCCGCCGGCTCTGGCATTGCTCGTTCGTCCTATCGTGAACGTACTTGCATTCTTGTTCGGACGATACTTCAAAAGATGGTGGGCCAGACAGACACCGGAGCAGAAGGAAATTTACAGCAGGTGGTTTGCCTCGAAGAGAGGCGCTTTTCTTGGTACGTCGAATTGGATGGTCGTTTGATGGGATTTTTTTTTCCTGATCGGAGTATTTTGGAATGGGGAAGTCGGAATTTTACAGGCAATTGATTGATAGCTTTTAAATAAAGTTTAAACAAAGTGCCGGCGTTACTGCATGGCCAATCAGCGTGGTTGGTTTCCATTGGCGTAGTCGGGCAGAAGGGGTGCATAGCCGCTCCGGGAAGCCTGTTGAGAAGCCGCAAAACAAAATCGAGGCCAAAATAATTGAAGTCAAATTAAAGCAAACATAAAGAAATAATTTAATAAAACTTGAACGATTTTCTTCGTTGTATTTTTTCAATGTGGATGAAAAGTAACTATTTCATCACGTAAATTGAATAGATCTTCAATTTTTACTATGAATCAAATGTGTCAGCCCCCCGGAAAGCTCGGTGCCCCCCACCAGGAAAAAATCGATCCAGAATAATTAAAGTCAAATAACCGATTAATTTTGTTTGAGGTTCACCCAAGCAGGCATAAAGGAATAATTTAATAAAACTTGAACGCTTGCCTTCGTTGTAATTTCATAATTTGTATAAGAAGTAACAATTTCATTACGTAAATTAAATAGATATTCAATTTTCACAATTAAGTCAACTGTAAGCAAAAGCAATACATTAGATTTGCCGGTCGATACACAACCAGAAAAATACCTGAAAAGTCATGAAAAGTCTTAAATTTCATAAAATTATACTCGACCGTGAAAAAGTCATGAAATGTCATGAAAAATTACCAGCCTACCTGATTTTTGCGACAATCTACGGTATTAGAAACAAAGGTAGTAGAAAAAAAATGATTCTTTATCTCAGTTTTTTTTTTTCTTATTCGTATAAAGCGGCTAGATGATATTACTCAAAGTTCCTAAATGTATGTAATATTTTTCCAGATGTTAAAAAATATATTCCTATACAGCAAACGTGAAATGATGTTTGTCTCACATTTTCTACTAAACATGGAATTGTACAGTTTGTTGACTTTTCGTTTATTTCGTATACTTTTTATTGGCATACAACGCACATCTGTTTCAAAGAGCAGAATATAAATATAAAAATTTAGAAAATCACTCGCACTAAAGAATTATAAAGTATACATTTATACCAGAAAGTTATATTAAAAGTCATGAAAAAATCCCTATTTCTTGCCTTCAAAAACCTTAAGGCGGGCAACCATTTTAGATGCTTCAAAAAATATTTTTTTTTTATTCCACAAATCGTTAGGAAAATATCTTAAGAATACACCCTGAAATGTTCAAAACGATATTCGGATTTCTTCTAACGTTAGAAGAAATCCGAATATCGTACGGTATGTATATAAATGATAAAGACTCTCCGCTCGACGCCCAAGCGCGCTCAGGTATCCACGAGCGCTCAGTTAGGTAGCTTGTTTGGGTTTTCTTGGGTTTTCGTAACCCAAACAAACCTAAACTTGACCGTTTGGCGATTAGCTCCAAAACATCTCCATTCTGGGTAGAAAATAATCGAGGTATCGGCATTTCTTGCTGCTATTTTATTCAATAAAGGAAATTCAGCCCTACTCATGATTATGAATGAACTAGAAATCGTAGTTGGCAGGCAGAGCTATGGATATGCCGAGCAAATGGATCGGATGCGCGTAGCTCGGCTAAATAGAAAAAGTTTATTAGAGACAAAAGAAGCTCGAAAAGCTCGTACACGAGAGATCACCGGAGCCACGCACCGATCGTCGCAATTGATCGGTCGATTATTCTTGCAGGCATCCTGGCAGCCTTTTTCTCCGGCCTGGGTGTCTACTACGTTCAGCATTTGGAAACCGATCCCCTCAGTCATCGTCGCAGGCTTATAATTCTCAACGAGAAGCAACAGGCCGCCCTTGCCAAAGTCAGTTACGAAATGGTAATTTTACACAATCGACAAAGATATCTCGCGTTATGTACGTGCGAGGTTGATAGAAAAATATAGAATTACGGTCTGATGACGCAATTGCTGAGAAATCCTTTTTAATCAACGACGAATCGATTTTTTCATGAGCTTATAGCAGTTGGAGATGTTCAAGAAAGACCTCGTGCCACATCATCATCCGGCTTATAAGAGGGTATTGGCAGTCGTACAAAAATTGCTGCAGGCGAATAAGGATTTGCCTTTCGTAGCCGATAAATCCTGGACTTTGAACGTCGTCAATGACAAAGAAGAAAACGCCTACGTTCTACCAGTTCGTAGCTTGTTTATTCCACAGCGAAGCTCAAAAAGTATTTGAGAGAAAGCATTGAACAAAAAAAATATACACACACATTACACGATATAAACCGCGATACATTATTGTTAAGGGAGATTTCTACTTTGTTGGGCCAAAAAATGTTCGATTTTCCACCAATTTTTCTATGGGAAAGATATTAAATATAGAATGTTGAAATTTGGTATATTTACTAAGCGATCTTTATTGAACATGATAATATTTTTTAAAGTTTGACAAAACATGGTACTGGGTCCGGGAGGAGCCACGTATGTCGGTGCGCCGGCGATGATATTCTTCGCTTGCGGAAGTCCTAAGTCCTGGACAGGTGATCCGAAGCAAAAAAAAAACTTTTTTTGCCTTGTACAATATTGTGTACAAGTCGAACTAGAATCAAGAAGAAAAATTGAAAAATATAAAATAGTGAGCGAACGAAGGTGAAGTTTAGTTTTTTTTACCAGCAATTTTTGCAGTTTTTTGTTTATAAAATAAAAACTTTTGAATGTTTTTGGATAATTATAGTTCAACTAATGAAGACGTTTGTTGTACACGAGCTTGCCAAATTTCATAACAATTGTTCATCTAGGACGTGTAGGAGCACTTCCGCAAACTTGGAAACCGTGGCTTTGAGAAAAAAACACGTTTAAAGTTAAACTTGAAGTTTATGTGCGAATAAAATAAAAAGTTTCATACTTACATCTAATCTGCTATGCCAGGACAATGGAGTACACCTTCCACTTCTTCGAAAAGTTCTTCTTGAGCCGCCATTGAGGGGGGGGGGATACATGTAGACGACGAAAAAAAATAGCCAATTTGAATGGTTTCTTTTTGAGAAGGAACAAAACGTTTTTGTTCCTTTCCAGAGTGCATGTATTGCTAAATGGCGACGTTATGGCGTGGTCTTGCAGCAAGGTTTTGGGAAAAGTTTTTTTTTTTTGCGTTTTCACATCTTTATGAATTTTTAAAAATATGTCGCCATTTTATTTCTTATAAATAAATTTTTCGTACATCATCTAGAAAGTTCAAAGCATGTTCCGTAATTTTTTCGACTACTTCGAACGGATAGTTTGGTCACAATACTTTTTTGAAAACTGACTGGGTAGAATCGACCCAAGTGTGACCACCGCGATTGAATTTGGAAGTGTGATCACGAAGGGTTAAACAAATGCAGCCAAACCTTTCTGGAAGGCCACCCCATAACGTCGTCATTCTGCAATTATTCTTTATCAAAAAAATCAATTAACACAGTTTAATTATGTAATAAATCGCACCTAAAGTTTTATCAATGTAAAACGTTTTATTCCGTTAAAAAAAAAAGATCAAAATTCGCTATTTTTTCGTCGTTTACATGCATTTCCCCCCTTAATTATTGGGTTATCATGATATAAACGATAGCGTTAGAGACTAACGTTTCTGCTTCGACTTGAAAGGGTGGACATATATTCGTATTGGTGGGGCTTCTCAATCTGGTGGAAAACGACGATCAACTGGCCGTAATATTGTCGCACGAAATAGCTCACGTCGTCCTCAAGCATTCGGTCAGTACAAATTACCTCGTAAAACCCCGTGTCTAAATAATAATAACGATCGTTACGAAAGTTTCGCTCTCCTTTCAGATCGAGCAAATTTCCTATGGGGTAATTCTGGATATTTTGCTGCTAGTACCGCTGGCCGCGTTGTGGGCGATGTTTCCTGACATAGTGGCCTTTATAGTGCAGGATTTGGCCAAGGGCTTGCTTGCGATTGTTCTGAAGTTACCGTACAGCAGAGCTTTGGAAAAGGAGGCCGACGAGGTTGGACTGAAATTGGCGGCCAGGGTAAACATTGATGCATTTTAAATTTTGGAGGAAAATCCACGGGTAGGAAAGATTAAGGCCCTGTTCAGATGAGGCAATTTACGCGCGATTTCTAGCACGTAATGCACGCGATTCACGCGCGATAAAAAATAAATCGCGCGAGTGCGTGTGGACAGAATATACGGATGTCTAGTATCCTTTCAAACAACATACGTTGTTTGGAGTTAAGGGGTTACGTGGGTTTCGAAGCAAAAAAAAAGCATATTTTCTCTATTTTTTTAAAATATAATATATAAATTATTTTTCAAAATGTTAAGCACATAAAATAGCAAAATTTCAACATTATTTTACAAAATTTTCATTAAAATTTTTTGGAAATTCAGCCGGTGGGACCTGGTTTCCGCAGACCCCTTAAAAAAAGTTACCTCGTGGTGGTCAGGATAACTCATGATAGCTTTATCTGAAATAAAAAAACCAAATTTTTTTCTGTTAGTAGATAAGTATAGCTCGTGATTGAACGAAGGATTTTTACAAAATTTAAATTTGAATTTTTGTCAGAGTTGTATGCAAAATAGTTGAATTTTTGGTACAATTTACACTACGTATAGCCTTGTAAAATTAGTTGTAATGGAAAAAAAACCTTCGTTCAATCACTAGTCAATGCTATTTTGAAGAAGTGTGCAAAATTTCAATAAGATCGGTGCATTAGTTTTTGAGATATCGTGTCCACCGACTTCAAAAATAGTGTTTTAAGAAAAATGCGTATACCTGCGTCGCTCCCGGACGGTCTTTCCCAACGGGGGGAATTCCCAAAGGCTCTCTCCCCTAGACTTTTACTCCGATTGACTTAAAATTTTGGGAGAATATTCTAGACATATTGTACTATGAGATGATAAAATAAAAAAAAATGGATTTTTTGAAATTTTCGGACCCTCGTAACCCCTTAACTGGCGTTGGCAGCATCGGAATGCAACGTTAATTCGTTTTTATATTTTTATTTACTTATTTTTTCATTATTTTACAAAATCTGTCTACGCACAATTGAATTCTAGGTCATTAAATAAGCGACTTAAAAATGAGTGAGAGATTTTTCGTAACGAAGATTTGTCAAAAGACGTTCGGGCAATTGAAAAATAATGATTTTGATTGCGTTCCAACGATCCAAACTTCAAGCTCATAATTTTTTTAAATTCCCTTTTCATTTGTTCCATTTTAAAGTAATCTATTTTTGAATAAATATCATATACTGGGCGGTTCAAACGTCTGGCGTTAAGTACTGAAACTTCCATCATCGTTTTTTTTTTTCGGCACTTTTCAAAAACAATATGAATAAAGCAATATTTCTTTTCTTCGGATACACCGCCAAATTTTAAGAAACGAATGATTGGCTCAATCCACGTGACACTTTTATAATTGTAATCCGTGGGATATATTCTTTTATAGAGAATTCATCGTGTTTGGTATTCATTATTTTTTACTGCAGTACGTTTTGAAATGTTATTACAAAAAGTGCTTCATGTTTGGCGACTTTTTTTTTCGTCAAATCTCTGAACTGATTTTGTTTTCATCACGTGTTGCATATCATTCGCTGGCATATTTCACCTAAAAATTCGAATTGTCGAGGCCCGGATTCCAGCCCCTGTTGCCCCCCCCCCTCAAATGCGGTCCTGTCTTCATCCACAAAAAAACCCATCTAAACGCAAACCACATGAGTCACCGAGCCTCAAATGACTGAGGCGTGAATCGTAGGCATGCGTGGACGTTCGGGAAGCCGCTGCATTCTGGGCAACGATGAAGATTCTCTCGGACATGGATCCGGCGCGCGCTGAGCTCCCGTTGCTCTCGACTCATCCGCATCACCAGGAGCGCGAACAGTTTCTCAATTCTCTCATGTCGCAAGCTCTTCATCTACGCACGCAATCGGGGGTGAGACAAATTTTCCTTTCAGGCGTCGAATTTCCTTTCGAACGCCTTGGGAATATAATTTTTTCTTTAATCATAATTAATCTTTAAACTATAAGGACAGAAATTTATATTTTTTATATTATATTAATTGATATTTATATTTTTTATATTGTATTTATATTTAATTTATTATAATTATATTAAATTATATCGTTTTTTTTTTCAGTGTAAGAACGTGCCTCACAGGGATCCGCGAAATCGCTTGAAGGATCGCACCTCATCGGAGCAGGCATCGTTTTTCGAAACGCGTGGATTTCTGTTGAGCCCTAATCGCTGAAATACGAGCAATAATTATTGAAATTTCATCGCCACGACCCTTGTCTGATGCTTTTGCAACAAGAATGCCTCTTTTCATAGTAATTTCAAGCGACACAGATCGAGTCGACAGACCGGATCGTGTGGAGACTATACAGTATGTTCCGTTTATCTCGAGTGATCGAAACAACTCAGGACCACGCGAAGTAAAAGGAAAAATTTCGAGAAACGATATCGAGTAGATTCGAAAGAGGAGGAAAATGGCAAGATAACTTTTTTTTTTATTTACTCGACGTTTTCAAGATGATTTGAGGATGAACTTTTCAAAAAATGGCCACCCATATTTATTAACCGCATCTGGTACTACGCAAAAAGAGGTAACTTTCGGCCGAAAGGTTTCGTCATTTGGCCATTGTTATTAAAAAGTGACAAATGTGTCAAGATAAACGGGACACCTGGCATATACACACACCGGGTCGTGAATTTTAGTTCATCCAGGCAAAATAATTGAAAACAATTACGGGTATCGTCCGCCCTCTAATGTGTTCGTCAACTTAGAACGCTTTCTTTTAGAAATATTTATTTGCGACAAGTCGTATGTTTCACGCTGTACATCTTGGATAAGTAAATGTCCGATAAATTTTCTAAAAAGAATTGTTTTTTTCTACGTAAAAAAAAGGTTGTCCTATAGCAAAACGAAGATTTCAATTTATAAACACAAAGTTGACGTTGCAATGACCTTTAAAGGTGCAGCCTGAGAACCGCTCGAGGTCATAACGTTGCGTGGCCTTCATAAACTTAAAATGGCTCGTCCCGTTAGGTTCGAACACGGTTCACAGATCTGGAAAATCCGGCCTTTTTCAGTGGTGGGGAGTCTAACCGTTAGTGTAGGACAAAACTTATTTTACTACAGTCGGATGAGTAGTACATACGACTGGCTCGTTTTCGCTGGTACTCGGATTCATTCTGTATAATTATGACAAAATAGTAATTCAAAATTATCACTGATTATCCCAAATCAGTGGTTTTGGCTCCTTTCCAGCTACAATTCTATTACCAAATTTTAAGATAATCGAATGGAACATTAAAAAAACAAAAATACGCTTATTATTTAGCAGAAAATAATAATTTCACAACTAAATTACTTCAAAATGTATTGTTAGAATGATTTATTTCAATAGTTGTTAGCGATTCTCGCACATTACTGAAAATATTCATTGCGGAATATTAAATTCCCGAAGATTTTCGAAATCGACATTATTCTAAGTAAAGTTGCCCGAGAAAGACAAATTCAGAGCTAGTGGTCCAGCCGCGCGTTATGGGAACCTCAATCTCCTTCCTTAGCAGCCGAATACCCGGAAGTTGCAACTGTGACTACAGATTACCATTTCCTATAGCGCGGTCGTGCCTGGTTGGATTCTTTTGCTCCAGGCAAAAGTATTACTGGATGGATAATAAAAAACGCCAAAATTCTTAGGAATTTGTGGAATGATACTGCTTGATGGAACAATAATACATGAATTATTTTAGAATTTTTCACTAAATAATTTAGTAATAAACATATGAATTTAATACGGTCGCTTATGGGAATACAGCTTCGGCAGACGTTAATGGTTGCAAAACGGATGGAACTAAATCGTCGTTAGTTCTGAAAATATTATATCATCAAGATTTAGGATCGATTTCTTATGCTAAGTTTCAAATAAATCGACTGAATAATTGTCGGGAAATTAATTAAAGTAATGAGGAGTATCGCCTTTTTTAACGATGAATTAATAGCAATCATTGGAAAACTCGATATATATTGAGTTTTTGTGTAATTATTGATAACAATAAGATGATCCGAGTGTATTAATTAAATTTAAAAATTAAGAAATTTTTTTGTTGGACAGTTGAAACAGATGTACAGTCACTGACAAAACCTCGGTCAAGCACACGCTAATATCGCCGAATTCGACTTCAATTATTATTAAAAGTGGAAAATTAACATTTCTAAGTGTTAATTCATTATTAAATTAGCTATTTGTAAGGCTAAACATGTACACCATGATCTAGATTTGTAAATGCACGATTCGCTTATTTTGAAATAACATTTTACCCGACGGTCCATCCAGTAATACCTTAAATTCGATTCTATCCACTTTAAACCGCATGTTTGATAATTTTTTTTTCCTCATGATGGGAGACGCAAATAAAGTTTTTTCGGGAGTGTTCCGTATTCGGAATTTAAATATCTTCATTCTGATCTACTCAAAATGGAATTTTAATTTTTTTCGGTAATGCTCTATTTTTTGTGGCAAATACTACTCGTTACAAAAATACTAATTTTCCCTAGTGAAGACAAGTTTGTTTGGGTTTGTTGGTGCTCGATTCATTTCGTTAGAACTTGTTTTTCTTACTTAAGGCCACTCTAGAGGCCAAAAAAGGCATATTTTGTGATTTTTTTTTCAGCGAAACCACAAAATAAATCGGAATTACAAAATAGGGTTTTTATTATACACGTAATTGACTATACAAAATTATTTTTTCATAGCGATACATGTCAAAATGGCGACTGTGCAGCATTTTTTCGATGACGTCTTTATTTCTGGAAGGTCAACGGCCGGACCAACAGCTCCTATAATTTTTGAGTTATGATGAGACACTAAAGTCTTTTCGATCATATATAAGAATAGCTATAGAAGTACGTAGGCTTTTTTTGATATATTGTTTTTTGTCAAAATGACGAATTTTTAAAACAAAAAATATAAAATGCCACGAGAAAATCGTCAGAAAATTGTTTATAAAAAGGAACTATGCGATATAATAAAAAAATCCTACGTAGTGCCTCAGAAAATGTAATTCTAAATATACAGTTAAAATTTCAAGTGAATTGGTTAAAATTTGTTTGAGTTATGAGTCCGGCCGACTTGAAAAATGTAGTTTTGAGATAAACGCGTTTAAAGTTAGTAGAAAGTCACGACATGAATCAAGAGGGGTTGCGCTGGAATTAAAAAATCGAGTACTTAGAGATGTTTCATTTCCATAATCTTTTGAAATATAATTTTATAGGTACTAAGGTACATTTTTAACAAAAAAAAAATTGATTTTTGGAAAATCCTAAAGTGGCCTAAGGCCTAAAGACGAGTTCGTCTGGGTTTGTTTGGGTTCGAATCATTTCATTTCATTTCGTTCAACAAGAACTAGTCTTAACTCGGGAAAACGCGTTCAAACTGACCACGGCCTTCGACTGTAACATATAAATAAGAATAATGACACTTCAGTGTAAATTAATCAAACGATTTTGTTATTTTCTCGCGTAAAATTCCAAACTTTGCTCTCCGATCTACTTTTCACGCACAGGCACTCATACAAAGCGAAACGTTAATTGCTTATAAATAGACGTCCGTGCATTTTCGGGCATAATTACAGGGAAGCGGTGTCGGGCACGATGCTTTCTTGTGATTGCCTTATCACAGGCCTTCCTGTACTTGAGAAAAAGCTCGCAAAAATTGTTCCCGCGAGGAAAGTGGCGCTCGCTCGTTCGAGCACTGGTTCTAATCCGCGGACGAGACTGTATAGAGCGTTTCCACGCGACCGTTTTGCTCATTTGCAAAATTTCTAATCGGCGAATACTACCGGTAACTTTTTGATACGCAACAAAGAAAGTTGAGTGTGAGGCGCGAATTTTTTTTTTTTTTTTTTTTTCGCGATTAGTTCGTGACAATCATGAGTGAACCGGCACTGTTACTTTTTCTACCAATTTTCGCTGTCGCTTACAACTTGGACGTTGGGAATTCCATAATTTATGGCGCCAATTCGGGCCACGATGAATTTGACAAATCGGCTGATAATTCGTACTTCGGGTACAGCGTTCTTCTTTACGCGACGAGTTCTCAATTAATCAACGGATCTACGGTCCACGAGTCATGGTGCGTTGGTGAAGAAGCAAATTTTTGATTTATTTATTTTTAATTCCGTCAGGAATTATCGCGCGTTTGTAATGATAATGATAGTTGATGTAGAATTATTTGTAATAGAAGTGTATACGATGCGAAAGTCACGGTATCATTATTTATATTAAATAATTGAGCGTAATTGCGAGGTTCACGAAAATTTTGGACTCCGAAAATCATAGCTTCGATCATCCAGTTTGCGAAAACTGAAGTTTATATAGCGTAAAATTCCGATGAAAAACCATCAGAACGTTAAAAATTCTGAAAACTCACACATAAAGCAGATAGCAAGTTAGCCTAACGCATTTAGATGGCAAGAAACTATTGAAAAATTTCACGATTGACGTCAAATCACTTCTTAATAAATAAATAAAATAATTCGTGAAATAATTCGTCGATTTATTGAAAATGATTCTCATTTATGCTACGTCAACTTTGCGTAAAATTTTGAAACTTTTCAAACTTCCATTAGCCGATTATTTTGACGGTGTTCAGATTTTTGGAGCTTTGGCCTTTCGGGTAAAATTCTTTCGGAGTTTTGATCTTTGGTGGTAAATTTTTTTTCAGAATTTTAATCGTCCTTCACGTTTTATTGTCAACATATAATGTAAGGATGTTTAGTTATCGATGATTCTTATCGATATTCTTATTTGCGAAACTTTTCTCTGTACAAACCGTCGCCATTCAGGACCTCGAATTTTGTAACGCTACAATTTTACGGAACTGATACTTATTTTATGTGCTGGGTTTTCATCTTTATCAGTCGGTCCCACGATTATTGTTATTAAATTCCTTAGTGTATTATTATTTTCGGTTATACGAAAGTTGTGTTTACAAAATTTTGCAATTATACATTTTCCACAAGTATTGAGCACTAGCTAATGAATTCGGATTTTTGAGCGCTCTGATCATTCAAAGTTCGGAATTTCAAGTCGGCCCCCTCGGAGCGGGTCGCCAGCTTTGCCGAGTTTTCGGATTTCGCGACAAGCAACCGTAAACTCCGTGAAAATATATCCGCCTTTATTGCATTGCATTGTATTTCTACAAAATGATAATCGAACAAAATATTTATCAGCGAGGTTTATCAGCTTCTCGCAGATCATTCTCATCAAGAAACTCTTGTTTTCCGTTTTCAGGATCATCATCGGAGCTCCCAAGGCGAATTATCTACAACAACCGATGTACGGCAAGAAGGTCCCGGTGGAACCTGGCGTAGCCTATCGATGTCCTCTGAGGGGTACCTGCGCGCTCGTAAAGGTCACGAATCCCTACGACGAGGTCGGACACGTAAAAATGCTCAACCAAAATATTATAGTCGTGAAGGACTACGGCTGGTTTGGAGCTTCGATGTCGTTGGACGATGCCGCCGATTTGTTGACAGTGAGTCGCCGTCATAATAGGACGAATATTAAGGCAGTCATCCCGTGTGAAGGCTCTTTTTTGGGATTTTTTTTTTTTTTGGCGAACTAAATAAACATACAACTGCGAACTTTTCACCACATATTTATTCATATTTTGAGCACACTTTGCAATTTTTTCAGTCCGAAATCGTCGCTCGTTGCTGAAGTACACGGCAACTTAGCCACGTATCTCTAAAAAAAGTTTTTTTTTCGCGGTGACCACGATTGCGGGCGTTCTGCTTATCTGAAACGAAAGAAAAACCAAACGGCATTTTAGTCTATGAAGTATGAACTAGTTTTCGAACTAGGATTATTAAAAAATATTGAAAGGTAAATTTTTGGCATCTTGTTGAACATGTTTTCGTGAATTTTGGTGTTTTTTTCACGACTTCGTCAACATGAAAAGAAAAAAACGGCTTGATGAATCAGAATTATCCTAGTTTGCAAAGTGTCTATATGAGTACTGAACAAGTCATTCAAATTTCAAAGGCATTCGTTTGGTAGATTTCGAGATATCGTGGTCACCAGTTTGAAAAATACAGTTTTGAAAAAAACGCGTTTAAAGGTTCAAATACGATTATCACCAATAACATTTTGATTCATCCCTAATCTGCTATGTCTCGTCCATAAAGTGAACCTTCAGTTTCTTCAAAAAAATGCTGCAAAGCCGATTGTTACTCCCCGGCATCGGTTCTCGCTCTTTTAGTGAAGTCGCTCGAGCGTCGTTCGGAGCAGCAGATACGCGCTTCATTACGGCGCTGGACGTAAGCTTGAGTTACGTGGCCAATTTGACATCCCATTGTAACTAAAACTTTCAACATGCCATCAAATCCTTCATTGAACATAATCACGGCAAGAGAAGTTGCTATTTCAACGATCTTTGTGCCAGAATGCAGTTGAATGCAAACTTTAGGTTTATCCTTCCGGTAATATCATAGACAGAAACCTCTCAAAATTTCAGCCAGATCGATCAATAACTTTTTGAGCTACAGTGTGAGGAGTTTTTGAAAATGTAGTTTCGAGATAATCGCGTTTAAAGTTTCAATACGATGAAACTATAAATTTTAGTGACTTACCGATCAATCAGCGATTCCAGGCCCATACACTAACCCTTCGACTTTCTCGAAAAGCTGATTTTCTTCCATTTGCTGCTGTTTTCGGGCTGTACCAGCTGCTTTTGTCGAGGAAAGGCTCATCCGGTTCTGTCTCTCTATCCGTGTCTCGTCGGAGTTTTCGGCGAAAACTCTGGCATACGGCCCAACAATTATGTCCAACGCTTTTATAATTCTTAGAATGGAGGAATAGCCTTCATTAAACACCCCAGCAGCAATATAGGCTGCGATTTCAACGATTTTGAGCCCAGAATGGAGGTGTTTTGGAGCTAATCGCCAAACTGTTGCGTTGAAACTCTCGTTTGCGTTTTGGGTATGGCCACCCAAGCATCTTTCGAGTAAATCTTCCCTCAACAAATCTTTGTAAATTGGTAAGAGATGCTGCTTCATCTCTTCACCAAGTAACGGAGTCACATCTTCGAGTTCTGGTTTTTTTTTTCTAGAGCAATAGCTTTCTATGAGCTATAACTCCGTAAATATTTCATATTTCAATTTTTCCTTTTAACAGTATCTGCTTAATATATTATAGTTTCGAAACATGTAAAAAAATCGATTTTTTGAAAATTCTAAAGGGTTTTCTCCCTTTAATAGTCGCAATTTTAAACGAATTTCAGATCTGTGCGCCGCGTACGGTCGTGAACATTTACTACTCCTTCGATATGAAGTATGACAAGGACATGCACGGAGTTTGTTACACTGGACACTTGACACACGGCGATTTGCGCATCGAGGACACAAATTTTCCGAATTACGGTATGGCCATTTTTTTCCTATGCAAGTCGACGTTAATTGCCAGCCCGCTGTCGGATGAATTGTGGATATAAAATTTCTTCTGCTTTACAGATTACTCCGCAAATTTTTCGTACAATGCTGTGAATGGATTTTCCGTACTTTATCCGCCGTGGAAGGTCAGTTTTTGGTCACTACAATATCCATTATTTTCGTATTCTGTATCGGACAATTTTGATTTTTATGAAAAAAAAAGCTGGATGATGTCTATCCATTCATTTTTCTTTCAATTAAAAAAAAAACTTTGTATTTTGTATTCATTAATATTTATTTCAATTTGAAAGGTTTCCGTATATATCGATTTTTCCTTTACTTTGAAAGAATGATAAATTATGTATTTATTGATTTTTATTTCAATTTTTAAGAATGGTAAATTCCGTTTCCATCATTTTTTCAATTAAAAGAATTATATATTCTGTATTCATTGATTTTGTAATTATCAATGAAAAATTATTAATTATTAATTAAGAAAAAAATGGTATATTTTGTATTCGTCAATTTTTAATTCAATTTTGAAGAATTATAAACTCTGTATCCATCCATTTTTCTTTCAACTAGAAAAAAAATGATATGTTCTTTATAGATTCATTTTTTATTTCAATTAGAAAAGAATTGTGCATTCTGTATTCTTTTATTTTTGCTCTCGTTAAAAAAAAAACGTATATTCTTTACGCATTGGTTTTCAATTCAAGAATAAAAGTATTTTCTGTGTGCATTAAATTTTATTCCGAATGAAAAAAAATCAAATGCCATCTTAATATATCGTTCGCAGATTAAGATGCAGTCCAACCTGCGTTTTCCGATAATAGGATCACCTAAACACGAAGTGTGGGGTTCTGTTCACAAGATGGAACGACAAACATACACCCAATTGCCGGACGGTGATAGTCTCACGCAATTGGGTCAGTTGTTTACTTAATTTGCGTAATTAAATGAGCCAAAATTCGCACGATTGATCAATTGAAAGTGAAGTTTTTTATTTTATTTCTTTAGGCTATGCCCTGACTTCCGGCTATTATTTTTCCGAGCACCAATTGATGGTGGCTAGTAGTGGACCCGGCTGGCAATACATGGGAAAGGTGAGTACAACACATAAGAAGATTTTCCCCTTCTGAATTATATTTGAACAAATTTTCTGTGGCTATTGTAATGTAAATATTATCGAAGATATTTTATCAAAATGCAATTATTACTATATTTATTATCGTGTAATTTAATGTTGAACTTGTAATATTATTAAAATATATACTTACACAAATACTTGCATACTTATATTATTATTCATATATTTATGATGTGCATAATGCAATAAAATTCATTTTATTTAAATTTGATAAAAATACAAGCATGATCACGATCATTAGAATAATTCCCATCACTTTTAAGGCCATCAAAATGAAGGAGACTATTTTATTTATTGAAATTTATTGAAATAATTGAATATAATTTATTATATCAGTTATCATAAATATAATAATATACACATAACTTTATATAATATTAACGTTGCTCATAAAACTATCCGCTCGTGGTAAAATTATTGATGGTACACAATAATAATGGAAGAATATTTTTTTCCGGATTTTAACGACGGCTTCTCTTTGAATGATCTTGTTTATTTTTTCATATCTGTAGGTGGTGATTATGGACACTGGAGTAACGCCATTTAAAATCGTGAAGAGCGTCAGAGGCGACGAGATCGGCGAATTCTTCGGAGGGAGTCTCGCCACCGGTGATCTGAACAAGGACGGCCTGGACGATCTGATCGTCGGTTCGCCACACTGGAGCAACGACAATGGCAGAGTTCAAATTTTTTTTGGCAACAAGGCTGTGAGTTTTGATTCGCTGTCGTTATAATTAGAAATGAAATAACACGCTAGATATCGCAGATTTTTTTCATTCTCATTTTTCCTTCGGTGCTCGTACGGCAGAGACCGTTCGATGCGAGTATGACACTGAAGGGAGGCGTCGTTGATGCGCTCTACGGCTACGCCGTCACTTCCGGTGATCTCGACGATGACGGATACGACGGTAAAATAAATTGAATAGATTGAATAATGATATACAAATTATGTGGGAGAGCGACAGCAGTGAAGGTCGGTGCGCGGCTGCGGCGATCTTCCATCTCAAGCAGCCTTGTACTCGGATGGGTGACCGTTCAGCCTCGCGCCCCGTCTACCGAGCGAGACGCCAGTTTTGCTGTCTTTCCGATTGATGGATTAATCAACGTTTAAACGCTGATAACTTCTGAACTAATTCAGATATCGACAAATGTCAGTATATATATTTTTTTTTCATTTTGAATCATACTTTCATGAAAAAATATGAAAAAAATTATCAATTGTACTGGACCAAGTATTTTTTGCTTCGAAAGTGGAAAGTATTTTTTTAAAGATGATTGCCATTTTTTATTTTTTTCAAAAAATTCTCTAAAATAGAATGACCCATTCTATGATTTTTAAGACTAGTCTCATCGTGGGTCCATTTTTCCTTCTATTTTTTTTGCGATTTAATCATATTTTTTTGAAAAGATTTTTATCATTTTAATCTCCACTAATTCTATATATCTCCATCTTAATCTTGAATAATGCTAATAATGAAACAGTTCATGTTTCATTTGTACTGACGTTAACGAAAAAGAAGATTGTTTGTGCAAAATTGATTTTTTTCACTAATAAAATTGACCAATACTAGTAGGATAATTCTTAATCGGATCTAATAGTCATAACTATTCCAGTTTCTATTCTTTTCATAAATAAAATGAACTAAATAAAGATTTTCACAAGAATACGTGAATTAAAAAAAAGAATGCAATTTTATATATATATATATAAAAGGAAAAATTTCACTCTTCTTTAAATTCACGTATTACCATATAATTCTCAATTTCGTTCATTTTATTTATGTAAAGCATCGAAACTAGGATAGTTATGACTATGAGATCCGATCGAAAATTGTCATACTTGTATTGATCAATATTATTATTAGTGAAAAAAAATTCATTTTGCACAAAAAATATATTTCGTTAATTTCAGCACAAATAAAAAATAAACCGTTTCAATATGAGCATTATTCAAGATTAAAATCACTCTAGTTTAGAGAATTTTTCGAAAGAAATAAAAAATGGCAATCGTCTTTAAAAAAAATACTTTCCACTTTCGAAGCAAAAAACACGTGTTCCAGTATGAATGATACTTTTTTCATATTTTTTCGTGAAAGTATGCTTCAAAATGAAAAATATATATACTGACATTTGTCGAAATCTCAATTAGTTCAGGAGTTATCAGCGTTTAAATGTTTGCAAAAGTTCTGAAATCAACGTTATTTGGAAAATTATAACTCCTAAAAGAGAAGAAAAAAATACAAAAATTGGTGTGGATATTCCTTATTACGGGGTACAATAAAAAAAATTCGGAAAATGAAAAATGGTCGGGGTCACGGGTTAGGTGAAATGACGTGGAATGTGCCTCATATATATAATCTCTTTCAAACATCGAATGTGGATGATTGAAGTTCGAATAATCGCGGTTCTACTGTACTGCCTTAGTATCGAAGAATATATAATATTTTCTGAAACTTTCAGACCTCATTGTTGGAGCCCCTTGGGAGGATTCCGGTGTGATCTACGTTTACAACGGCAAGGCGAATCTCCAAGAGCTCACGAGCATCGAGCCTTCCCAGCGTATCGTCGGCTCCAGTATCTACCAGGATATCCGAGGATTTGGATTTTCGCTCGCGGAGCTTGTGGACATGGATGGCAATGGGTTCGTCCAAAATAGTTCACGTCAATGAAACAATCGAAAAAGGGCCAAGCCAATATCGTTTTCGATAGAAATGAATTGGCATCAAAATGGCATTAAAAACGAATGGATCAGCGTTCAAATATGTTTGGAATTATCCAGAAGAGTTGGAAATATTTATGGAATATAAAGATTGCATTCATGGTTGAAAAAAGAAAATTGTGAAAGAAGTAATTGAGAAATCGTCGATTTGTTCGTCTCAGTTTTGCAGATTTGGGCGTGGGCGCCTACGCTTCCGGTCACGCAGTCGTAAGCCGGTCGAGGCCCATTCTCAAAACGGAACTTACTGTTTCATTGATTCCAACCGCACTGTCCCAGAACGCGACAAGCTTCGTTTTGGAAGTTTGCGTTCGAAATTTCATCAAGAACAAGCCGTCGATGTGGGGTAGGCGATTATATTTTCCGGGCGACACGTAAAAACGTTGTTTTGTCTTGCTCTTTCCTGATAGCTGGATGATACGTTTTGATCGGATCAATGAAAAATTATGTGATTGACGTATGAATGAAAAAAATGGATAATTGCAGCTTTCGAATGTTCGGCAACGGTGGACGAGGATTACAAACGGATCGATTACAAAAAGTCGAGTGAGACGATTCTGACTTGGAAGAGACCACCCGATGGAAAGGCCTGCGGGAACATGACCTTTGTCATATCGGTAATCCAAACGCGACGATCGAAAAATTGTCTTTTTGTAAGAACCGGAACAGCCTTCGCTGTTTCCGGTTCTTGAGAGATCACTCCGGAATATTGCCCACAGCCCGCACACATTTTACGAATACTTTTTTTTTTGAAACTTTGCAGAACAACAGCCGTAATTTCATCGACCCCATCGACGTCGTTGTGACTCATCGACTTCTCAACAGTTCCTGCAAGTCTCAAGGACGTGGGTAGAATGACAAGCGATCAATTTCCTCCACTCGATTTTCTCTACAGTAACGATATCTTCGTTGCAGGACGGAATCAGTGCGAGCTGTTCCCTATCGAGTACAAGGGCGATCATTCGACGATAAGTCGTAAGAAACTTCCTTTTGACATTGGCTGCGGAGAAGATAACATTTGCAATTGCTCCATATTCGCCGGATTGTTCTTTGGCGATACCAGGTGCATCATTGATTGCTATATCCAACGTGCGATACATAATTAATTGTTTTGAAATTTGTGATTGATTCTCAATCGATACTTTTGATCGTCAGACCAGATTGTTCCTTGCAAAAATAAGATCTACATCGTTAATTCCTTCCATGTTTATTCATTATTTTGTAATGAATCTCCTCATTTTGTCAATCCAATTTCGCAATTTTTAATGAATATTCCATTACTCGGCTCTCGTTTGGACAACAAGTGAACAGAATAGTAAAGAATGAGAATATTACGACTGTTGTGACAATATGCTCGGTATTCAATTTTTTTTTAGCTCTTCGACTTGGAACATCGGATTGAACGATCTCAGATTGATACTTGTGATTGGAAATTCCGCTGAACCGGCGTATCTCACAACCGTTACGTTTTATATTCCAAATGGAGTCACACTGAGAAGCATTTTACCTTCGTGCCAAGAGGACAACGACGGAGAGAGTTTGATGGTCACTTGTGACGTTGGCAATCCGTTGGGGACAGCAACAGAGGTAATTGTTATATTCTTATATGCATAGATACGAAAACCGACACTGATGAATTGAGGGGTCGGCCGTCGGGTCCGTTGTTATGTGGTCATAACTTTTTGAAAAATGGACCCATTAACATCTTTTTTTTAATTCTTCGTTTTGAAATGTTCTTTATGAAAAAAAAATTTGAAAAATATTCAAACTCATGTTCGACATGATTTTTTAGTTTTTTTCGACAAAAATGCGATTTTTTCAATGAACGCCACTGTTGATTTTTTATTTTTTTTTAGCGTTACCGCTCGTTGCATCGTTAATACTAGTAATTATCTCTATTATCTTTTCGTGTTATCACCTATTATATTACATTCCATTGCTTTTCGTGACGTTCGTGCCTCTATTACTTTTACATTTTAGCGCCTTCCAGTTACAGTCTTTTCGCCATTTTTCCAGACCACCTACCACTTCCCTATTCACTTTTTCTTCATTCTTTACACATTCAAGTATGTGTTACAAACTTTCTTCCTCTTTTGTACAAAACCGATATAGGGTATCTTCGTATCCCTTGTTCTCTCCCTTCCCTATATTTCCGCATCTTAACCTTGCCCATATCTCTTTGGTTTTTCCCTTATAGCCTTCTCTTCCCAGTAAGATTCCATTTTCATACTTTGCTCTTTATTTCCATACTCCCTGTAATATGTCAATTTCTCAATATTGTTCTACTCCTGTCGTATTTCCTAGTCAGTTTAATGAAAATGTGGGATCATAGTTTCTATTATTATAATATATATCTTCAGTGCTAATTATTATTATACATAATTGATTTTCCAGAAAATAGTTAACCTCGACCTCGACATGAAGCGACTGCGTAATGGTTCAAGCGACGGAACCAAGCTCGACTTCCGGGTCGATATAAAAACTCTAAGTAGCAATCGCGGAGTCGAATCGGTCAAGGCACCACTCTACCTTAAAGCGAACCTTTCGGTCGCTCTCAGCGGGTGAATCCAACAAACCCAATGAATTGTGTTTTTTTTTTTTCATTTCTCTATTTTCATCTAACATCGCATAAACGGCTACAGTTATTGCCGTTCGTCGAACAATTTTTATCTCCAGGCCGAAAATAAGATCAGTGCAATCACGTAACATGATTTTTTTCGTCTTCCAATTGCAGAAAAGCCTATGACGAAAAATACTATTTCGACTACAACAATGAGGAAGTGTCGAACGTGACGCTTCAGCACAATTATCAAATTTCGCGTCTCGGTGTTACGCCAATATACGAAGCGCGGCTTAGTATTCGAGTCCCGTACATGATTGGCGATTTGAAGTACCTGACGCTAGGGAACAAGCCACAAGTGAGTGGATCATCATCATTATTCTCTCCCCCCCCCCCCCCCCTTACTTTTCCATTCCTTTTGAACCCGTCTTTTTACTCTGCCATTTCCGGTTCCGACGAGAACTTCCGGGATTGTTTCCCACAGCCACTCGTTCCTCAAGGCACTGCCTTGGGGAACGGGTTGGCTGTGCCAATGTCTGTGTGTGATACAGGCGGCTATATTTTTTTTACTGAATTTCCGATTGCGCGTCGCCATTCGGAAGCTAGTGTCCGTACATCTTTTCTCTTTCTCTACAGATCTCGATTTTGGGACATTTTTACGAATGCTCAGTGAGCAACGTACCGATCTCGGCGTCGCGCCTTAACGCTGACAAAGCCATGGATCGACGCAAGTCTGCGGAAATGATCAAGTTGGCCGGGTACGCCAACAATACGAGAAACCGCCGTGCAACGAGGGACAATGTGCCGATTTTGGGCGCCGAAACGCTGATGGCCCAGTCAATCGTTCCCATCGATTCGCCCACTAGCGAGAACACCATGCACTCGGATCCCGATCGCTCTATGCCGCGATTCATTAACCCCACGGAAATTCATCTTAACTGTTCCACTCCGAATGTCAAGTGCGGACAAATAGTTTGCAACGTGGCACACCTGAAAACGTCACAGGACGTTGCCAAGCTTCAGCTCAATTTCATCTTCGACAATTCCAAATTTGCCAGTAATTTGTCCAATACCCAATTTTCATGCATATTTTCTTAATTTCTCGGGAGGCCGCAAAAAAAAAAGAATCACGATCTTTCTCGTTCACAGAAGCGGCTGTCCACCTGAATGGAACAATCATTCGTTTCGCGAGCGAGGCTTGGCTCGAAGTTGTCAATCCACCGATGCAATTTGTCGTTTCCGGTACAGGGTGAGTTAACCTTAAGGGCAGGGGGGGGGAGGGGCCAGAGTTAAGGCGGGCAACCACTTTAGGAGACCGAAAATTAGATGATTTTTTGGATTTTTTTTAAATGTGAAAAAAAACGGAATTTTCCGCAACTCTGACAATAATTTAATCATATTTTCATACATCTCTGGTAATTGTTTCAAGTTATTTCATGCATTAATTAAGGTGTTTTCCGCTGTGTCTCTTGGCGTGTCCTCATCGTCGTTGTCGATTTGCGGGAATTGTGCAGCTCGCAATTCACATCTGAAATAGTCCAACAAATTTTTATACATTCTTGAGATGTTTTTTAAAAATATGAACCTAAATTTTGAGAAAAAAATCTAGAATTGAATGTTGAAACGTGTTTGAAAAAAATGATCGATGTTTAGCATTTTTTCCCCGGCATTTTGCAATAATAAATATGTTTTAAACAATCTAATCTTTCCAACTTTAACTTCCAACAGAACCGTTTTGCCGGTCACGACGACGTTTCATTTTGCTGGGAAAGCGAAAATCGTGAGCTTCTGGATAATCGCCGTATCGATCCTGCTGGGACTCTTGGCGCTCATCGTCCTCGCTTTTGTCCTCAAAAGAATTGGATTTTTCGAGAGAAAGCACAAGGAAAAATTAAACCTGCTGAAGAACAGCAACGCGATGCCCCTCGAATCCTAGCTTATTTTTGACAATTATTGCAATTCCAGCGAAGTACGTAAAATCCAATTTATTGATTCCTCTTTTGGGTTTGTTTGCATTCGCAAGGTTTCGGTTTTCTTGCCAACGATGCCAAGAGGCCGCCTGCGAAAACTACAGAACGGTAAATTTTTGCATCTGCGCGACAGTAGAATAAGTTGAATGTACCATTTTTTAAATATTCTTCATATTTTCATTTTCATCATCAGTATTAATTAATATTCGATTTTTTAAAAAACGAAGTAAAAAATATCCAGAATATTTTTTTTATAATCTTATAACTAGTTTTCTTCTAGTGAAAACTAGGATGTCTGTTTAGAAAACCCAACCAAACCCATACTTTGACCTCATTCGGAAACAATTTCAACTGATTCACTTCGATAGGACAAATTAGAATTAGAACAGTTTCCAAAAAAAAAAAAATTATAAAAAAATAGTTTTTTTTCGAGCCATCGCAGTAGAGTGGCCTAAGCCCCTTAAGGCCTTAGGCCACTCTAGGATTTTCCAAACATCGATTTTGTTTTGTTAAAAATGTACCTTAGTACCTCTAAAATTATATTCCAAAAGATTATGGGTGTGAAAAATCTCTAAGTACTCGATTTTCGAATTCTAGCGCAACCCCTCTTGATTCATGTCGTGTCTTTCTACTAACTTTAAACGCGTTTATCTCAAAACTACATTTTTCAAGTCGGTCGGACTCATAACTTAAACAAATTTCAACCGATTCACTTGAAATTTCAACTAAATATTTAGAATTACATTTTCTGAGGCACTACGTAGGATTTTTTAATTATATTTCATATTTCCTTTTTTATAAACAATTTTCTGACGATTTTCTCATGGCATTTTATACTTTTTGTTTTATGAATGCGCCATTTTGACAAAAAACAATAGATCAAAAAAATCCTACGTACTTCTATAGCTATTCTTACATATAATCGAAAAAACTTTAGTGTCTCATCATAACTAAAGGCGTCATCGGAAAAATGTTGCACAGCCATTTTGACATGTATGGCTGTGAAAAAATAATTTTGTATAGTCATTTACGTTTACAATAAAACTCTTATTTTGTAATTTCGATTCATTTTATGGTTTCGCTGAAAAAAACCACATAATATGCCGTTTTTTGACCTCTAGAGTGGCCTAAGGCCTTGACTGATTTATTTCGTTAGAACTCGTTTTCCTCGTTAAGACGCGTTTGTTCGGGTTTGTTTGGGTTCGATTCATTTCGTTAGAATTCGTTTTTTCTTGTTAAGATGAGTTTGTGCTTGATTCATTTCGTTAGAACCAGTTTTTCCTTGTTAAGATGATTTTATTTGGGTTCGTTTGGGTTCGATGCTTTCCTTAGACCTAGTTTTTCCTAGTTAAGACGAGTTTCAACCAACATTGGAATTTTTTTATCATTGAATTTTAGTTTTCATTAGGAAAAGCTAGTTGTAACGAAGCCGTTCAGTAAGAACTAGTTTTTATTATGGAAAACGCGTTTAAACTGACAATGGCTTTTGACTGTAATTAATCGAAAGATTTTATTATTTTCTCGCATAAAATTCGAAACGTTGCTCTCCGAGCAACTATTCATGCACAGACACTCAAACAAAGAGAATCGTTGATTAATTGCTTATAAATAGACGTTCGTACAGTTTCGAGCCTAATTACAGAGGCGCGTCGGGCGCGAGGCATCCTCGTGATTGCCTTATCACGGCCCTTCCTGTGATACTTGAGACAAAATCTCGTGGACATTGTTCCGGCGAAAAGAGTCACACTCGTTCAGCCTAGCCCTGTTTCGAGCGTTTCTACGCGACCGTTTCACTGATTCGCGAAAATTTCGATCGACGAAATACTACCAGTTACTTTTTGCCGAGCGACAAAGAAAATTGGGTGCGAGGCGCGAAGGTTGTTTTTTTTTCATGGTTGCCTCGAGAAAATCATGAGAGAACCGGGACTGTTACTTTTTCTACCAATATTCGCTGTCGCTTACAACTTGGACGTGGGGAATCCCATAATTTATGGCGCCAATTCGGGCCACGATGAACTTACAAGAACGGCTGATAATTCGTACTTCGGGTACAGCGTTCTTCTTCACGCGAAGAGCCATAATTCAATCAACGGATCTACGGTCCTCGAGTCATGGTGCGTTGGTGGAAAAGTGATTTTCTTTTAAATCTCATCAGGAATTAACGCATGTTTGTGAAGATAATGATACACCGCTAAAAAAAAATAATTTAAATAGGATCTATTTAAATCAAATAGGTTTTATCCTTGGCTCGCGGCCTACTACGACCCTATTTGTTTTAAATATTTATTTTTATTTGTTCAACCTATTCTTATTAAATGTTAAATATATTAAAATTAAATAAATAAAGATTAGATTCAAATTAAATAAATAAGAATAAAACACGATATATCGCACGAATACGAGAAACGAGAATGACACAAAAGTGCGGTGAAAAAAAAGTTAAATTATTTTTCTTTTTTTTCACTAACAAGTCTGTTATTTAAAAAAAAAAAAAGAAACGTATCGTTGTGCCTTTTATTAACAGGCGCGACTATTTTTGTATAAAAGACTAACCATTTTCCTCAACTGCAGAATGTTACATTAAACTTCTAATAAAAAAAAGCCATCAGATTTTTTGAGAGACTGAATCGCGTAGCATTTTTCCGTCTGTCTCTTTCGTCTTAGGCGACCAAATAAAATCAAATCACAGATTTATTAGGAATAAATAAAATAGTTATTAGACGATATTAAATAGATCTTGATTTGAATAAATAAATATATTCAAAATAAATCATTTTAATAATGGAATGAAGTAGGAAAAATTTTATTTCGCGAAAAATCTAGTTAATTCAAATTTACAAAAATCAAATGGACGCATCTAGGTAATATCAAAAGAATTTTTTTGTCAGTGTAGCCCATACTCCGTTTATCAGTTTTCGTATTTTTCCCGCTGTTATTTTCGTGTGTTTCACAAATAGTAACATCGTTTTTAATAATTGTATTACTTACTACAAAATAATAATCGAGAAGTATTTATCAGCTCCCGGCAGATCATTCTCATGAAAAAACTCTGTTGTCCATTTTCAGGATCATCGTCGGAGCTCCCAAAGCCAATTGTTCACAACATCCGGAACACGGGAACAAGATTCCAGTACAACCGGGCTTAGCCTATCGGTGTCGCCTGAGGGGTACATGTGTGCCTATAAACGTCATGAATCCCGACGACGAGTCCGGATTCATCGAAAAAGTGAAGTTGGACACTCTAATCGAGAAGGGACATGGCTGGTTCGGAGCTTCGATGTCGTCGCATGATGGCGCCGACTTGTTGACAGTGAGTCGTTGTCAAAATGCAAAAAGGATAACATTAATAATACAGTGACGACATGAGCCATTTTTTTCTATTGCTTTATCATTTTATTCACAATTATGTAACGGATATACGGGTCCAGCCCTTTGGGGACCCTAAGAAGGCTCGAAATTTTTCTACTGGAATTCATCGCAATCTTAAACGAATTTCAGATCTGCGCGCCGCGTACGGTAGTGAAAATTTTCTACCATCAAGCTAGCAAGTATGAGAACACGATGCACGGCGTTTGTTACAATGGACAATTGACATCTGGCGATTTGCGCATCGAGGACAAGAATTTTCAGAATTTCGGTATGAACAATTTTTTTCCTACGCAAGTCGACCTTAATTGCCAGCTGGCTGTTGGATTAATTGAGATCATAAAATTTCTTTTGCTTTACAGAATTCTCCTCCACTTTTTGGTACAATCCTCTGAACGGATTTTCCGTACTTTATCCGACGTGGCAGGTCAGTTTTTCGTCACAACAATATCCACTATTTTCGTATTCTGTATCGGTTAATAAATGTTTATTTTTATGAAACGAATTAATTTCTATTTTTATGAAATTAATTAATTTTTTATTTCATAAAAAAAACTGGATAATGTGTATCCATTAATCTTTATTTGAATTAAAAAAAAATTATATACTATGTATACATCAATATTTATTTGAATTTTGAAGACTTTTAACTTTCGTGGATAAAGATCTTTCTTTCAATTAAAAAAGAATTATAAATTCTGTTTTTATTAATTTTTATTTCAATTTTTAAGCATTGTAAACACCATTAATTTTACTTTGAATTATAAATAATTTTATATTATGTGTTCATTAATTTTTATTGCAATTTTGAAGAATTGTAAATTCCATTTCCATCCATTGTTCAATGAGAAAAAAATATTCCGTATTCATTCATTTTTTAATTATTGATAAAACATAAAAAATCATCAATTAAGGGGAAATTTTATAGATTCGTTTATTTCAATACAGTGTACACAATACACAATACAGTGTGTTCCTTGTGGTAAACCAGAATCCAAGATATTTGAACTCGTTGACTTCTTCGATTCTTTTCCCTTCATAAGTCCATTCTTCACCTTTTTTCTTCCTTCCTCCATTTCTGAAGACTATTATTTTCGTTTTTCCTGGAAAAATGGAAGTTAACATCCATTTTCATTTTTCCAACAAACTTGGGAAAAATGTTATATTTTATATTCATTCATTTTTATTTCAATCAGAAAAGAATTGTGCATTCCGTATCGTTTTATTTTTGTCCTAATTTTGAAAAGTGTATATTCCTCACACATTAGGTTTTAATTCAACAATAAAAGTGTATTCTTCATGCATTCCATATTATTCCAATTTAAAAAAAATCAAAAGCAATCTCAATAAATCGTTCGCAGACTAAGATGCAGTCCGCCCTGCTTCATCCGATAGTAGGATCACCTAAACACGAATTGTACGGTACTGTTCGGGAGATGGGACAACAAACGTACACCGAATTGCCGCTCAGTGATGATATCACGCAATTTGGTCAGTTGTTTACTTAATTTGCGTTATTGAATGAGCCAACATTTGCACGATCGATCGATGGAAAGTGAACTCTTTATTTTATTACCTTAGGCCATGCTCTGACTTCTGGATATTATTTTTCCGACGACCAGTTGATGGTGGCTAGTAGTGCACCCGGCTGGCAATACATAGGGCAGGTAAGTACAACACATAAAAAGAAGATTTTCTCCTTCTGAATTAGATTTGAAATTTTTTTTTTCTGGCAATTGTAAATATAATCGAAAATATTTTATCAAAATGCAATTATTACTATATTTAGTATCATGCAATTTAATGTTGAACATGTAATATTATAAAAAGATATACTTACACAAATAAATGCATATTAATATTCATATATTTATAATGTTCATAATGTAATAAAATTCATTTTTTCTTCGATTCAATAAAAGTACAAGAAATATCACGATCAATAAAATAATTCCCATCACTTTTAAGGCCATACAAATAAAGGAGACTATTTTATTAATTGAAATTTCGATTGTACTTTTATAAATGAATTTTGAGCGAATAATTTTTCAAGAAGAAGCACGACATTAATTTGTACAAAACATTACACATTACAATAAATATTATAATACATTTATAACAGACGATTGTAATAAATAATACCATATATAAATATAATTTATTATATTAGTTATAAATATAATAATATACATAAACTTTATATAATATTACCGCTGCTCATATAACGATCCGATTACGGCAAAATTATTTATGGTACACAATATTAATGGAAGATTTTTTTTTTTCGGATTTGAACGACGGCTTCTCTTTTAATGATCTCGTTTTTTCATATCTGTAGGTGGCGATTATGAACACTCGCGTACAGCCATTTCGCATCGTGACGACCATCGAAGGTGACGAGATCAGAGAATTCTTCGGTGGGAGTCTCGCCACCGGTGACCTGAACAAGGACGGCCTAGACGATCTGATCGTCGGTTCGCCACACTGGAAGAACGACAATGGCAGAGTACAAATTTTTTTTGGCAACAAGGCTGTGAGTCATAATTCGCTGTCGTTAATTAGAAACAAAATAACGAACTAGACATCGCGGATCTTATTTTTTTTTCCGTTTATCCTTCGTTGCTCGGTCGACAGGGATTATTCGAGGCGATTATGATACTGGAGGGAAGCGTCGTCGATGCGCTCTACGGCTACGCGGTCACTTCCGGTGATCTCGACGGTGATGGATACGACGGTAAGATAAATTGAATAGATTTAATAAAGATATACAAAAATATGGAAGATTGAGAGTAGTGGAGGTTTGTACGTAGCTACGGCAATCTACTGTCTCAAGCAAGCTTGGTCCAAGAGAATACTCGGATAGGTAACCGCTCAACCTTCCACTGTGTGACGGTCAGAAAAAAAAAGCTTTTTTCATGAATTTTTAAAATTCACTTAATCGTTTTTTTGTGCTCAATTAAAGATATGTTATTTCACATATATTAGAGTAGATTCGAGTAAAGTTTTATTGAAAAAAAAAACAATAGTTGAAGTACAATAAATGGCAGAGTGAACGCCTGTCGGAAATTTTCTTCTTCCTGGTGGGATTGAAATCACTGGTTTGATTGGTCTGAGACAAAAATAAATAAAATTTGCTCTTAATCTGCATTAATGTCGCTATTAATGCAGATTAAATTTTTAATACAGATAAAAAAAAGCGTAGCCGTTCTTGATTTTGTTTATTTTTCGAAATATGGCCACGTTCCAAGATAAAAAGTATTATTTTCACCGAAAATATTTTCATTCATGTTGCTTTAAGGCCTTAGGCCATTCTAGGATTTTCCAAAAATCGATTTTTTTTTTATTGTTAAAAATGTATTCTCATTTTTGCAAGATCCCTGGATAGCGGATAAAATGTTAATATATCAATATCGAAAAAGATATTTTTTCTGAAACGGTTGTGTTTTTTCAGACCTCATTGTTGGAGCCCCTTGGGAGGAAACCGGCGTAATTTACGTTTACAACGGCGAGGCGAAGATCCACGAGTTCAGCATGATCGAGCCTTCCCAGCGTATCGTTGGCTCCACTATCAGAAGAGATATCCGACGATTTGGATTTTCTCTCGCTAAGCCCGTGGACATGGATGGCAATGGGTTCGTCCAAAATAATTTACCTCGACAAAATAATAGAAAAAGAGTCACGTCAATGGCGTGTTTTCAATATCAATGGATTAGTAGAAAAATTGCATTGAAAAATTGATGGATCAGCATTCAAATATGTTTGGAATTATTCCAGAAGAGTTGAAAATATTTATGGAATATAAGTATTGTATTCATGGTTGAAAATAAAAAAAAAAAAAAACAAGAAATTGGAAAAGAAGTAATAGGGAAATTGTAGATTTTTCGTCTCAGTTTTGCAGATTTGGGCGTGGGCGCCTACGCTTCCGGTCACGCAGTCGTGCTCCTGTCGAGGCCCGTTCTCAAAACGAAACTGACTCTTTCGTTGATTCCAACCGCCCTGCCCCGGAACGCAACGAGCTTCATTTTGGAAGTTTGCGTTGAAAATTTCATCAAGAACAAGCCGTCGATGTGGGGTAGGCGATTATATTTTTCGGGCGATATGTGAACACGAAGTTTTGTCTTGATTTTTCGTGATAGCCGATACGCTTTGATCGGATGAATAAAAAATTGGACAATTGCAGCTTTCGAGTGCAGGGCGATAGTGGACGAGGACTACAAACGGGTCGTTTACACAACAGCGAATACGATGGTTATGACTTGGACGACACCACCCGATGGAAAGGCCTGCGACAACACGACCTTTAACATATTGGTAATTCAAACGCGACGATCGAAAATTATCTTTTTGTATGAATCCTGTTTCTTTCCCTTTGAACCTGCACTTTTGCCTTCGCTGTTTCCGGTTCTTGAGAGACCGCTCCGGAGTGTTGCCCCACAGCCGCACACATTATACGAATACGTTTTATATATTTTTCTTATCTCTGCAGACGGACACTCATAATTTCATCGACGTCGTCGACATCGTCGTGACTCATCGACTTCTCAACAGTTCCTACGAGTCTCAAGGACGTGAGTAGAATGGCAAACGATCAATTTCTTCCACTCGATTATCACTGCAGTTACGATATCCTTCGTTGCAGACCGGAGTCAGTGCAAGCTGTGCCCTATCGAGTACAAGGGCGATCATTCGACGATAGCTCGTACGACAATTCCTTTCGACATTGGCTGCGGAATTGATGACATTTGCCACTGCTTTATATTCGCCAGATTGTATTTTGCCAACATCAGGTGTGTCATTGATTGATATATCCAACGTGCGATACATAATTAATCTTTTTCAATATTGTGAACGATACTCAATCGATACTTTTGCGCGTCAGGCCAGATTGTCTTTGGAAATTTAGGAACAATTTCCAATCAATACTTTTGATCGTCAGGCCAGATTGTTCTTTGAAAAAAAATAAGATTTACATCGTTAAGGCCTTGGGCCACTCTAGGATCTTCCAAAAATCGATTTTTTTTCGTTAAAAGTGTACCTTAGTACCTATAAAATTATATTCCAAAAGATGATGGGTGTGAAAAATCTCTAAGTACTCGATTTTCGAATTCTAGCGCAACGCCTCTTGATTCGTGCCGTTACTTTCTACTAACTTTAAACGCGTTTATCTCAAAACTACATTTTTTCAAGTCGGCCGGATCCATAACTCAAACAAATTTCAACCGATTCACTTGAAATTTTAACTGTATCTTTAGAATTACATCTTCTGAGGCACTACGTAGAATTTTTTTTATTATATCGCATAGTTCCGTTTTTATAAACAATTTTCTGACGATTTTCTTATGGCATTTTATACTTTTTGTTTTAGAAACGCGCCATTTTGACAAAAAACAATATATCAAAAAAATCCTACGTACTTCTATAGATATTCTTATAAATAATCGAAAAAACTTTAGTCTCTCATCATAACTCAAAAATTATAGGAGCTGTTGGTCCAGCCGTTGACCTTCCAGAAATAAAGGCGTCATCGGAAAAATGCTGCACAGTCGCCATTTTGACATGGCATCGCTGTGAAAAAAATAATTTTGTATAGTCAATTACGTGTATAATAAAATCCCTATTTTGTAATTCCGATTTACTTTATGGTTTCGCTGAAAAAAATCACAAAATATGCCCTTTTTGGTCTCTAGAGTGGCCCAAGGCCTTAATCGCTTCCATGTTTATTTATTATTTTGTAAATCAATTTCCTCATTTTGTCAATCCAATTTCTCAATTTTTTTGATTAATGTTTCATTCCTCGGCTCTCGTTTGGACAACAAAGAAACAAAATAGAAAAAAATAAGAATATTACGACTTTCGTGACACTACGCTCGATATTGAATTTTTTTTTTCTAGCAATTCGACTTGGTTCATCGGATCGGACGATCTCAGCTTGGTACTGGTGATTGGAAATCACGCTGAACCGGCGTATCTCACGACCGTTACGTTTTACATTCCAAACGGAATAACACTGAGAAGCATTTTACCTTCGTGCCAAGAGGACAACGACGGAGAGACTTTGATGGTCACTTGTGACGTTGGCAATCCGTTGGGAACAGCAATAGAGGTAATTGTTGTATTCTCATATGCATGGATACGCGAACCGACACTGGTGAATGAGCGGTCGGGGTTTTGCTCTGTCGGTCCTTTGAGTTAAGCAGCGTTGCGCATGGCCTTTTTACTATACAGTCGAACAGTCTCACATACTCCCACAATTCTTTTATCGGTTTCCCGTGCTTCGTTTATTCGTGCTTTATTACTTTTAATTCGTGCTTCTATTACTTTTACATTTTTGCGTCTCCCAGTTACAGTTTTTTCGTCATTTTTCCATACCACTTACCACTTTCTTATTCACTTTTTCGTCATTATTCACACATTCAAGTATGCGTCACAAAATTTCTTCCTCCTTTGTACAAAACCAACATAGGGTATCTTCGTATCCCTTGTTCCCTCATTTCCCTATATTTCCGCATCTTAACCTTGCCCATATCTCTTTGGTTTTTCCCTTATAGCCTTCTCTTCCCAGTAAACTTCCATTTTGATACTTTGCTCTCTATTTGCATACAACCTGTAATATGTCGATTTCTCAATATTGTTCCACTCCTGACGTATTTCCTAGTCAGTTTAATGAAAATGTGGGATCATAGTTTCTATTACAATAATATTTATCTTCAGTACTAATTATTATTCTACATAATTGATTTTTCAGAAAAGAGTTAGCCTCGACCTCGACATGAATCGACTGCACAACGGTTCAACCGACGGAAGCAAGCTCGACTTTCGGGTCAATATAAAAACTCGAAGCATGAATCGCGGTGTCGAATCGGTCGCGTCACCTCTCTACCTTAAAGCGAACCTTTCGGTCGCTCTCAGCGGGTGAATCCAACAAACCTTATCAATTGTGTTTTTTTTTATTTCTCTATTTTCCTCTAACATCGCACGAACGGCTAGAGTTATTGGCGATTGTCGAACAATTTTTATGTACAGGCCAAATTAAGAACAATTCAATCACGTAGGATAATTTTTTTTTCCTTCCAATTGCAGAAAAGCCTACGACGAGAGCTACTATTTCAACTATGGCAATGAAAAAATGTCGAAAGTAACGCTCCAGCACACTTATCAAATTTCGCGTCTCGGTGTTACGCCAATATACGAAGCACGGCTGAGTATTCGAGTCCCGTACAAAATTGGCGATTCGGAGTACCTGACGATAGAGAACAAGCCACAAGTAAGTGGATCACCGTTATTATTATTTTTTCCCCCTTTCTTTTCCATTACAGCGGATTCGTAGTTCGACATTTGTGATTCGTTGTTGTTTCTGTTAATTTTTTTTAATGAGATATTTAATTATCAATATTAAAGATATCAGAGCTTACAAATATGAGAAATTTAATACGAACTTTTATTTTAACTGTTGATTTATTTGGTAAAAAGAGAAACGTACCTAATTATTTTTTAATTGAAAAGATTTGATTTTTTAAATGTGTAAGACTGATTATCGTAAAAAAATAAGTAAACAAATAAATATTAGAATAATCAAAATTGGGGTTTCATTTCACATCCATATTATTTTTAATTTGCAACACACTTTAAAAAAGCAGCTCTAAAAAACAGCAAAAAAATAGGGGTTATTTTTATAAATATCAAAAATATCGAAAATATAAAAAAAAATCGGATATATATGAAAATATCAGACATTTTCGATATTTATAATAAATATCGGATTTTTACGAACCCTGATTTAGTATGTAAAAAAGTATTTACTGTATAAATTCGAATCAAATGGTAATACTTCACCAATTGTCCCGAAAATCCTTAATATCAAACTCTTGCAATATCTAAAAAAAATCAACTAATTTTTCATCTTTTTTTAAATCCAGTTACGTCATTAAACTTCACTTTCAGTAGCTACTCAATTTAGAATGTCTTAGTTTTCTATATTTTTTTTTCTGCAGAACGGCCCACACTTTTTCAGCTGAAATGTTTTCTTTAACAATGTCATTCTCTATGTTCGGCAGTGACAACCTCTTAAGGTCCAAGCCAAATGTTTTACGTGTAGATTTGTCCTTGCCGAAGAACATTGGGCGTCAGGAGGATATGAGAGCCCGTGCGGAAACTGAGTTCGGGCTTTGAACGGGCCCATCTTAATTTTCCCTAACTTTATTAAGGTCCCAGTTTAGAAGCCTCACATGGGCCATCAGTGGCCGATCACACTTTGCTACCGAAGGACATTGAAGGCATAATAACCAGGGCCTTTAAAATGGCCTCAACGGTGTCTCAACAAATTATTGCAGCCATATGCGTACGTGCGTGCACTGTAAAAAAAATGCGTTATTTCAATACATTTGAGGCTTAGAATACTGTCGCATATTTTGACACGTTTGATCGCGCGTTATTCCAACGAACGTACTGCATACGTGTTGGTTTAAGGCATCACAAGCTCGTCTACTTAACGAATAGTTCAATTATTATATTTAATCGATCTCGATAATTATTATGTCACAAATTCTTTAGTCAAGCATTTTGTACTGATTTGCCCCTATAATAGCAAAGTCTAGTAATATTGGGAAAATCGCTAGTAGGGAATCTACAACTACACCCCTTAAAGACCTTTACTTGGTCTCCGTACTTAAACCCTAGTTTTAGTCAACCTACCTACCCTACCATTCCCTAATAGGGGCCCGGTCCGGCTCTTTTACGAAAAACCCTACTAAGGAAATCCACAAATAATCCCTTGAAGGCCCCGAATTGTATTAGGGATGTCCCGCCGATTTTTCTCACGGCAGAATCATTCTAGAAGCTAGCTACGTTAATCCCTGTGCCCCATACAAGCGACTATATTTTCACTGAATTTTCGGTTGCGCGTTGCCATCCGGAAGCTATAGGGCGTCATCCATAAATATTTTATCTTTCCTCGCAGATCTCGATTTTGGGACGTTCTTACGAATGCTCGGTGAGCAACGTATCGATCTTGGCGCCGCGTCTTATCACTGACAAAGCCACGAATCGACGCAAATCTGAGGAAATGATAAAGTTGGACGAGTTCGTCAACGATACGAGAAAACGACGTACAACGAGCGACAAAGTGGCGACTTTCGAGACCGAAACGCTGAAACCCAAGTCAATCGATTCCATGGAATGGCCCACTAGCGATGAAACCGTGCACTCGGATCATCATCGCTCGATGCCGGAATTCATTAACACTCCAGACATCCATCTCAATTGTTCCACTCCGAATGTCAAGTGCGGACTGATAGTTTGCAACGTTGCACACCTGAAAACGTCAATGAGCGTTGCCAAGCTTCAGCTCAAATTCGTGATCGACAATTCTAAAATTACGGGTAATTTGTCCAGTAACTGATTGCTCATTTTTTCGTTTTTTTTTTTTTTGGCAGTAAAGAAAGAAATCAATCGCGCTCGTTCTCGTTCACAGACGAGGCTAACGAGAATGGAAAGATCATTCGTTTCGCGAGCGAGGCCTGGCTCGAAGTCGTCAGTCCAACGATGCAGCTTGTCGTTTCCGGTACAGGGTGAGTAAGTCTTAAGGATAAGGGAGGGAAGAGCCCAGAAAAATCAGTCTTTCCTCCATCTGGACGCTGGAGGGTCTTACCATTATCTTGGCATCGATCAGCCCTCTGTATAAGACGCTGAGGGTGTGAAAGAGGCAGCGAGTATAGGCAACGTCTCAGTCGGATCTGGAAATCAGATCTGTCTGGGAGCAACAAGATGATTGCCACGAATATTCTCGATGTCCCAGTTCTGCTCTTTTTATTTGACGTCGTCAAATGGCATAGAGACGAGCTTAAACAGCATTGTCCTTGGAATACACTGCCAAAAGAAAATACTTCATTTAAATAGTATCTATTTAAATCAAAAAGGTTTTTTCCTTGTCTCACAGCCTACTGCGACCCTATTTGTTTCAAATATATTTTTTTATTTGTTCAAGCTATTCTTTTTAAATATTAAATATATTCAAATTAAATAAATAAAGATTAAAATGAAATAATTACGATATATCGCATAAATACGAGAAAGGAATATAGGTTCATGACATAAAAGTGCGGTGATAAAAAAATTCAACTATTTTTCTTTTTTTTCACTAACAAGGCTGTTATTTGGAAAAAAAACGAAAGGTATCGTCGAGCCTTTTATTAACAGGCGCGACTGTTTATGTATAGAAAGACTAACCATTTGCCTCAACTGCAGAATGTTACAACAGTCTTCTAATGAAGACAAAGCCATGTGATTTTTGAGAGACTGAATCGTGTACCATTTTTTCGTTAGTCTCTTTTGTCTTGTACTACCAGATGAAACCAAATCACAGATTTATTAGGAATAAATAAAATATTTAGTTATTAGACGATATTAAATAGATCTTGATTTGAATAAATTAATATATTTATAATAAATCATTTTAATAACTGAATGCAATAGGAAAAACTTGATTTCACGAAAAATCTAGTTAAAACAAATTTAAAAAAATTCAGACGCTTCTAGTTAATATCAAAAGAATTTTTCTGTCGGTGTAGATTAAGATCAAGCCTAACCCCCCGTGATAGGTGAATGTTTTCTAGTGCAAACTGAGGAAGTGTGTGCCCGGGCAATAATGACCTACAATAAAATCCTAAAACGCCTCAATTGTTATAACGCACATTAAATGTTAAATATGGAACGATCACTGTTACAAAATAATTGCATTTCCGAAAATTATATTGATTTTAATTTTCAATCGATCTGACTGAATTTCCAACAGAATCATTGTACCGGTAACGACGACGTTTCATCTTGCTCGGAAGGTGAAAAACGTGAGCATCTGGATAATCCTCGGATCAATCCTCATGGGACTCTTGGCGCTCATCGGCCTTGCTTTTGTCCTCAAAAGAATTGGATTTTTCGAAAGAAAGCGCAAGGAAGCGTTGGACACGCTGATCAACAGCGACGCGATTCCCCTCGAATCCGAGATCAATTTTGACAATGAATAAAATTCCAGCGTAATACGTATTATGCAATTTATTGATTCCTCTTTGCGCAGCAATAAACGTCTCTTATCGATATTATGCATTTATCACTTATCGTTACATTAGCTCGTCGTGTTCTTTTTTTTTACGTGTACACATACGCATATATATATATATATATATATATATATATATATATATGAACATTTTTTTTTGTTGCGGTGCAAGACACAATCGCGCACTAATGATTTTCTCTAAAGTTAGAAACTTAAGTTTTATTCAGGACTATATATACATTAACATTGTTTTTCGAACACTATCTTGAACGTTTGTCAATCCAACCCCCCCCCCCCCCCCCCCGATATCATAACGTACTTGGGTTTTTTTTGTTTACTTGACTTTTTAGTTTTTTTTTCGTTTATTTACATTCTCTCTCGTCCTTCACCCCCCTTGACCCTTAAAGACGAAGTTATACAAAAGTAAATATTCGTACATATCGTTTAAGAACAGCGCCGCGAAATATTGACATTCTTTGCAGTGTTTTTTTTTTTTTCATTTGCGGTTCATTGTCTGCAAACTTGTTCAACGAATTCTCGACGGTTTGTTTAAAAATAAAGGGAAAAAGAAGCAAACGCGCACACACACACACACACACACGCATACGCAGACAGACCGAGGTGGCAACGATAATTTTAATAATTCTTTATCGTCGCGATATCGACACGCGAGACGACCAATAGAATAATTATCTCTCGTCATGCAAACAAGCTTGCACTGGAGCCTGACCTTTTCTTTTTTTTCTCCTTCTCGAACACAAAATATAATTGTTCATTTTATATCATAAAAATGAATCGTGTGAATAAAGAAAAAAAAAAGGAACAAAGTTTCAATTGCGACGAGAATTTGAAAAGTTTTTGCGCAGCGCTATCGGGGAAAAATCGATGCAAGAGCACAAATTACTTTTTCGTCGGAGTAATCGACGTTTGAAAATGCAATGAAAAAAAAAGAAACGAAAATTTTCGTCGTTCGAAGACGAGTCGAAACGTCGAGACGGCAAGGTGGCGCGCCCGGACGAGAAGAGTTCTTGACGAAATCGGATCTTTCTCTGTCTATTTTTTTTTTGTTTTTTCTTGTTCTCGATGTCGGAAAGTCGGTTATTTTTGTTTTGTTCGCGATAATTGTTTCGTTGTCGATAAGATTCGTTGCACGTAGTCGTAGAAATCTTGTCTATCGTTAGTCGGGGTGCACGTGGATGGTTCGGAGCCTGTTTCCAACCTCTTCCGACGCTCCGAATGTCCCCGGTCGCGTTGTACGAGCGACCGAAGGACGGACCGAGCAATTCTTGCGCGACCAAGTCCCGTGCGGCGTTTCTTTCTTTCGTGCTCTCACGTACCAATGGACCCCCGCGCGCGCGCGCGCTTGACACACGCGAGTTATACACGAGGTCGAAGTGGCTCGTAGGGGTCCGACGCAGATATGCTTCAAAAGCACGCACTGCGAGAATTGAACACTCTTGGAGATTGGGCGACAGCCCACCCGGGACTGTGCCCCGGGTCTTCCTCGGTCGATGATGACACACTCTCTCTCTCTCTCTCTCTCTCCTTCTCTTGAAGTGGTTGACGGAAAGTCTCGCCAGGGCGACGTGGTTGCTTGTTTAAAAAAAAAAATTATCGGCACTGAGAAACCGCTATTTTCTTTTCTCGAATATCGATGGATCTACTCAGCGAAACGAATTTGTGCTCCCTACACGGATTTTTCCCTCGCCATTGACAATTTTCACGGCTGAATTAGCGTCGATATCGCGTTTCTTTTTTTCTTCCCGCCTTTTTCTTTTTTTTTACATACATTTTTTGCTGGCGTTTATTTTCGTGCGTTTTTTTTTTTCAATGGCCGAAAGTCGAGTGTTCTACCGGTGAAGACAATATTTACGAGGAATTAAAGGGCTCGCTAAATACTATTGGCAGAACCAACACAGGCGACTCCACACATTTGGTAGATCGAAAAATATTTTTGCTTCCTCGAGACGGACGCTCAATCGATTTTTTTCTTTTTTTCAATTGCAACAAGCGTACAAACTTGATGGGAAAAGCGATGCCTCGATTTCGTTTGAACGTCCGTTCACGGGTGCGTTAGTTTGGAAAAGAAAAACGTTCAACCAAAAGTGTCTTAATGGAGGAAAAATTTGTGAACTCGCTGTTCGTCCGAGTGTTCGAGAAAAAAAATAAAGCATACGCACAAGACGATCGTTTCGTAACTTTGGCGTAGAAATCCGCAAAAAAGAGGATAGACTCATTCTTCCGACAGCAATTTTGCCCAGGATCCAATTGGCAATGTCTAGGTAACTAGATTCTAGTGGAATTTGCTGATGAACGAGAAGCCAGGCAGTCGCGAAAATAAATGAGGAGCTGCTCGATATGCCTGGCTTCACGATTAAAAATTTACTTCGCTCACGCGGTTGGCCTAGCACGTACAACTTACGAGAATTTTCTAACGCGATCTTTCAGACCCTGCCGTCTGCAACGTTGCACGTCGTACATTCTCGGGCGATTTTTTTTTATATTTATACTAACTACGCTAGTCTTCGCGAATTATTCTACGCCGATCTCGCGACGGTTTGCCAAACATGCTGAATCGTGACGGATGTGCGGAGGTGCGAACCCAGCCGACGAGTACCGATTGAGTAGTTTTTTTTTTTATTTTTTTTTAGTGTATCGGCTTGCCCGGATCGCGAAGTTTGTCTGGGCGGACAAGACGCGTCGGAGATCGTCTGCGCTGAACGCAAAAGGCGACAACTTTCGAAACCCGAGTTTGTAAAAAAAAAAAAAAAGAAATATCGCGAAATTTTCGCGTTTTGCGTTGGTGCGGAGATTGTCTTTGCAGAATGCGCGCGCGCGCGGGCGAGCCGATACCTTTTCGAGACTATCAGCTTGGAACATCAAGACGAAATTGCACGTTGTTTTTTTTTTTGTTTTTTTTTCTTCTTCTCGTTATTACACGAATCGCGTGAAACTCGCGGTACTCGTTGGTTCCGTTCGCTTTCCTGCAACTTTTTCTTCTCAAACAAGATACAGCCCCCCCCCCCCCCCCCGCGCCCCTCCCGCCGTAGGATCGTCGAAAAATCTTGTCGTCGTAGCGAGGAAACTCGAGTCGTTTGGCAGAACGCGAAAAGACTCTGTCGGGTTATGCTTCTTCTTCTTCTTCTTTGTTAAATTATTTTTTGAACGCTTCCGGTGGTATCCGACCGAGTTTGAAGAATTCTTGAAACGCGGCCATCGCGATGTCGTACTTCCAATCGACTTCTTTCAAGCACTTGAGGCTCCACTCGAGGTTCATGTTCGTGTGTTGACTGAGGGTTATCGTCATTTGTTGCTTGACTTCGTCGGTTATCTCGACCGATGAAACACCGCCGCTTGAGGTGGACGCGGGTCCGGCAACATTGATAGCTGAGGATGACGAAGGCGCGACCTGGGAGGGCGGCGTCAGCAATTGCGCTGTGGCCCCCTCGAGCGCACATTTCTCTTGCATTCGCGTCGGCTCGGACAGATGAAGCTGCTCGTTTCTTATGCAATAGCCGCTACCCTCCGGCACTACCACGAACGTTCGATTGAAATGACGCAACGGCTCGTCTTTCGTTTCGATCTCTTTGAACAGGCCCGAGACCGTTATCAACATCATGCCCTCCTGTGAAGAGAATCGGTCCTTCATATTGACGTAGACGGTATTTTTTTTTTTTTTTGAGGGCGCCCAGGAGGGACCGGCTTGACGAGAATTCGTTTTTTTTCACAATCATCTTTTTTTTTTAAATAAAATTTACATGATACAGTAAAAGCTCGATTGAGCGGGCACGCTGGGACCGGAGTCCACGGATAATCGGAATGTTTTTTTTTTTCGTACAGCATTATGAAAAATGTGATCACTCGATTTTTTTTTTCGGGGTTCGGCAAATTGGCTGAACGGACTTTTTTTTATACCGGCCTTAACGTACACGAACGTGACTAATTTATTCTGTTTCTTTTTTAAATTTTACGTAGTCAAAGTGCTAATCAATAATGTATGGATATTTTTATAGATTTTTAACGCTTTCTCCTTTGAAGAAATTCACGAAAAAAAGCCAGTTTTTTTGGTACAGGGTGCCTAATTTCGACCAGAACTGAAATTTCATGACATTTAAGGATTTTTAAGGCAAGGAATAGAGTTTTTTTCATAACTTTTTGTATGATTTTCTGGTATAAAAGTATACTTTATAATTCTTTAGTGCGACTAATTTTCTAAATTTTTATATTTATATTCTGCTCTTTGAAACAGAGGTGTGCTGTATGCCATTCTAACATGCCAATATAACATTCTGGAACATTCTAGAAACTTCTCGAACCTCCTGGAACATTCTATAACATTATACAACATTCTCGAACATTCTATAACATTCTAGAACATTATACAACATTCTCGAACATTCTATAACATTCCAGCACATTATACAACATTCTCGAACATTCTAGAAAATTCTGGAACATTCTGGAACCTTCTAGAACATTCAGGAACATTACGGTCAGTCTCGGCCACTTCGGCTCTCGACTCTCATCTGCTTCACCGACTTTCCATGAGAAGTCCATTAGTGCGATGCCCTATTTTGACACCCATTTCTCCGAACCCAGCCCCGGGTAGTTCCAAACCAAAACCTTCTTCGTGGATGGGGGATGGAGGGCTACTATACCATATAACCTCCATGGGGCTGCGTGGGTGGGTTGTGAAGTTATAACGGGACGCACGGAAAAACCACGCATACATTTATTATATTCGACGTAAACCGCTGCGGCGCTTCTTTGTCTCACTTACCGTGACGAGGCCTATGTCCATCGTGAAGCTGTTGAGGTCGTGTTTCGTTTTCGGCAACTCGGTGACGAGCGAGACAACAGGTAAACGTCCGACTTTCAACAATCTTCTTCGTATCGGTGGTGGAATGATTTTCTTGAGATTACGATTATGCGTGTAATAACTGGACAATCTGTAAACGGAACGAAAGCCGATCAGGCATGTATACACATGCGTTTGATATATATCTATATTTTTGAAAAGATAAAATATGATGATAATTTTCTTCCGTACTCACTTGGCACTGTGATGGGGTAGGGACAACGTGAGACTAAAGCAGGCATGCTCGTGATAGGCATCGAGAAGCGGCTGACGATTATCGCTATCGAATATGATAAAGTATTGCTGAAGGAATTGGCTCGCTATTTCTTGCGCGGTCGCGTTCGCGACGAACATCCTCTGGGTGGGCGGCAGTCTTACGCCATCGTTCTCGACGTCGAAGCCAATTTGCGCAGGCAGTTCCTCACCGTCCTGCGGCGGGACAAAAAACAAAAGTGTTAAATTACAAGCGCATCAAGGGCCCGTGGGGAAATGGAAGAGAAAGGTAAAAAAAAAAAAAAAAAGAGAGAGAGAGAGAATTCGTAAATGACAAAGTGTACTCACTAATCTTTGAAGTTTCGGGAACTTGCCACGGATGTCACTGTCGTGAAGAAACAAAAGCCAGGAGGATGGAAGATCCGAGTTAATTGTGACGAGAAAACAAAACATATGCCTCGTTAATAAACACGTTTTTCGAGGGAACATCCCTCCACCCTGCCCCTCTCTCACGAGAGATCGTAATTCGTTGCAACTTACATTCCTCGGTAGAATATTTTATTTTCTTTGACCTGGAATACCTCAAACTTACACGTTGCTGAGCAAAGAGCGAAAAAATTGCGCTCCTTTCGAAGAATATTTACGTGCGGACACTCGGACGAGTCTCCGCACTGTGAAAAGGCGACGGCGATTATTTTTACGATATGAAATTTCCGGGGAAATAAATATATATGAGAAATTCCTCGGGATTAATATTCTTGTAAAAACTTCCTCGGAAGTAAAGTTGTAAAAATTATATAAAAATTCTCCAAAAATCAATTTCCTCGAATGAAGTTTGTCTGCAGAATGGAGCAATTTCCGTTTGGTTTTGTTTGGGCTTAATTCGAATTTTTGAAGGTTTGATTGAACAACCCGGACGGGTAAGTGAGCTTCTCCTTTTTAAGAAACAAAAAAAAACGTTACTGCCGCCAGATTTTGAAAATCGTCGAAGCTTTTTTTTTTACTAAATTTTTTACAAAATTGTTTGGCTTTATTGCAATAATTGCATAACGTGTGTCAAAAGAAATCGGAATATTTTGCTAAATTGCCCATTTTTTTTCTGAGGCTGGAACAAATTTTCTATGGGGATTTTTTGCTTGAGGGCAATTTATCCGCGGGTTTTTTTTTCTTTTCAGAGAAAATTCATCCTGAGAAATTTTCAATGGGAGAATAGATCGCCTTACAACCCCGGAAAATGTGAAAATTCCAATCCTTCGATCACATTCGAAAAAAAGCTTTTGCAAAACGATGTGGCAAAATGAAACTCGAAGAAAAATTAAAAAAAAAAAAAAAAAACAAGAAATGAAGAAAAGCTGGTATTCCGTTTAAAAAAATGATGCATCTTGTTTCCTTAATGCAATGGAAAAATTAGACTTTGTTCATCTCCGGCTCGAAGTGTCCCTTCGACGAAGAACAACGAAAAAAATGTTATTGTTCGAAAGACGAACATAACGCGATATCACTTTTCAGGAGAATCGCGTACCTTCGTCTCTCTTATTAGTGTGTCCTTTACGTTTTTTCTCACGTTTACAAGCTCTGTTCACGTTACCTGACATATTCGTCGTGTCGAGCCTTGTATTTTTCGCATACGGGATTTCCGGCCATTCGTAGCTCCTGCAGCTCGATATCCTTGAGCGGGTTCAAGTGGCTCAGTTCTCGAATCTACAAAGAGAAACAAACGTTGACCGATCAGGGCCCCAATTCTATTTTTTTCAACCGTTATGAACTATTTTTTCGATTTTGAAAAATTGCTAAACGCAATTTTTTTTACTATTTGCACATTATTCTCAAAGGTGAAAATTGAGGCTCTGCAATAAGGTTCCACTTTACCATTAAGGACGTGATAAGTAGCTGGTCGAAAGAGAGTTTCATTATGAAAGTTTTCGAATGTCCCTACGCCGAAATCGAAAAAATTGTCACATAACATTGCATCGCAAATTCTTTAACGACTTGGTATTTTTTTTTAAACTTTATGACATTTTACCTCAAAGTACGATGGGGATTTTCTTTAAGTTGAAAACTTTGTTCGAAAAAAATAATTTTCTGCCATTTTATTTTACCGTAAACAATTTTTTGCGGCGATTTTTTTTACCCAACACATTTTTTTTCTGGGATTTGTTTTTCTACCGATCACACTTTTTTTTCTGCGATTTGTTTTTTTACCGAAAACAATTTTTTTCTGCAATTTTTTGTACCGGGCACAATTTTTTTTGTGTGATTTTTTTTTACCCGAAACAATTTTCTTTCAAACATGCACAATGTTAACAAAAATCGATATTTATCGATCTCCTTGCGTCTTTCCAAGGCAAATTTTATCAAGAATTCCAATAATTGTGAATTCTCGTTCCAGGTAAAAAAAAAATCGAGGAGAACTCTTGCCGGCCGCAGGATACTAACGGACAAAGATGACTCGCTTCATCCAGCTTCAGCGTTGCCATTTTGTTACAAAATTTGACGCAAAAAGTTTGTCAAGATACTTAAAGATATATAAAATAAAGGCCCTTAAGAGGAATTTTCATTCCATCGATCGGGTATCCATAAAAAATTGTCGAATTTCATCCTCTCCTAAATGGCCGTTAGCTCACCTTGTTATCGCCCAGATAGAGAATTTTCAAGTTCGTAAATTTCTTCGTCATGTAGCCCAATTTTTCAAACGAGTGCAACTGATTGTGATCGAGATTGAGTGCCTCGAGGTTCGAGATCGCGGCCGAAACGATTTCCAGCACAGCAATCAGCATCGACGGTCGCGATAGGCTGCAGTAATAATCGTCGATGAGCTCGGGATCGAGATGAAATCGTGAGAGATCGAGGGCGTTGGTTTCCTGAACGTAACGTTTCGCCATTGCCTGTTTCATTCTATCTCGCATCTTCTGGTCAATGTTGTAATGAGGAAAGCCCGGCTCGACGCGAATCGCCAGTTTGTGGCCATCCGTCCCGACTATCTTGCGGTCGCTATTTCTCAGCAGGTTCGCCACTTTCTGATCGTCCACGTAGAAAGATACCGAATTCTCGGTAACTTTGTACTGAAAATGGAGAGAGAAGAAAAAAAAAAGGTGACAGGAAGTAATTGCGTCTTGAAATCGTTTTTCTATGACGGAAAAAAAAAAGAAGGACCCTCGGTAGTGGAAACTACGTTGTGAAACTAATTGATTTTTAGAAAGTTAAGGTAGTAGTCTCGCCACAATCACGTTGAAAAGTTTATTCTCGGCTCAATCGATGAAAGCTTTGAAATATTGCGAAATATCCTTATAATCCTTAAATTATGAAGTTGATTGTACATCTTATCGGGATGTAAAAACTTATAAACCCGCGAGTTCGTCCGTGTTGATCTCTGATATAAACTTTGAATTTAAACGAAGGTCTTGTTGGTCTGTTTATCTAAGACTTTTCTGATTTCGCCAACTTAAATTAACGCGAGACTCCTTTTTTAATGAATTTATTTTTCGAAAATATATATATATGAAGTTATTACCCGTGACTTCCCCCGCGTGGAATTTATGACGCCGTGGGAATGTAAATATTTGTTTCCTTTTCAGAGGATTTCCTTATAAACAATATTTTTGTTTTTTTATTGGACGACACCGATATCACCTGGCCCGTGGGTGAACTTACGCGTGAGCAAGTTACGTAATATTGACCGTGGGAGAAACAATCTTCCTTCAAATCTACGCCAGTGTATTTTAAAGTTTGGGCCTGAGACTTATTTCTAAAAAAAAAAAAACAAAATTCATATTCAACCTTGTTGAATTTTGGAAGAGGCTGAAATATGTGTTGCCTTATTTGCATTGTAGAGTACTTATGCTAAATTTCAAGTAGAATCGACCAAAAAAATATTTTCTATACAAACTTTTCCACGCCCTTGCAGCCCCTTGAGGGTTAAATTTTGGGAAATGCTGAAATACGTGTTTCTTTATTTGTATTGTAGAGAATTTGTGCAAATTTTCAAGTCGATCCAACCAAAAAAATATGTTTTTCAACACAAACTTTTCTAACGCCTTGCAACCCCTTAAGGGTTGATTTTTTGGGAAATGCTGAAATACGTGTTTCACTAATTCTATTATAGACTGTTTATGCAAAGTTTCAAGTGAATCCGACCAAACAAATATTTTTCCCATACAAACTTTTACACCCTATTTCGCCCCCTTGCAGATCGAATTTCAAAAAATCCTTTCTTACAAGGGAACCTTGCCAGGCACGTAATCGATTTCGGGACGTCCTTTCAGGATATTGTAGGGTTCGGTACCAAGTGTCACCCCCTGCCACCGTTCACCCTGGTGGGCCAGCGTTTTCGCGAAATCGACCAAACAACATTTGTGTGACGATTTTTGAACCTCGAAAATAACAAGAATTTTCGAAGCGGCGCGATAGCCTAGCGGTTAAGGTCTTCGCCTAGTACGCCGAAGTTTTGGGTTCGAGTCCAGCTACCTTTTTTTTCCACCGAAATGCTTGTAAATGTTATTTTTATTTATTCACTTTAATTTAAATCCAACTTTTTTATATTGCGTTTAGAATTCTTGCCCGCGTGATTGTAATCTCCGTTTCAAAAATTTTGTATATCCAATTTTTTTTCTTATATTCTTCATCTAGTTTGAAATTATTGCATGTTTTTTTTTTATTATTTCTATTAACTTCTATTATTGTTAATATGAGGAAATGAGAAAATTATTTTATAATTATCGCCTAATATAATGTTTACCTAAGTCTCACGTTTTGTATCAGACTTGTACATTCTGGCTACTAATACGTAGCATACTCTGAGTATACGGATATGCACACACTATTGTAATGTAGTTCTAGTCGCTTCGTGGTGCTAGCGTCGCTAGACATTGCTCAATTTAAATCGCTCGATTTCTGAAACTAGACGGTCAAAATTCATGATTTTTTTTTACCCACTTCGTCACATGTTCCTCTGTGATGAAGAATAAAAAAAATAATCTGTAGAAAAGTTTCAAAGTTATTACGTGAAATGTGAAGTTTTTCACTGCTCCCCACAAGAACACGTGTAAAACACCATGAAATCTTTGATTGCCAATATCTCGAAAAGGGAACGATGAATCCCATTTGAAATTTTGCAGGTAATCATTTAATAGTGTCCTGAATGAGTTCTCAAAATTTAAAAAAATCTATAGAAAAACGCCTTGGCGAGACTACTACCTTAATTGACCATAAATCTCGGTATTACAAATGACAATCGAATCTGAATATTTCGATTCGCGTCACGAAACACACTCCTCAAATGATAGCTGCCATCCGCCTTACCATTATCGGCTCGAACGTTAATGGGGCAACGCGTTCGAGTAACACGGTCATTATGAAGGTCCTTGGGTATCTGTGGCCGAACGGTATCTGCACAAAAACATCCACGCACCTCACAAGTCGATTCTCGTACATCAGCGAAAAGCAAAAAAAAAAAAAGGCAACCGCAACCGCGATTTTTCCAACCTACCGTAATTCTGTACGATTGGGTTTTGGATGAGTACCAGACGGTCTCGTTGTGAGGTATCATCTTGGCGTCGTTGCGTATCCTCATTCTCCCTCTGTGGGAGAGCGGACTGTTACGGCCTCTCTGTGCACCCCTGCCGCGTCCGTGTTGCACGATTATTTCAGGCCCGTTGTTGTTGGCGCCGGGTATCATGGGATAATCGTCGTCGAGTATCCTCTTGACGGCGCCTTCGAGGTGATAATGAAGATCTTTGTTGCGCGAGCGAGTTTGATTTTTAAATGAGACTCGCGGTTTGTTGCCTCCTATGGTTTTTGTTATTTTCATGTGTACATCCTCGCTCCCTCGATCGTCGTGACCTGCAATTATTTATATCCAAATGTATTGTGTTCGAAAAATTACGGGCAGCGGTGTGGATCAATGCCACAGAGTCACTATAAGTTACAAATATCAATAAGTTTTATCGAGTGCAGAAGTAGAAGCCGTTCAGAGGTCTGTGTAAGCTTGAAACTGAGAAATACGATTTTTTTTACATTGTTTCATAGCCTAGGGTCTTAACTTTAATTTGCAAAAAGAATTTTCCAACGATTCGAAAAAATGAATGACTTATGACGATATTTGTAAAGAGGCAGAACTCAAGGCGTAGCTCATCTATTTGTCCGATTCACTTGAAATTTCGGACAGAGCATAATTCATAACATTTTCTATCGTGACAACCGGATGACTCTATCATATGTTTATCCATTTGTTAATAGCAAATAATTCGAGTTGTTTATCGGGTCGATTATCGAACTTTTTTTTACACCTTGGCGTTTTTGTAATCTTTAATGTTTGGAGAAAGGTCGTACGATAGTTTTAGTATTGTACTAAACATACATTTTGTTTATAGACCGAGAGCTGGCGACCCACAAGGTCAGGGAATTTTACTAGTCACTGTATTGAGGTTTATGATTGCCTGAGGTTTATTCCAAAACATTCACTCTGGCAAGCCTCACCCAGAGGAAGGGAGTTACGAGGTGTTACGTGGAGGTGAGCATTTTTCATCGTTAGGTAATAGTATTAGCCATAATATTTGTCACACATTGTTTATTGATGTTTCAAAAACACACAAAAAATTGCCAGATCGATCGCGTGATGGAAAGTCATTCGGGCCACTATATTTGTTGGAGTAAAATGATGAAATATTTCATTCCTGAACTCGTTAATCATTGCAAATTTTTAAGAGACCTATGATATGAATCATAGCGCGATTTATTTTTTATTTGTATAGCATATTATTTGTATACAGCGTCAACCGAGTTTCTTCGAGTTTCTTCGGTGTGCGGAAGTATCGGGTTGCTATTTCGCCTGGCTACGTACGTACAGTTTGTTTGCAGTATCTTTTGTACTACTTTCAAAACATGCGTAACAGACGAATATTGCAGTCCGTAAAATCATGTTGAAACTTTCTTCAGAAGGAAAGAGTTCTCGCGATATTACGACTACTTTATCCATTGGACAAGGTACGGTCAATCGTATTATTCGTAAAAACAAATTGACGAATTCTTTGTGTGACAAACGGCGAAGTGATCGACTGTGGAAAACTACAGAATACGTTGACAAAATTATAAAAAGGCAGTGCGTTATAGATCCATGGAAAACTGTAGCAGGTATTTAGAGACAAGTGGTAAAAATCGTGCCGACATTAGTCGATGTACAGTATCCTGACGTCTAAAGGCTATAGGACTGTTTGGACGCATCGGTTTAAAAAAAAAACCACTCATCGGTAAAAAAGAATCAAAAGGCCATATTGAAATTTGCAAAAAAATATCAGCATCGGACAGCATCAGATTGTCGGAAAGTGCCTTTTCCCGATTAATCCAAATTTTACTTATTTGGAATTGATGGTCGGAAGAACGTGAGACGTCAGATACCAGATTCAACGTAACGTATCAAATTCTTAGCGTAAATCACAGTGGCATGAACATTAAAGTTTGGGAAGCATTTTCTAGCGACGGCGTTGGTCCACTAGTTGAAATTCAAGACAATATGAACGCTACAATTTACAGAAATATACTGCAAGACCGTATGCTCCCACTTGCAATGAAAAAAATGCCACATGTAAGTTTTTCAACACGATAACGACCCCAAACATGCTTCACGTCTTGTAAAAGACTTTCTTCAGACGAAAAGTATGCCTTCTCGACTGGCCATCCCATTCAACGGACTTAAATCCGATTGTGCATTTGTGGCAAAGGTCTAAAAGATCGTGTTGGAACAACAAATCACACACGACGTTGAAGTTTGCAACGCTCTAACGCAACGAAAATTCGTTCTTATTGATAACGAAACATTTTTTTTCGCCCTTTTAGGCTGTGTAAATTGCTCAAAGGTTTCTACGTATTCTCATTAGAAAATTACGACCTCAATTGGCAATAAAAGTCTTCGGATAATGATAAAAATAAAGAAATAAGAAATGACCAAGAAGTATCGTTGCATTTCAACGATGCAAACTTCAAACTCATCGAATCACTCCAACAAGACGGAATTGCAGAATAATTTGCGACACGAGTGGAAAAACTTGCCGCGATAATGGATCTCAGAATTAATAGCGTCCATGCCGCGTCGATGTGCCGCAGTTATCGCTGCTGGGGCCACGGCAACGAAGTACCGAGTCGAGTGAAGAAGGTCGGATCTTGTTTTATTTTCAACATTTTTTCTCATGTTCACGCGCAATAGTATGTGTCCCAATTCTTTTGCACACTCGTTAAATAAAAAGTAATAGACAAATATTCAAGAACAATATATATAATTGTTTTCAAATATAAATAAATTCATGTTGTCACATGTTTATATTTTCCCCACCATATTTCAATGCAATATGCCATATTTCACCATATTTCAATGCAATAGGGTGGCCCGAAACTTTTGCACCTAATTTTCGGGTTTGTTTGGGTTCCATTTTTTTTTTTCGTCACAAAAAAATTTCCTTCGAAACGCGACCATATTTATTCTTTTATATATATAATTTAAGTGTGTACGTTAATGGAGATGAATCAAAATATTTATTTTGAAAAAAAAAAAAAACATGCTCTCGGGCACGAAGGTTACGCGACGCGTGGGAAAAAAAAAATGGACAAAGTTAAAGAATGCGACGCAACAAAAAGAGACTCACCGAAGAAGTGTTTCGTGGACTTTTTCTCGAGGCTTTCGGAAATCTGGCCTGAACGACCAGAACCACGGCCAGCCCATGCTTTACCCGATTTTTTAGGCATTTTTTTTTTTTTTCGCGATGCCCGAAACTCGCCGTTATATCTGAAAATAACAATGGAAAACACGGCGATGAGGACGTTCTAGGCACACTGAAATCACTTTTTCGTCGATGAATCGACGCGTCTGTGACGTGCTTTCGACGCAACACGTTTCAAGGATTGCTCGAGGACACTGATAAATCCCGACACTTAATTCGCAGCGACGAGCGCGAGCGAAGGTTCGTGTAAAAAAAAAAAAAGAAAATACGTACGCTTAGTGTGTGTTATTTTGTTTCGATTGCGCGAAAGTGAAAAATTGCTCGCAATGGAACCCGTTTGGACGAACTGGTACGTGAGGTTTTAGCTTTTTTTTTTTTTTCTCGTCGCCTGCACGCACCACACGAAACGAGAAAGAAGCAGATGGTGCAGCTTCGTGAGGCGCTGGGGCAACGCTGCGGGAACAGCAGCGCCGCGTGCGGCGCCTCTGTGAAACGCGCGCGTTCGAAAAACGGCGGGAACGTCGCGAATCGCGATCGAAGGGGACGAATTCGTTACTAACAATTTGCTTTGCGGTATTGAGAAAATCAACTTTAACGTGTAATAATGTTTTATTTTTAAACGAGTGTTTAGGATTAGATTAAGTCTTTTGAAATTGGCTTCATTTTGACGAAGTTATCGCTAATTAAGTTGAAATTTAACGCAGTTGACGAATATTCATTAAAAAACGTGCAACATTGAGTTTGTACGACCTGTGCAACGTAAGGAAACTTTGAAATTAAACTTTTATTCCTTTTCATTCATTTCCATAATTTATTTATCATATCTTTGTAATTAAATGCATAAGGGAATGTACAAGGTCATCATAACCGCAGAAATTTTCAGACAGGATTATGTTCCTAGATCCTTAAGTTTTTAAGATATTACTGGATGGACAGTCGGGCAAAGAGTTAGTCCGAAATGGGCGAATCGTGGATTTACAAGTCTAGATCATGTCGTACATGATCTAGATCATGTCGTGTGTTAGACTATCAATAACGGTTAAAAAAATAAAATACTGGACTTATTGCAATTTCGGGTGATTTTCTTGTACATCCCGACTGGGCTACGATGCAGAGCTTGGCGATTTTCTTACTACCTAAATATTATTCATCTCTGATAAATCTTTGTTCTAAAATGTCGACTATCTCTCTCGCACTCATGTAACGTTCTACACTTCTATTTTGCCTAAAAAAATCGTCCCGTTGCGTTCACGTCGGCGTTAATTCACGCGAGTGTCTAAGCTCCCGGCGGAAGGGTCGCTCTCGATCATACAGCGAGTAAAAAAAAATACTTTTCGCACACTCGTAATAATTCTACAATAAAAAAATATTTCCGAAGATTGCATTCGATGGCTAATTTCAAATACAGATAGCGTTCATTATAGTTTTAACATAATTAAGTGGGACGTCGAAAGCTCGTACGGAAATCTCTGCACGATACGTCGCGGGCCATGCGCGCGCAGTTCCGCGGCTGCGCGTGCCCGTGGAGTTGCTCGGCTGGAGAGCGACGGGGGGGGGGGGGGGGGGAGACGAGGCGACTTGTTTGCCTCCGTTTTTCAGTAAGCCAGTCGATGATCGTGTGGGTTCGCGTTTGTTTCGTGTTCGCCAGTTCTTACGAGACTTCAAACACACGCATTTCCTTCCCCCTCTCGACTTCTTTTCGAATTTCTCCATCGAGGCGCCAAAAAAAAGAAAAACAACACGTTTCCAACTTTCGCGTTCTCGCGCTCGTCGAGGCGCAATGCGAATCCTTTGAGTCCAAAAGGGATGCGTTTTTTTTCTTCATCCTGACAATCAATGAATACTGCGAGTCCGATGTTCGACGGTTGACAGGTGAGCATTTTTTTCTCACGCGATCACCACGCGATCATCGAGATACAATTATCGAGGTCGTTGAACTCCCCGAGAGTACTTTTTTTTCGTTCTCGTTGAAAAAAAAAAAAAAAAAACGCGTATTTCTCTCGATAGTAGAGCGCTGGGAGTGGTTTTCACGGTCAATGAGAACGCGAGACTTTCGTTTCGAGAGAAAATATATGACTTTTATTTTTTCGCCACTCCAGCGGGAAAATTAGGTCTTACGAGACTTTTATTTTGATTTTTACTACGTTACTGTAGCTAGCGCGAATATAGCTCTATATATATATATATATATATTACACCTTACTCTCTCATCTTGAGCGCACGATTGAAGAAACGCGCGGCTGGCAAATACACCTCGCTCTCCGTCCGTACAAAAACGCGCTCTAATTCAATTATTGTACCTCGAGACCTTGCAAGTCTCGTTTCATCAAACTCTTGTCGAACGTTGATCGTACGTCTCGTTAAAATCGTGACATCTCTTGTCATACACACATCGTAATAAATTTCTGATTTTTTTTTTTTTCTTCGCTTTGCCCGCAATCGTCCGTAAGTATATATATTTTTGCATTTCTCGCGAAGTTCCTCGGCAGTCGAAACATCGTATTTTATCGTTTATAAATGGCAATTTCTTTCTGCAGCTCTTTTGCATTTATCGCGCGAGGAATGTTTTTTTTTTTTTTTTTTTCAATTATCGCGTGAGAAGCTTTTACCTGGTCTTGGTCATCAATCGCGCGAGAAAAAAAAAGTCGCGGTAGTTGTGTTATTTGAAAGAGCTTAATAGCGAATGGCAAAAATGGCAATGAGCCGTGAGCAATAAATAAAAATGAGGTAAAAATATCGGGGGGTTTTTTTACTCTTTGGCTAATTAACAATGAATTTTTATTCCTCTTTAAATCAATTCTTGCAGAAGTTTTTGTAAATAGCTCATGTGATTGGATTTCCGTTAACCTTTTAAGGACGGGGCTGGTCGATATATCGATCAGCAGTTAGACTTGGGACTCCAATTGAGAAATTCATCGATTTTATTCATATCTTTCATGTAAAAAAAAAAGTCGATTTTAATGGAAATTTCCCCGTACTTAAAAGGTCAATTGAAATATATTCATTGTGGTTGGATATTTTTAATTTTTCATTCGGTTTATTTAGGGGGGGGGGGGGGGCTCATTTTAGGGCGTCTAAACCCTTTAGACGCCCTAAAATGAGTCATTTTTCATGATTCCAATCAGTTAATTCGTTGCTCCAATAAAAATTCTCCAACGATTTATTCACTAATTATTCCCTGGAACATGCGTACACGGAGAGAACTAAATGTTAAAAATTACCGTGCAGTAACGGTAATCAGATGACAACCCTGAAACTTCGCTTATTATTACTGAGTAAAACATAGATTTTCACGAAAATAAAAAGAAAATTTCTTCTTCAGATAGTAAATTTTACCAGATTTTCTAGTAAATTTTGATGTGTAACAAAATACGCAAAACTTAAATTTAAAAAATATATAATATCAGCGAAATTTTACTGTGCATTTTATTATTTTATGCCTTTCAAAAATGTCTATAAAAAAGTATCGTCTTTATAACAGTTATTTTAAGATTTATTATAAAATTTAATGAGTGTTATAGGAAAATGTATTGTGCTCTCGGTAAAAATTATCGTGCGCGCTGCCCTTCTTGTATAGTAAAATTTTAGCTACGTATTTGAAATGTTCTGTAACGTGAGTTAAAAAAAACTTGTCGCATACGAATTATTATGCTTTTCTCGCTTGTCCCCACATTGAAATATATCACGGTAATTTTTACCGTGAAATTCACGACAAAAATTACTTTTTAATTCTCTCCGTGTAGCGACGGAACGAAAATGATTTTACAAAACGTATTGACCTGCTGCAAGAATTTTTATAATCTCCAAATACGTAACGATGTTTATCTGCATATCGTCGATTTTTTTTTTCTTCTACGATCTAGGAGCAAAATCCGCGTGTATCTAATATCCTCATTCACAAGTGCTACACAATTTTATATTCAACTAAATCTTATCTGTAATACGGGTACTGATTATCATTACTCGCTGCTTGCACACCGAAATTGATACCAAAAAAATGAGAATGATGCCACGGGAACTTGTATGCGGAAATTCTTTTCGACCGGGGTCATTAAAATGACAGAAGTTTTTTTTAAATAAAAAAGACAATAGAATTTTTCCAAAGAAAAAAATTAATAGAATTATTTGAACGAACAGAATTAATAGAATTATTTTAAAGAAAAGAATTAATAGAATTTTTTTTTCGGAAAAATGAATAGAATTAAAAAATAGAAATGAATAGAATTAAAAAATTGAAAAATGAATAGAATTTTTTAAAGAAAAAAAATGAATAGAATGTTTTTAAAGAAAAAGATGAATAGAATTTCTTTAAAGAAAAAAAATTAATAGACTTTTGAAGAATAAAATTTAATAGAAAATAAATAAATAAAATATTGCGAGAAAGTCTTAGGGCCTCTATTTACGAATGAATTTACAGAACTATTAACTCAACGGAGAGTTTTTTTTTCCCACTTCAATCGATCTGCACAAGCTTGGGGATAAAAAAACAGATCGATTTTCAATGATGTTGAAGTTTGCATTGTTCGAATGCAACGAAAACTTATTATTTTCAATCGTTAACTTGTCATCATCTGAATATTTTTGGCAGTTTTACGCGACGAGGATTATTTAAACGTTTTTTTTTTTTAACGATTTTTCCGAAGTCCTACAACCTCAAATCTGAAGAAAAATATTTTAGGTAATAGTGTGGAGTAGAAAAGACGAAAGAATTTTCATTGCGTTCCAACGATGCGACGATATAATTTTTGTTCTCATTCGACTAAATTTTCTCTCACAAATTTAAGCTATAAACATCCCACGATCACTTTTTTAGGCTCCTTATTTACCGATCTACAGCCCAAGTCTGTAGAATATAATTTTTTATTTCTGATAAAAATACGAAACGAAAAATAAAAATCGTTCCAAGGCAAACGACATTTTCTTTTTAATTCTTTTATTTCCTCATTTTTAGTATTTTATAAAACATTTTTTTTTTCACACGAAAGCGCCAGATCTCCGAAGAAGCGACATAAAAAATGATTGAGGGATTTTCGTAGAGAATATTTTTCAAAAGAAATTCAAGTAGTTGAAAGATAATAATTTTCATTGCATTCCAACAATGCAAACTTCGATAACTTTGAGCCCATAGATTTTCAATATTTTCTTCTGATGAGAGTATTAGACAATTAATACATAGACTTGCCAAGATTGAGTATTTTTCTTATAGAAAAACATCAATAAAATAATAAAATGAAGTTATTATTTAAAGAAAGTGTCGCTGTTGCTGTATCGGCCAATCGGCGTAGTCCGGTTTTCTTCGTCTGCTCCTCAATTAAGGGGTTACGTGGGTTTCGAAGCCAAAAAAAAGCATATTTTCTCTATTTTTTTTTAAATATTGGGAGTACAAATTAATTCGGTCCGTTTTTTTGTGGTAAAAAATCCATTTATTTCAAAATAAAAGGTATGAATAGATTAATCAAAGTATCGTCCATCGCTGGCTACTACTTTTTTCCCACCTCTCAGGCAATTTTCGAATTCCATCTCGAACAAAAAATCTCGTCTTTTGACGCGATCCAAGTTTCGAGGCAATTTTCGATTTCTGCGAAAGAAGTGAACCGGTGACTTGCTAAATCTTGCTGCATCCGTCGGAACAACCAGTAATCAGAAGGAGCAATGTCCGGAGAATACGGCGGATGCGGTAAAATATCCCATTTGAGCGTGTTTCCAAATATTTTTTTACCACTTTTGCGACACGAGGCCGAGCGTTGTCATGCAGAAGAATAATTTTGTCGTGTCTTTGCTCGTATTCCGGCCGTTTTTCTCGTAATGCACCGCTTAAACGAATCGATTGTAGTCTATACCGATCGCCCGTAATGAAATCGCCAGGTTGTTCATCGAGTAATGCCTCCAATTCATTGTCTTCGAATTTTTTTGGCTGTCCAGGGCGGGGGGCTTGTCTTCAACGCTGAAATCACCGTTCTTAAAGCGTCGAAACCATTACCTACATGATTTATCAGTTGGAACATCATCACCATAAACTTCAACAAGCATTCGATGCGCTTCAGCTGCACTTTTCTTCCAATTAAAGCAGAAAAGTAAAACTTCCCGCAAATGCTGCTCAGTTAACACAAAATTTGACGTATTCAACACAATAAAAAACAGGGTTTTTCAATGGAACTCAAAGCGATATAAACTGAATGTTATTGACAGATGTCTACACGGAGAGAATTAAATGTTAAAAATTACCGTGCAGTAACGGTAATCAGATGACAACCCTGAAACTTCGCTTATTGTTACTGAGTAAAACACAGATTTTCACGAAAATAAAATAAAATTTCTTCTTCAGATAGAAAATTTTACCAGATTTTCTAGTAAATTTTGGTGTGTAACAAAATACGCGAAACTTAAATTTAAAAAATATATAATATCAGCGAAATTTTACTGTGCATTTTATTATTTTATGCCTTTCAAAAATGTCTATAAAAAAGTATCGTCTTTATAACAGTTATTTTAAGATTTATTATAAAATTTAATGAGTGTTATAGGAAAATGTATTGTGCTCTCGGTAAAAATTATCGTGCGCGCTACCCTTCTTGTATAGTAAAATTTGAGCTACGTATTTGAAATTTTCTGTAACGTGAGTTAAAAAAAACTTGTCGCATACGAATTATTATGCTTTTCTCACTTGTCACCACATTGAAATATATCACGGTGATTTTTACCGTGAAATTCACGACAAAAATTACTTTTTAATTCTCTCTGTGTATTTTGAAGAAGTGTGCAAAATTTCAATAAGATCGGTGCATTAGTTTTTGAGAAATCGTGTCCACCGACTTCAAAAATAGTGTTTTGAGAAAAATGCGTATAGCTGCGTCACTCCCGGCCGGTCTTTCCCAACGGGGGGAATTCCCAAAGGCTCTCTCTCTCTCCTAGACTTTTACTCCGATTGACTTAAAACTTTGGGAGAATATTCTAGACATATTGTACTATCAGATAATAAAATTTAAAAAAAAATGGAGTTTTTGATATTTTCAAACCCACGTAACCCCTTAAGATTCTAGGCTACAAAACAATGCAAGAAAAATCATATTTCTCGAAATTTCAAGCTTATGCAGATCCCTGAAAGGCTTCTACTTTTGCGCTTAATAAAACTGTGCAAAAAATAATTGCAACTTATATATAAATAGTGACTGTGTGGGATTGATTGATCGAAAATCTCTCTTCGTTATATTCCGATGACGTTGATATTTGCATCGTTGGACAGCAACAATATTTTTCTTTTTCTTTTCATTTCTTTATTTTAATCGTTGTCCAAAGTCTTTTTTGCGAATTGAGGTCGTAAATTTCCAATAAAAATACGTAGAAACGTTTGAGCAATATTCACAGCCCAAAACGACCAAGAAGAATATCAGCAATTAAAAATAATTAATTTCCGTTGCATTCCAACGATGGATGATTCAACTCAAACGTCATTCCTTGCATTTTTATTTTTCCGTGCTATTTACGATATCATCCCTTTCACTTTTTACCCCACACTCGTCACTTCGCCATTTCCCGTTCCTGAGAGTATCCCCCCCCCCCCCCCCCCCCTCTCTCCCCGAGAGGTGCACGAGGGCACAGGGAAACTGCAGAAAACCTGTGCCCGATACACGCGGCTATATCTTAACTGAGTTTTCGGTTGCGTGTCGCGATCCGGAAACTCGCGTAAAACTCGCGTCCGCTTCCGGTAGCCGGGGCGCGACGCAAAGCGGTCACCCATCCGGGTATCCCCCCCCCCCCCCCCCTCATCCTGCAAGGCTACTTGGAGCTGGAGATAGGCGGAGCCAAGGTGTTCACTAGCGTCGTCGTATTTCTCGTATCTTCGCGCTCTTAACAATGAAATAGCCAGAGTAACGAGGACCAGTGACCTAAAATCCTAACCGAGCTAGGTTTAGAAATCCATCTTGCGAAACTTTCACCCACCGATGCGCGCAGCGCTATCGCATTCGAGAAAAAGCGCAAACGTGAAAAAAAAATTTAGTAATTTCTCAGCAAGACGAAGATCTTCCATTTTTTTCGCTAATTAATTAATTATCAATTAATGATCAATACATTATAAGTTAAGGATTATTTAATTATTAATTAAGGCTTCAATTAGGAAGGGTAAACGTAAAAATCCGCAAGGGTATATGTTGGAAGATAGGAAACAATTAATTATTAACTTATTATTAATTAAATATTAATTTGAAATTAGAAATGATTAATTAATTGATTATTAATTAATTATTCATCATTTATTAATTATCAGTTTATTATTAATTACTTATGGAGTTGAAGTTTGTATCGTTGGAATTCGACGAAAATTCTTCTTTGTTTTAAATTCTTAATTTTTATTATTGGACATTTTTTTTTTTGCAGTTTCTGGCTATCAATTTTGAATAAGAATTCTGAAAAATGTTTCAATGATTTTCGTAGCCTAAATGCGGCGATAAGAAATACGGCAAAGCGAAAAAAAATTATTTTCGTTGCACTCCAATGATGCAAACTTCAATACCATAATTTCTTATTGATTATTAAGGTGGGCTTTAATAATCGGATTATTACTCGGATTATTAAAAACGGATATTTCCGTAACTCTGACAGTAATTTATTCATATTTTCATACATCTCTGGTAATTTTTTCAAGTTATTTCATGCATTAATTAAGGTGTAATCCGCTGGGTCCCTTGGCGTGTCCTCATCGTCGTTGTCGACTTGCGGGAATTGTGCAGCTCGCAATTCGCATCCAAAATAGTCCAACAAATTTTTATACATTCTTGAGATGTTGTTTAAGAACATGTACCTAAATTTTGAAAAAAAAATCGAGAATTGAATGTTGAAACGTGTTTGAAAAAAAATGATCGATTTTTAGCATTTTTTACCGGCATTTTGCAATAATAATTATGTTTTAAACAAACTAATCTTTCCAACTTTAGGTTCATGTTCTAATAAATGATATTATGTAAACGTGTTCCAAATTTGAAGATGATCCATCAATTAGTTTTTGAGTTATGATTCCCGCAAATTAAAAAAATGTCGTTTCGAGAAAAACACGTTTAAAGTTTCACAAACGAAAAACTCAAAGTCAAATGTGTTTAATCAAATGATAAAGTGTCTTACCGATTAATCAGCGATTCCAGCACCATACAGCAGTCCTTCTTCTTCCTCATGCAACTCATTTGAAGCTTGCATTTCCTCTTTACGAGCTTTTCGAGCTTCTTTTGTCTCTAATAAACTTTTTCTATTTTGCCGAGCCACGCGCATCTGATCCATTTGCTCGGCATATCCGTAGCTTTGCCTACCAACTACCAGATAAGTTCATTCATAACCATGAGTAGGGCGGAATTTCCTTCATTGAATAAAATAGCAGCAAGAAATGCCGCTACCTCGATTATTTGGTACTCAAAATGAAGATGTTTTGGAGTTAATCGCCAAACGGTCGAGTTTGGGTTTGTTTGGGTTATGAAAACCCAAACAAACTACCTAACTGAGCGCTCGTGGATACCTTAGCGCGCTTGGGAGTCGAACGATTGAAAGTGATATCGTTTTGAAATTTTTAGAGTGTATTCTTAAGATATTTTGCTAACGATTTAGAAATAAAAAAAAAATTATTTTCGAAGTATCTAAAGTCGTTGCCCGCCTTAATTAATGATTTATTAATTATCAGTTACTTATTGATTATTAATCAATGATTTATTAATTATCAATTAATTATTTATTATTTATTAATTAACTGCTAATTGATTATCAATTCTTTATTGAAAATAAAATCAATTATCAATTAATTGTTAATATATTTTCTTTTAATTGCAGATTTATTTTCCGCCCGCTCGACTGCCCGTTCAAGATGTCCGACGTGGAAGGAGAAGACGAGGTGAGTAAACTCTCGTCGACTCGTAGCCGTGCAATGTTTCTCTCACGCTCGCGTTGCAATTCGAAAGAATAATTGTTGTGTCGATTGTTTTGCAGTTTCAAGATGCGCAGGAGGATATTCCCGCGTGAGTTACCAGCACCGAGAACTTCCGCTATCGCAATTGTTGCACGCGAACTAGTAATCACCCCGATAAGACGCTCTTCGCCATTTTTTTCTCTCATTTCTTTTTTTTTTTTAATTTCTTTTCTTCAGGCCGACCACGATGGACTTGACTACGGCGATCGCCGAAGCGAAAAGAGCCAGCGATTGCTTTTTCAACAATGATTTCGAGCAAGCGAAGAACATACTGAGGCCATGGGCGGACAGCAGCATGTATCATTCGTTGGGCAACAGCGTTTTCGCTTTTTTGGAAGCCATACTGACCTTCGAGCAGGTATAGAGTCAATGGGATTGAAGCTCGTTTCAGTGCAATGAAAATGAACTTTTATCACGAATCGATCGACATTTGGTGAGATATTTTAGCTAAGGACATTCTTTCCATCTTTAGCAATTTTTTTTCGGGATTCCTAGTTGGGAATGTAGGATGGAGAAAGGCAAATGTTTGGGTTATAAAAAAAAATACGTGAGGTGATAAATATTTAGATGATAAAAAAATAAGGAGATAAGATTGGGAGAAATTATGTTTAAAAATGATTACGTTCTATCCGACGGAAACTTCAGCACCGTTGAAGTATCTCGTCTCGCTCGAAAAGTGCGAAGGACTTTGATAGGAGTGGTCCCGGTCCAACCGGAACGATCCGTCCCGAGAGGAGAGACATGAAAAAATCGAGATACGGAAACGCGTAATCTTATTTCGCAAATTGCAAAAATTCTCAATTGTATGCCAAATTTCAGGTGGAAATTCGGTTTCTGCTTTTCGGAAGTTAATCCAAAATTTGAACCAAAAAAGTCGTTTTTTTTCTAATTTTTCAAAAAACAAATCTCGTCAACTAGCTAGAAGGTAATAATATTATTAATATTACTACAAAGCTTCGACTCAAGCGGCTTGATAGTTTTTGAGTTATCCGGCACGCCAATTTCGAAAATGCAGTTTTGAGAAAAAAGTTTTGACGTTTAAAGTTTTGACACGTAAAAAAACTAATGATTAAAATTACGGGTTAGTCAGCGATACCAGGCACATTTGATAAGCCTTCAGTTTCTTCATAAAGTTGATTTTCCTCCATTAATTCGTCTCTTCTTGCTTTTCGATTTTTTAATCGTTGTAAATGTATGTCCCCCCTTAACGGGTCTGCATGAGCTTGAGAAACAGGTCGATTTTTAATCTTTTTTCTGACGAGACTATCGGGACGAGACGGCCAGGATTTTACACACAATTGATAGACTTGCCAAGATTGACAGGGTGTCTACCGACCAGAAAAGTCATGAAAAGACTTAAATATCATGAAATTGCACTCGACCCTGAAAAAGTCATGAAATGTCATGAAAAATTACCAGTCTACCTGATTTTTTTTAAATCTCTGCAGCGCTCATTATCACGGCCGATTTTTGTATTAATTTATCCAAAATAATGTCAAATTTTCGCGGGTTTGCGACAATTTACGGTATTAGAAAAAAATTTGGTAGGAAAACAAAATGTTTCGTTATCTCAACATATTAGTTTTTCATTGTTATCCGTGTAAAGCGACTGGACGATATTACTCAAAGTTCCTAAATGTATGTAATATTTTTTTCCGATGTTCCTAAAATATATTTCTCTACAGCAAACTTGAAACGATATTTGTCTCACATTTTTTTTACTATACATCGAATTGTACAGTTTGGTGACATTTCGTTTGTTTCGTATACTTTTTATTGGCATACAACACACATCTGTTTCAAAGAGCAGAATATGAATATAAAAATTTTGAAAATTAATCGCACTAAAGAATTATAAAGTATTCTTTTATACCAGAAAGTCATACTAAAAGTCATAAAAATAAAATCGCTATTCCTTGCCTTAAAAATCCTTAAATGTCATGAAATTTTAATTCTGGTCAAAATTAGACATCCTGGTTGAGTTTTTTTTTATCATTGAAAAATATTGATAAACAATGAAGTTATTATTATTTTGAAATAGTGCGGCTGCTGCTGCGAGGCTAATCTGTGTTGGTGCTTCCGGCAACTAGGCACGTCTGAAATTAAAAATAAAAATAAAATGTACGTTCAGTATAACAATGAAACTTTCGTATGAACCGGATGCTTTTTCGAAATTTCCAAAAATTACAAAAAATGACAAAAATTACAAATGCTGCAGAATGAAAAAGTACGATTTTCGACCGAAAAAAGAATTTTAATTGTTTGTTATTAACAAATGAATAAACGTATCGAAAAATCATTCGTTCATACGATAGAAAATGTTATAAACTATGCTCTATCTCAATTCGAAGTGAATCGGACGAATAGATTTTGAGATACGACTCGCACCGTTTTACAAAACGGGGCGAAAAAGGCACAAGAAAAAAAAGGGTAAATCGCAGCGGGCAACCCTTCAGAAAAATCGTCATAACTCGGTTGATTTTATAAGCTTTTACAACATCATTATTGCAAATTAAAGTTAAGCCCACTAAGCTATAAAGCTACACAATACAGAATCGTATGTTTTGAAATTTAAAGCTTGTGCAGACTCCTCTCGAAAAGTACGCAACAGCGTACAGTGAGCAGGATTAATCTTCAGGCAAATATTGTCATCTCTACAAAGATAACGAAAAACAGACGTCGATTATCGCTGACCCAGAAAGGGCCAAGTCTTACAACTGCTAAGAAATCATTATTACAAATGATTATTATTTTTGTACAGCTAGAAAATAGTCGTTCGTATAAACGTATTTTTTTAAATTAATTCTTTTACTTTTACTTATCAATTCTCATGAATTACTTATTGATTATTTATTCTATTTCTCATTGACCCACAGAAATACGTAGAAAAAGCGTCCGAGGCATTGAAATTGTGCATGAACGTTTGCACGAAGCAACGTCGACACAACACCTTGACCCAAAACATCGGCAAAATGGTGAAAAGAACGAACTACGATTTGTACACGATCGGTGAGTAAATTCTCCGAATATAAAAACAAACGAAGAAAAAAAAAAACGACGTTAATCGGCCAATGACGGAGCTATTTTATGATGATACTGTGTAGAGACAATTCGTAAATGCACGACGATCTCGGCGATCACGGGAAAGAAGGATTTATCGTTCAATTTTGCGCAGATACTGATATATTTTTGAAAATAAAAATAGCGGTATATTTTCGAGGAGTTGTTGTACCTTTAGGAATTTTTTTAAGGGGAGTTGTAGCTGTTGTACCTTTAGGAATTTTTTTAAACAAACCCAAACAAACTCTTTAGACGCCTGAAAATGAGCCATTTTTGTGAATTTTTTTTGAAGGTAATGAAATAATCGCATCATTTTTAAATTTTAATGTGATTTTATTATAGGTTTAAAGAGCTCAAAAACATTTTTTTTACAAAAGAAAATGGCGACGTTATAGCCTTCTCCCCCAGGCGTCTTTCCTGTGTCATAAAAAAATGCTCCATTTTTCACATTTTTACTGTTCATCTGAAACAGAAAACAAAAATATTTTTCGATTACTGACACATGTAGGGAAAGGATAAACCTATAAAATTATAAAAAAGTATAAAATTGAAAATTACACAGGCTTTTTAACCAAAAGTTCAAATTTTCGACTATTTTTTCAATAGTTTTTACCCCCAAAAAATGTATCTATGCGATATCCTTCAAACTTTAGGTTTATCCTTCCGGTAATATCATAGACAGAAACCTCTCAAAATTTCAGCGAGATCGATCAATAACTTTTTGAACTACAGTGCGAGCGGTTTTTGAAAATGTAGTTTCGAGATAATCGCGTTTAAAGTTTCGATACGATAAAACTATAAATTTAAGTGACTTACCGATCAATCAGCGATTCCAGGTCCATACACTAACCCTTCAACTTCCTCGAAAAGCTGATTTTCTTCCATTTGCTGCTGTTTTCGGGCTGTACGAGCTGCTTTTGTCGAGGAAAGGCTAATCCGGTTGTGCCTCTCTATCCGTGCTTCGTCGGAGTTTTCGGCGAAAACTCTGGCATACGTCCTAACAATTATGTCCAACGCATTCATAATTCTTAGAATGTAGGAATAGCTTTCATTAAACACCCCAGCAGCAATATAGGCTGCGATTTCAACGATTTTGAGCCGAGAATGGAGGTGTTTTGGAGCTAAGCGCCAAACTGTTGCGTTGAAACTCTCGTTCGCGTTTTGGGTATGGCTACCCAAGCATCTTTTGTGTAAATCTTCCCTTGACAATTTTTTGTAAATTGGTAAGAGATGCTGCTTCATCTCTTCACCAAGTAACGGAGTCACATCTTCGAGTTCTGGTTTTTTTTTCTAGAGCGATAGCTTTCCATGAGGTATAACTCCGTAAATATTTCATATTTTGATTTTTCCTTTGAACATTTTTTTCTTAATATATTATAGTTTCGAAATATGTAAAAAAAAATCTGTTTTTCCAAAATTCTAAAGGGTTTTCTCCCCTTAAATGGAGATGAGTCCGTTCTGGTCCAACATTAAATCGAGACATTCAAAAATAATTACTGTAAAAAAAAAAATAACTGATAATCATTTCGAGTACGTAGTTTTGTTCCAATGAATGCATTTTTTTGAATTACGATAATACTTGAATGTGTGAGGTAGTGAGACAGTTTGAGAAGCTAGCAAGAAAGAGTGTAGAGGAGAGAGGGCGAGAAGACTAGCAAGAAGAAAGAGAAAACGAGAATCGGAATAAGTAGAAGCAGGGAAAAGGATATTGTAAAAAAAAAGTATTATGATGTAAAAAGGGAAAAATCAGACAGGAGGTGTAAAAACCCGCATGCGTGTATTTGTGGAATAAAATCTATCTATATTACGTGCGAAATATTCGATCTCAAACCCCAACAAGCCCGGACTATCGCCTGTAATTAATCATTATTTCGAGCACGCAATTAAATTATTATGTAATTAAATGACGATTGATTGAATTGCGAGATTAATTACTATGTAATTGTATTACAGTACCATTGACTATTCACAACATTTTGGTCGAAGCTTCCTATCCCGTCGTCTTTCAATAATAATGACGAAAGCAATAATAATAATTAAAAATACACAATAATAACAGTATATTAATAATATTAGTTGCGTTTGTTTGGGTTTGTTTGGGTTTCAATAATAATTACGAAAGCAATAATAATAATTAAAAATCCACAATAATAACAGTATATTAATAATATTAGTTGCGTTTTTAGCATCGGTCACCGATAATAATTGATTTTACATAATTATTTCTCTAATTATGGCCCCCCCATATACGTTTCGGTTGAAAATCGATCGCAATTATATCACACGAAATCCTTAAAACGTCGCATACGATTGTAATGATTGGTTGTCCGTATAAATAGTGCACGTTAAACGAGGAAAAGTATGGGGCTCGTTTTACGTAACTCACGTCTATTTGCGACGCATTCGCTCGTCACAATTATTTCACTCGTAATATCCCAGTAGAAAATGCCACGTAAATTCGCATCCGCGAGGATCGTTGCTTTTCCTTTGCCCAAGAATATAACAAAATATAGAAAGGCTCAACAAAAAAAACAAGAATTAACGAAAATTAAAGCTTGGTATTTTTTTTCCAAAACTACAACTTTTGCAACAAGTTTTTTAAAATTATATTTATATATACACATATGTATATACAAATATAATAAAAAATAAAACAATGAGGAAGAATATATCCATTTTAAGAGAACGTAACGATCGTTCGAAGAAAGAAATTGGTTTAACATTGAAGTAGTTTTTAATTTGCGAACTTTTTAGAGCACGTTTGTTTGTACATATCGTTAATATTGTAATTACGAAGTATTGATATTGCAGAGGAAGTGCACGCGGAATTGTGCTATGCCGAGTCCCTGCTATTGAAAGCGTTGCTCACCTTCGTGGAGGACGAAACTTTGGTCAGCTTCGTTAAGGCCGGATTGAAAATTCGCACCTGCTTCCTTTCATACAAGTAAAAAAATATATATATATATATATCAAATTTATATTAAGGTAGTAATCTCGTCATAGTCACGTTGAAAAGTTTATTCTCCGCTCGATATCGATATAATCGAGTTTATTCTCCGCTCGATATCGATCTAATCAAATATCGATGATAACTTCGAAATATTGCAAAATATCCTTACAATGTAGTAAAAACATATGTTTTTTATTGTGAAAAAAAAACGGAAATTTTCGCAACCCTGACAATAATTTATTCATATTTTCATACATCTCTGGTAATTTTTTCAAGTTATTTCATGCATCAATTAAGGTGTAATTCGCTGTGTCCCTTGGCGTGTCTTGATCGTCGTTGTCGGTTTGCGGGAATTGTGCAGCTCGCAATTCGCATCTGAAATAGTCCAACAAATTTTTATACATTCTTGAGATGTTTTTTTAAGAACATGAACCTAAATTTTGAAAAAAAAAATCGAGAATTGAATGTTGGAACGTGTTTGAAAAAAAATGATCGATTTTGAGCATTTTTTTCCCGGCATTTTGCAATAATAAATTATGTTTTAAAATCTCTAATCTTTCCAACTTTAGGTTCATGTTTTAATAAACTATGTTATGTAAACGTGTTCCAAATTTGAAGATGATCCATCAATTAGTTTTTGAGTTATGATTCCCGCAAATTGAAAAAATGTCGTTTCGAGAAAAACACGTTTAAAGTTTCACGAACGAAAAACTCAAAGTCAAATGTGTTTAATCAAATGATAAAGTGTCTTGCCGATTAATCGGCGATTCCAGCACCATACAGCAGTTCTTTCTCTTCCTCAAGCAAATCATGTGAAGCTTGCATTTCCTTTTTACGAGCTTTTCGAGCTTCTTCTCTTCTTCCTCTCGCCAAGCGTAAACCGCTAAATGTAGAAACGTGACATTTGGAGGGCATGTTGTTTTTAATATGTATGCATCATTTAAGAAGGGATTTTTCAAAATTCAACCCCTAAGGGGAGAAAAGGGGTGGCAAAGTTCGTATGGAAACAAAAAAAAAACCCTTTCATTAAGTTTTTCCCTCATTTTGTCGGGTCTCCGTTTGTCATTGCTCTTATTTCATCCATTGAGCAATTTTTTTTAGCTATCTTGTCTCCTCCATTCTTATCGCCTCTTTAATACACCTTAGCGCTCTCTTTCTCTTATAAAATATTCCATTTTAGGCACTCCCAGTTCTTTTCTCCATATATAATTTGGTGTTGTTCTATCCACTCCTAATTCAATCTTACAGTATCTACTCTGTATTCTTTAAAACACGCTTATTTCTCCCAATTCCCATATCTCTACTTCATACATTGCTCCTGCTTTGATTATCGAGGCCATTCGAATATTTATTCTTAATGTTAGTGCAACATTCCTCGTATTTAAACATTTTTTTCCCCCTAAACTCTCATTTGCTTCTGTCCTTTTTCTCTATAGGGAATGTTTGACGATATTGAGGACCCGTAAGTGGGAGAACGAAATGCACAGGGTACACTTCGAGAGTGGCGTACGTATGGGCATAGGAACGTTCAATTTGGTAAGTGTAAAAACGGACGTACATGTATTGATTTTTTTTCCCCCTCTTTTGTGTGTGTGTGTTTTTTTTTGTTCTTTTTAATTTAATAATTTGCAGACATCAACGTTTCATATATATTGAACTTGATAACAATTCGATTGATTGCAGATGATATCTCTGTTACCCGGACGAGTGATAAAACTTCTGGAGTTTATTGGATTTTCCGGCGACAAGGTGAACCAGTTACTTTTTTTTACTTCGTTTCTTTTTTCACTCGCAATTGTTTTTTTTTTTTTCATCTTTATTCGTTTTATCGCGCTTGCATATATATAATATATTCGCGTGCGTGTATTCGTCACAAGTAGAACGACCTCGAGCGCAGGGGATTGTTACCTCAAGATTATTCATGTATGAGAAGAACATTCTTTGCAAATGGAACGAGTCCTTGTACAAGGGGGGGGGGGTGTGATAAATGGGTTTGTTTGGGTTTGGGAAGTGAAGGAGGGCTCTAGGAAAGTTTAAAGAAAAAATGATTGGCTCGCGTTTAATCGTTTGAAACGAGGACGCGAATAAATGTAAAACTTCTTTCCTTCAAGCGGTATTTTTGGATAACATTGTGAAGAATATTTCTCGAGCTTTATTCCAACGCAATGTCATGTAGAGTTTTTTTTTCTTTCATCACGATTTTAGTCGAATGCACGAAGATTTTGGGAAAATCCAGGAATATTTCCTTTTCTCAGGCTTCCGTCTGATGATTGTACTTGAAAAAAAGTTGTAATTGAAAAAAAAAATTAACACAATAGCGTCAGGCTGACGGAAAATTTGGACGAATTGACGTTGGTGGTTGATGTAACATTTTGAAAACACTTATTTTTCAATTGGATTAAGGGATCATCATAGTGTAACGGGTCGAAAAATAGCTGATTTTCGCGATTTTTTTTTTCGACGGTTAAAATACGCTAATTAGTCTGATTTTTACACTGAAGTTACACTCGACCCGGAAAAAAGTCATGAAATGTCATGAAAAATTACCAGTCTAGCTGATTTTTTAAAGAACTCTGCAGCGCTCATTATCATGGCCGATTTTTGTATTAATTTATCCGAAATAATTTCAAATTTTCGCGGGTTTGCGACAATCTACGGTATTAGAGAAAAAAAATGATTCGTTATCTCAACACATTAATTGTTTTTTTTTGTTATTTGTGTAAAGCGATTAGATAATATTACTCAAAATTCCTAAATATATGTAATATTTTTCCAGATGTTTCTAAAATATATTTCTTTACACCAAACTTGAAATGATGTTTGTCTCACATTTTTTCGAATAATTCGAATAATTCGAATTCCAATTTCGCGACAAAATATTAACAGCATGTTTATGAAAGTCCATATTTTTGGACGATGCAAAAAAAAAAACGATTTTCCAAAAATGTTGCACTGGTACGATCCCTCAACGTGTTATTTATCGAACGACGGCATATTGCAAACAGAAATAAAAAAAAAAAAAAAGTAACGGTCACTTGTCTCCGCAGGCGTACGGACTGAACGAGCTGCAGGCGGGTTACGCGGAGCGTCGAGGTATCCGCCAGGTGCTGTGCGCAATGACACTGCTATCGTACAACCTCATAGTGTCGTTCGTGCTGAGTCACAGAGACGGTGATTTGGACTGGTGCGAGAGCGCCCTTCAGGAGCAATTGTCGTTATATCCGAACGGCGTTTGGTTCTTGTTCTTCAAAGGTAGACTTGAGTTCACTCGCGGCAACGTCGAGGATTGCGTACGATGGTACACGCAGTCGTGGAAGAGCCAAGATTTATGGCCGCAGTTTCATCATTTGTGCTTTTGGGAATTAATGTGGGCGCATTGCGTACAACAACGCTGGGACGACGCTCTACGCTTCGCCTCCTCCCTCGCCGAAGACTCCAACTGGTCGCGCACCATTTATCTTTATCAAAAAGCCGCTATAATGATGATGAAAAATCCAGAGAAAAATAGCAAAGAACGCGACGCGATAAACTCACTTATGATGCAAGCACCGAGCCACAAGCAACGTATCGCTGGCAAATCTTTGCCAATGGAGAAATTCGTCGTTAAAAAAACTGAACGTTATTTCGCTCAGAAGAAGAATCTAGTCCTTCCGGTTTACGAGCTTATGTTCGTGTGGAATTTGTTCAGGGTTGTCGGCAAACGACAGGATTACATTATGGATATGTACAAGACTATCGAGGATGCGGAGAATCAGCTGAAGAGGAGCGCGTAAGTTTTTTCTTGTTTTTTTTATGTTATTTTGTTATTTTGCAGACTTGTATGCAAAATAGTTCAATTTTTTGGTACAATTTACACTACGTATTGTAAAATTAGTTGTAATCGAAAAAAAACCTTCGTTCAATCACTAATCAATGCTATTTTGAAGAAATGTGCAAAATTTCAATAAGATCGGTGCATTAGTTTTTGAGAAATCGTGTCGGCGGACTTCAAAAATTGTGTTTTGAGAAAAATCGCTCCCGGCCGGACTTCCCCAACGGGGGGAATTCCCAAAGGCTCTCTCTCCTAGACTTTTACTCCGATTGATTCAAAACTTTGGGAGAATATTCTAGACATATTGTACTATTAGATAATAAAATTTAAAAAAATGGATTTTTTGAAATTTTCAAACCCACGTAACCCCTTAATGAAATTTGTATCAAAGACGCTCTAATGTTTTCGCAACATCACCAGCTGCCTCGACAAAAGATTCATCGACTTTCCGTAAATAGATTATTGCCTGTTATTCAGTGTCGTCCTTTCGTGTCCACAGGAGAACGGAGTACCAAGCGGATAACGAGGCTCTATTGTTGCTGATAAAGGGTGCATGTCTACGACAAATGAAGCATCCTCTACAGGCGGAGGATTGTCTACGGCGTGTTATGGCAATGGAGAAGCAGATAAAGGACGATACGTATTTGGTACCTTACGCAACGGTCGAGCTCGCTATGCTGGCGGGTGATCGGGGCGACCAGCTAGCCGCGATCGCCTTGTTGGAGGACGCCAAGTTAGTATTTATCGAAAACAATACTCAGCTCGCCTACGTTCATATATTCCCGCGAATGTGCGTAAAAATAGTAATACGTAATTGCCAGGTACGACAATTGCAGGAGAAACTAACACGAGAATGATTTAAAATGCGCATACTTGGCGGGAGCGATTACATTGGCACGTCATATTCTCATAATGTTGAAATTTGCATCTTTGGTATGCAACTAAAATATTTTTCTAGTTTTTTTTCTTCTAATTTTATAGTTATAATTTCCTTATTTTTATTACTGTATCAAATGTTTTTGGCAAATTTTGATTCTAGATCTTCGAACATGTTGCAAAATCATTCAGGGATTTTCGTAGCTAAAATTTGCAAAAAGAAACTTCGTGATTGGAAAAATATTTATTATCATTGCGTTTCAACCGATGTAATCTTCAATATCACATTTTCTTGACGGAAGTTGCGTGACGGAATTACGATTTTCCTTCGGGTTTTGTTCGTTGAGATTTTGAAACAATTTTTCGGAATAATTTTTGTTCGTTGGGATTTTGAAATTATTTTTTGTACGGGACTGCATAAGGGTCGAGCCCTTAAAGGAGGTAGATTTTCAAGATTCTTTTTCTGATGAAAGTATTGGGATGACAAGGTTGAGATTTTACACAAAATTGATACATAGTCTTGCAAGTTTGAGTTTTTTTTTAATTTGAAAAATATATACAATGAGGTTGTTATTATTTAAAGAAATTTCTTTAAATTTTATTAAATCATTATTTAAAGAAACCTCTTTAAATTTCATTAAATAATTATTTCAAGAAATTTCTCTAAATTTCATTAAATAATTATTTCAAGAAATTCCTTTAAATTTCAATAAATAATTATTCAAAAAAATTTCTTTAAATTTCACTAAATAATTATTGAAAGAAATTTCTTTAAATATTATATTTCTTATGATCGGATTTTTTTGAAATATTAAAAATTACGAAAACGGCAAGCTGTAGAAAAAAAAGTTTGTTTTACGACAAAAAAAAAACAACTTTAATCATTGGTTATCAACGAATTGATCGGATCGTTAACATATGAAAAGATCATCCGGTCATTCGATAGAAAATGTTATGCTCTCTCAGAATTTCAAGTGAATCCGACTCCTAGTTTTTCCGGCTACAACTTACACCGTTTCGTAAAACAAATTTTTCAATAAAAACGCAAAAGGAAAAAGGCTAATTTTTACACAACATTTGTACAAGTAGGAGTTTTTACAAAATCTTCGCTGCAAATGAAAGTTAAGATCCCAGGCAATACAACCAGGCATTGAAAAAAATCGTATTTTTCAAATCCCAAACTTTTGCTGGCCCCTAAACGCGTAAAAGCATAGAAAATAATGCTCAACATTAAAAAAAAAATCGATATTCCGAAAATGCTGATGTTACGTAACCTTCTAACAGACTCGTTGTTTCTAAATCGGCAAAAAAGTCAGCCAACAATAAGCTGCTTCTGGCAACTAGGCTTGAAATGAAAAATAAAATAAATGCACTTTCAGTATAACGACGAAAATTTCTTACGACCGGATACTTTTTTGAAATATTAAAAATTACGAAACCAGCAACGTGTAGAAAAAAAGTTCGGTTTACGTCAAAAAAAAAACAACTTTAATCGTTTGTTATCAACGAATGCATAAACATATGAAACGATCATCCGATAATTTGATAGAAAATGTCATAAACTATGCTCTTCGGCATTCCAACCTTCGAACCTTAATACAAATTTGTTTTCTTCCAGGAAAAATTACACGGGCTATTCGTTGGAGTCGAGGCTCCACTTCAGGATTCACTCGGGCCTGATGGAGTTGAATTCCCTCAAGCCGGAGGACTTCGTCGAGGAGGCGACCGAGGCGATATTCGACGAGCCGGATGACCAGCCGGAGAGCACGCTGACGAGCGAGATAAAGCCTGCGGACGACGCGAACGGTACCAATCGAGGTGCATCCTCGAGTCGCAATAACAATGGCCGTATCAGCGCCGGTGGAGGAGCCACGGCCAGTCGTACGGCTTCGGAAAAGGGTATGGTCGGCAACAGTCGTACAGTTACTCAGGCCTAGGACATCATGTGTACGATTTGCCAGAAGTTGCGCCATCTACTTGATCTCGAGTACGAACGAGCTTTTCCACTGAAGTATTCACCGCGATGCCTGGTATAATATTATTGCAGGGCAATTGCGTGATCGTGGCTGATTTACGACGTGTGGTTATGACACAATGGTGCTGAGATAGAAATTTAGGAGACAGAATTTGTTGGAGGAAGGGTAAAAAATATTCATCTAAACAGACAAGAACAAAAAAAAATGTGATGTCAAGGGGTTAGGCTACTGTGACGACCTGAAAATCGGGGTCATTAAAGAAAAACAATTAATTTTGAAGGAATAAGTAGGACGATTGATAAGTCATTTGCACATTTATTTGTACGTGCATTAACAAAGTTGTGTACTAAATTTCATTTAAAAAAAGATTACTACTTGAAGCAGTTATAAACGATCTCGTGAAAGACCTTTGGTCGTGAGAGGCTCAACGGTGCACTTGATTTTGGCCAACAGGTTGATCTGAAGAAAAAAACAGTTTTTTCTTAAAGCAGTCATCCCGTGTGAAAGCTCTCTTTTCGCTTTTTTTGGGATTTTTTTTTTTTGGCGAACTAAATAAATATACAAATGCGAACTTTTCACCACGTATATTCTTCATATTTTTGAGCGCACTGTCGCTCATTGCTGAAGTACACGGCAACTTAGCCACTCATCTCCAAAAAAAGTTTTTTGCGGCGACCATGATTGCGGGCGTTCTGCTTATCTGAAACAAAAAATCAAACGGCATTTTAATCTGTGAAGTATGATTATTAAAAAAATATTGAAAGGTACATTTTTGGCATCTTGTTAAACATTTTTTTTGTGAATTTTGGTGTTTTTTTCACGACTACTTCAACATGAAAAAAAAAAACGGCTTGATGAATCAGAATTATCCTAGTTTGCAAAGTGTCTACATGAGCACTGAATAAGTTATTGAAACTTCAAAGGAATTCGTTCGATAGATTTCGAGATATCGTGGTCACCAGTTTGAAAAATACAGTTTTGAGAAAAACGCGTTTAAAGGTTCAAATACGATTATCACCAATAAAATTTTGACTCACCCTTAATCTGCTATGTCCGGTCCATAAAGTGAACCTTCAGTTTTCTCAAAAAAATCCTGCAAAGCCGATTGTTGCTCCCTGGCATCAGTGCTCGCTCTTTTAGCGAAGTCGCTCGAGCGTCTTTCAGAGCGGCAGATACGCGCTTCATTACGGCGATGAGCGTAAGCTTGAGTTACGTGGCCAATTTGATATCCCATTGTAACTAAAACTTTCAAAATGCCATCGAATCCTTCATTGAAGATAATCACGGCAAGAAAAGTTGCTATTTCAACGATCTATGTGCCAGAATGCAGGTGTTTGGGAGCGAAAGTCCAGATCAATGAATTTAATAATTCATTGTTATATTGCGTTTGTGTTCCTAAACATCTGGTCAACAGTTCATCTCGTGATAAATCTTCATAGACTGGTTTGATGACTTTTTGAACTTCTGCAGTCAGAGGTGGCTTATCGTGGTGGAAATTATTGAGTTCTCCTCTAGCTTCAGCCTTGCGCCTCCAAACATCTGGCCTGTTCAACGCTGTAACTTCCGAACGACTCCGAATATCGGAAAATCACTTTACCCACATATTCTACGTAATATATGTTTAAATTTTTTCCCCATTTTTTCGAAAAAAAATGACATTATTGTTATTTCTAATCCATTTCTATCATTGTAATCATAAGTTTACCTTTAATGGGCGATTCCTGCACCATTTGTGTGACCTTCCTCTTCAATTTGAGTTGCCTCAAGCAACGAACGATTTTTTTTTCCACAGTAGCCGAACGCCTTAACGTCGGACGGTCGAGTCGAATTTTATATATGTTACAGTTAAAATATGATTTCAGTTTAAACGCGTTCTACCCAGTAAAAACTACTTCCGACTGAACGCCACCGTTGCAACTAGTTTTTCCTAGTGAAAACTAGAATTTACTGCTAAATAGATTTGAATGTTAGTTGAAACGAGTTTTAACGAGGAAAAACTAGTTCTAACAAAATGAATCGGTTAAAACTGTTTTTAAATGACCGTTGGCTGTAGCTTGATCGACTGAATGAACACAACGGTTTTCATCAAGCCTAGTGTTGAGAAGGTTGCTCAGCTATCGCGTAATGCTAAGAATTTGCTGAAACGACACGTGGCAAAGTTACTGTCAAGTCGACCATTTTGTATAGGCGCCACAATTAAAAGCGCACAAACTATTGCTTCGTCGTTATAAATTTCTTATCGCGATTTCATAAATAGTAGTTAAATATTTTTTATCATTATTATTTTTGTTCCGCATGATTACAAGAGAGAGAGAGAGAGAGAAAGAGGGAGAGTAATACAACAAAATGTTCGCAAAAAAGATAATTAACATTTCTTTATTACCAATCAAACGAACTTAACGGATATTTGGCAAAGTACAAAAAATATTGAGGTCTAGCCGTGTTTATGTCATTCATAGTTCCTCTTGACAGAAGATGCAGTGTTTCGACATCATTTTCAAATCAATTATACGTCGTCCCTCGACTGCGCATTCATTTTCCGACTCAATGACTTTTTTTTCGCTGCTTTCCATCTTCTACTTGCTTCAACCGACGATTGTACTGTTTTTTCCCTTTAGATATTTCCTTTTCGTCAGCCGTTAACAGCGCCCGTGCTTAAAAGTATAGGCGTTCACCTCTTGCCTCTTGTTAATATAAGTTTTAACTTTATTAAAGTTTATTCATTAGTAAATTCTAGTTCTTACTAGAACAAAAAACTGGTTGTAATGAGTTCAGTAAGAGTTTTTTACTAGGGCAAACGCGTTCAGACTGAAAACGGGTTTTAACTGTAACATACATATACCTCTGTATATGTTTAAGCATAGTAGATGTATCACGTAACATATGAGTGCGAGAAAGATAGCGGAAATTTTCGAAAAGAAATTTCTCAGAAATTAATGATATTCAGGGCAAAAGAAGATCGTCAAACCCTGCGTCGGCGAATTCTACACAGCTTGATGCTTCGTTTTTCACTGGAAAATTCAACCATCCACGGGAAAATATGGTTTGAAAATTTGTGAGGTTGTGTTGACCTTAAGATGATAAAGCAATTTAATGTTTTTTTCCTATCACATAAATTGTTGTACATTTCGTCGAAAAAGTAGCGCTCGAATGAGTCAAAGCTTTTCCATTTTTATCCTTTTTTTTTTTCCTATAGTCTTGCGTAAAATTTTGGAAACTCTAATTCAGTTGCTAACCAAAAGTGGCGTTTAGTCTCAATAGGCTTAATAGTCAAATTCAATGTTCGCTTGTCGTCATCCTAATTCGCATATTTATGGGTACACACGAAAAATCTTCCTATACAAAACATATATACGAGCACTTATGAATGTAAATACGCGGAATTTCCGAAATATATTAGATATATACGAATACATATAAAACATAATTTTATAGATGGTAAGATGGTGTGGGAGAAAGGGGGAAAAAAAAATGGAAATATATCGGAGAGAGGAAAAGAAAAAAAAATCGTGGGTCCACAAATTGCATACGTAGTATGAAGCGAGTGTCTATGTCAATGGCATATTTGTTATGTGTATTGATGTCCGATAATGTTTGGATGTTGGATTGCGAAAAGCCGAAGTAGTTTATTAAAAAAAAAAAGATGAGAATATGGTGATAGATAAATCGTATACAGGGTGGCCCGAATAGTGACGTCCAAAGGGAATTATTGGATGTCTCGATTTTTGTCTTTACTTGCGTTTTCGTTGTCAAGTGCACTGTCGAGCAACAAATGTATTACCAACTGAACACTAACGTGAGTTTGTTTAACGCAGAGGTCGGCAAGTATTTTACAGTCGGGTCCGGATACTTTTGAAATTTTTTATTGAGGTTCAGAGCTTTTATTGAGGTTACAGCAAGCAGTTTATTATTGTTTCTTAAAAAGAATGTGGCTTATAGAATACACATATTATTCAGGGTCTTCCCCTCGTCGAGAAATCGTGTACACCGTTGTGAAAAAAAAAAGAATTTCCGTGACGCTTCGGACGTCACTTTTTCCGGCCACGCGGTATAAAAAAAAAAAATGAAATTGCGAGCAAACGAGGAATAAGGATATAAAAAAATATTGTAGATCGACGAGCTTGCCGAACTGACCGTACTGACCTTTTGCCACTTTCCTGATTCTCAAAAAAAAAAAGGATCGCAACGATCTTTTCTCTTCTCTGAGGTAAAAAAAAAATTTATACTGATCACCGAACAGGGTAGCAAAGAAAATCCAATTTCGTTTTTTTCTTTTTTTTTCTACGGAGCTTCCTTCGTCTATACTTTCACAATTTCGTATATCCCGTCACGTTATGTATATTCCCATTATTTCAATTATCGATTGAAATTTTTCCAAGTTCCCTAGAGAAACTTGCGTGAGTGTGGGTGGTCAAATATTGCGGAATTTAAGTATTAATCGGAGCGGTGCGTGAACGAGACGACAGGCCGAAAAAGGCGGAAAAAAATATCCGCGAATTTATGTAAAAGGATATATATATATATATATGTACAAATGTGGAATATATATTTGAAAAGTTGATGTCTTTTATTTGTGTCTCGCTAGAATGTTTTGGGATTTTGCCAAAAATGTCCGGACCGGAAGAGAATCTTTTTTTGCGCTGCTATAGTTAATTCTTCGTCAATGAGACGAAGCACTGACGAACGAGACAAAAATAACGCCACAAAAGTGTAGAACTTCGGAGAGAAGAATGTGAAACATCGAAAGAAATAGAACTTTTTTTTTCGAAGTTTCACATTCACGAAGTTTTTGCATATTTTTTTGTTTGTGTATATATATGTAAAAAATTAGGAAAAATTTTCCCAATTCATCTCTACGACACTACTATCTTCTATTAGATCGTAATCTGCAACACTATCGTTTTCATTGTTAATTATTTCGAACAACTCGTCAATAATTTAAAAACTAACAATGGCTTCTACTTAGAACCGCAATTTTCAAGCTAATAATGCCAACCCGAACGATTAGAGTTCTGGAAAGCGTAACAGGACGTCCATTAAGGTATTACTGAATGGATAGTTGAAAATCGCCAAAAGTCTTGTAAATTTGAGGAATGATAGTTCTCGATAGAATAATACATGAATAAGTTCAGAATTATTCACTGAATAATGTAGTAGTTATGAACAAATGAATTTAAGACGGGCAACCACTTTAGGAGACCAAAAATTAGATGATTTTTTTTGATTTTTTTTTATTGTGAAAAAACAAAACAGAAATTTCCGCAACTCGGACAATAATTTATTCATATTTTCATACATCTCTGGTAATTTTTTCAAGTTATTTCATGCATTAATTAAGGTGTAATCCGCTGTGTCTGGAATTGTTGTTGTTTGGAATGATAAAATAAGTATAAAGTTTTTTTTAACGTCCAATCCCCTATCTTTGAAAATAACGGCACAAAAACGGTTTTAAAATTCGGGTTTGCTCGAAAATGTATCCTCCGCGAGAGCACCACTGACCCAGACAAGAAGATAGACGCGTGTGGAGGAAGCGTGGCTGCGAGTGCGCGAGTGGTATGGACAACAGGATGTCTCTTTTTTCCAGTGGTGCGCAACTAGTAAATTCGCTAACTTTATGACGTTAAAACGGACATTAAAAAAAGGCTTGAAATTTTTTTTCTCGCTAGAAATATAGAGGAACTTATCCTGATTCGATATATTGGGAGTACAAATTAATTCGGTCCGTTTTTTTGTGGTAAAAAATCCATTTATTTCAAAATAAAAGGTATGAATAGATTAATCAAAGTATTGTCCATCGCTGGCTACTACTTTTTCCCACCTCTCAGGCAATTTTCGAATTCCATCTCGAACAAAAAGTCTCGTCTTTTGAGGCGATCCAAGTTTTGAGCCAATTTTCGATTTCTGCGAAAGAAGTGAACCGGTGACCTGCTAAATCCTGCTGCATCCGTCGGAACAACCAGTAATCAGAAGGAGCAATGTCCGGAGAATACGGCGGGTGCGGTAAAATATCCCATTTGAGCGTTTCCAAATATTTTTTTACGACTTTTGCGACATGAGGCCGAGCGTTGTCATGCAGAAGAATACTTTTGTCATGTCTTTGCTCGTATTCCGGCCGTTTATCTCGTAATGCACGGCTCAAACGAATCAATTGTAGTCTATACCGATCGCCCGTAATGAAATCGCCAGGTTGTAGCAGCTCATTGGCTCATTTGGCTGTCCAGGGCGAGGCTTGTCTTCAACGCTGAAATCACCGTTCTTAAAGCGTCGAAACCATTCCCTACATGATTTATCAGTTGGAGCATCATCACCATAAACTTCAACAAGCATTTGATGCGCTTCAGCTGCACTTTTCTTCCAATTAAAGCAGAAAAGTAAAACTTCCTGCAAACGCTGCTTAGTTAACACAAAATTTGACATATTCAACACAGTAAAAAACAAGGTTTTTAATGGAACTCAAAGCGATATAAACTGAATGTTATTGACAGATGTCTAACCTCTCTGAAACCACCGAAATCAGCTGTCACTATGAAACATTCATAACAGCCAGAGCCATCTCTTGAAAACGGACCGAATTAATTTGTACTCCCAATAAAAGAAAAATCCTTTTGACATTCTGTTTAATTATCACAAAAGATCAATTCTAAATTTAAAAAAAAACGAACATTTTTTTAATAACTCAATTGAGGTTTCGGATGATTTAGACTCGGATAATCGAGGCTCGACGGTAGTTGCTGAGTTGAACTGGAATACCCCATATATATATATATATATATATATACATACACACATATACACACATACATATTTCGTCACCCAAAAATAAATAATAAATGTAAGAAAAAGAAAAAAGCACTGACTTCCGGTCAGACGACCAATGGACCAATGGCGTTGCCTAGTTTCGCAATTCGCTGACACACAGGCGCACGAGCAACCTCCAATTTGCCGGCTCAACGTGACATCTACTCGTATACATAGGTATACACAATGGCACGTCCGGATACGAATGTATACACATGTATAGACCTTACATTCGACGAGCACGAGGTTACGGTCGAGAGAATTGATCGGTCTCGATTATACCGGATAAAAATCTCCACTTTCTCAAATCATCATAGATGCTGAAGTAATTCGCCGTGAGTGTTCTCGCTCAATTAATATTGCACAACGTAAAGTATATTTCGCCGAGACAGGCGCGATTATGGTTGGTTGATATGTCAATTCACGATTTATAGCCTTAATCTCGAGACAAATTGACCGGTAACTACCTGTCTGCGTATAACGTCGGGTAAAAACTTTTCCAACACGCTCTTTTAAACGTCATCGTCTGCTCCTGACGAATCGTCGTGGATCGTTTTTTTTTTTTTTTTTTTCAATCACGAGAAAAAAAACATCTTTGCGACGATGACTTCCGGTTTGGGAGGCACGATTATTCGGAATTGCAAATTTTCTGTCTGGTGATGGAGGGAAACGTTCGGAGCGTTCCGCGAGAGGGTGAATTATAACCTATTTTCCAATGTGGCAGATCTGACGATCCAGATGGGCTTTTGAAGACCGGCATCGGATCGTCCTGACATGAGTACGTTCAATGTTCAGGGCTCCTTGAAGGAGGCCCTCTACGAAACTCTCAACGGCATTCTCTCGCCTCATCGCGAGACTCGCCAGGCTGCGGAGCAGCGAATCCAAGCGCTCGAAGTTACGGACGACTTTGGCATTCATCTGACCGAATTCGTCGTCGATCCCAGCGGCTCCTTGGCCATAAGACAATTGGCCTCGGTTCTTTTGAAACAGTACGTCGAGACTCATTGGTGTTCCAACGCGGATAAATTCAGACCGCCCGAGATCAAGCACGCCACCAAAGAGAGAATCAAGGAATTGTTGCCTCTTGGACTCAGGGAGTCCATTAGCAAGGTATCGGAATGGCATCGTAGTTTGCATGGAATGCAACGGAAAATCTTTTCAATTTTCTTATTTTCATTGATTATCGAAAGTCATATTTTGCAAATTTGTCGTAGTTCGCTAAATGAGAATGCTGAAAAATGTTCGCGTGATTTTCGTAGCTCGAATTTGCCAAAGAAAATTTGGCCAACAGAAGAAAAATCATTTACGTTGCGTTCCAAAGATCCAAACTTCGACGTCACGTTGAAATTTATCTAGACGAGAGATTAATTTAGGATGCGGCGACTGTTCAAAAGACAATCGGTTTGGCAACAAAGTTTCGGAGATTTTTTATGTTCAGGTTGAACAGCAGTTATAGGACTGCAGGGACAAAAATAATACCGAGATGTAGATGAAAAAAACTGAGCATATCGTAATTATAGCGGTAGGAATATCGTGTTAAAAAAACGACTGGTTTTTCTACTTCGTTTATTAATAATACTCGAAAAAACAATGGTCTTGAAGTTTGCATAGTTGGAATGCAACGAAAATTCTTTTTGAAATTTTTATTTCCTCATTTTGTATTATTTTACAAATAATTTTTTTGCAGATATTAAATAACGGATCTCTAAATGAGCGAATTAAATAATAATTGATGGATTTTCGTAACGAAAATTAGCCACGAGAAATTCGAGCAATTGCAAAATAAGAATTTTCGTTGTTTTATAACTATGGAAACTTCGGTCTCACCAAAAAAAGATGTGATTTGTGGGTTCAACATGGCGACACCGTGTTAACTGACTCTGTCGAGTGAGCCACTCAAACTCAAACATTCAAAACCTACATAGTATTGCAGCGTTAATACAGCTTTTAAGGGGTTACGTGGGTTTCGAAGCCAAAAAATAGCATGTTTTCTCTATTTTTTTAAAATATAATATATAAATTATTTTATACAAAATGTTAAGCACATGAAAGAGCAACATTTCAACAATATTTTAAAAAAATTTCATCCAAAAATTTGGGAAATTCAGCCGTTGGGACCTGGTTTCCAGAGACCCCTAAAAAAAAAAGTGTCCTCGTGGTGGTCAGAAAAACTCATGATAGCTTCATTTGAAATTAAAAAAAACCAAATTTTTGCTGTTAGTAGATAAGTATAGCTCGTGATTGAACGAATGATTTTTGAAAAAATTGAAAATTGAATTTTTGGCAGAGTTGTATGCAAAATAGTTCAATTTTTGGTACAATTTACACTACGTATAGCCTTGTAAAATTAGTTGTAATTGAAAAACAAACCTTCGTTCAATCACAAGTCAATGCTATTTTGAAGAAGTGTGCAAAATTTTAATAAGATCGGTGCATTAGTTTTTGAGAAATCGTGTCCACCGAATTCAAAACTAGTGTTTTGAGATAAATGCGTATAGCTGCGTCGCTGCCGGCCGGTCTTTCCCAACGGGGAGAATTCCCAAAGGCTCTCTCTCTCTCCTAGACTTTTACTCCGATTGACTTAAAACTTTGGGAGAATATTCTAGACATATTGGACTATTAGATAATAAAATATGTAAAAAATGCATTTTTTGAAGTTTTCAAACCCACGTAACCCCTTAATGTATTACTGGATGGACCGTAAGGCAAAAAATTAGTCCAAGATGGGCGAATCGTAGATTTAGAAGTCTAGATCATGTTGTACATGTTTAGCCATACAAATAGCTAATTTAATAATAAATCAACACTTAGCGATATTAATGTTTCACTTTTAATAATAATTGAAGTCAAATTCGACGATATTGGCGTGTACTCGACTGAGGTTTTGTCAGTGACTGTAAATCTGTTTCAACTGTCCAACAAAAAAATGTCCTCAATTTTTCAATTTAATTAATACGTTTGGATCATCTTATTATTATCAATAATTACCCAAAAACTCAATATATAATGAGTTTTCCAATGACTGCTATAAATACATCGTTAAAAAAGGCAATATTCCTCATTACTTTAATTTTTCGACAATTACTCACTCGATTAATTTGAAACTTAGCATAATCAATCGCTTGATCCTAAATCTTGATGATATAATATTTTCAGAATTTACGACGATTTAGTTCCATTCTGTTTTTCCATAAGCGATCCTGTTAAATTCATATGTTTATAACTACTAAATTATTTAGTGAAAAATTCTAAAATGATTCATGTATTATTCTATCAAGAACTATCATTCTTCAAATTTTCAAGAATTCTGACGATTTTTTAAATATCCATCTAGTAATAAATATAAATCAGCTTTCGTCCATTCACGCGTCCATACTTTATTTTGTCCAGTGTATAAAAGTCTTATTTTTTAGTTATGTATTTATAAATAAGTATATTAAACTAACTAAATTAAGTAAATATATTTAAGTTAGTTAATATTTAGTTAATATTTAGTTAGTATATAAAACTAACTAAATTATTTTTCGCCAGGTGCGTGCTTCCGTCGCGTACGCGATATCCGCCATAGCCCACTGGGATTGGCCCGATAATTGGTCGGGCTTGTTCGACATACTGGTGAGCTGTCTGAACGGCGACAGTGAATTCGCGGTACACGGGGCAATGAGAGTTCTCACCGAGTTCACCCGCGACCTCACCGACAATAATCTGCCCAACGTGGGACCGGTTATACTTCAGGAAATGTACAGAATATTTCAGAGCGAGAACGTAAGCGGAGGAGCGTAGAATTTTTCATGATCAAAATGATATAAAAACTTTCATACGAAGATTGTTTTTTTTTTTTTTTGCGACGACGTAATTGTTTTTGGGATTTTTCGTTTTTTTTTTCGCACAGCAATATTCCATCAGAACGCGCGGCAGAGCGGTGGAAATATTCTCGACGATCACGGGACTGGTCGCTTCGGCTGGACATTATCAGAAAGGCTTTGTGCAACAATATTTGCAACCGGTAATACCAATGTTCGTCGAGAAGTTCATACAATGCTTGCGTGTTCCTAACGGGCCGACGAGCGACAGCGGCCTGAAAACCGACATAATCAAAGCCATCAACTGCCTCATCACCCAATTGCCCAAATACGTGGCGAATTTTTTGCCACAAATACTGCCACCTCTCTGGGACACGTTGACCCAGAGCGCCAAAGTTTATCAGGATGAGACGGTCAACGGGGAGGATGAGATCAACGAGAAGAACGTCGATTCGGACGGTGAGGGAAACAAGGCGATGTTTATGTTTGTAACGTTGGAATGCGACGGAAATTATTCGTATCTTTGTTTCCTCGTTTACGTTATTATAGATTTATTTTTTAAGAAGCTTCTGCTCGAACTTAAAAAAAAATGGAACAGCCTTGGCATTTCAAGGTCATATTCTAGTGTGAACACCCATTTTCAAGTCGATTTTTTTGGAATTAAATTATCTCATATTTCACGTTTTCAATCAATAATTCGTTAGCAACCTCCAATGACGGATTCGATCAACCCAAGCCCGTCGTTTTTTTACATGCGGATTTTTTTGTGGACACAATCGGCCAAAAGAAATTTAAGCAATTTGCCCGAATAAATTTTGATTACGTTTCAACGATGTAAACTTGAATATCGTTTGAATTGTTGATGGATGAACTGAAAGTTTGTTACAGATAAAGGGATTTCACCTAAAAACAATTGGAAGTTGGTCGCAATTGTAAAAAAATTCTATTCTATTTTGAATTCCAAACAATTCTATTTTATTCTACATTCTAAAGAAATCTCATTCTAAATTCTGAAAAAAATGTTATTCTATTGTATATTCCAAAAAATTCTATTTTATTCTAAAAAACTCTATTTATTTTAAATAATATTGTATTTTAAATCCTACAAAATTCTCTTCTATTCTGAATCGCAATTCTAAAAAATTGTGTTTAATTCTGAATCCTCGAAAATTCTATTCTGTCCTCAATTTCTTTAAATTCCATTTTATCCTGAGTTCTAAAAAATCTATTCTACTATATATTCCAATTTTTTAAATTTTATTCTGAATTCTAAAAAATTCGATTTATTTTAAAATGATATTCTATATTAAATCCTACAAAATTGATTCTAAGCAATTCTGTTTTATTTTGAATTCTAAACATTTTTATTTTATTCTAAATGCTAAAAAATTTTGAAACTTCATTCCGAATAAAAACTTCATTCCGAATTCGAAAAAATTCTATTTTATCCTAAATTCTAACAAAATCAGCTCGATTTCGAAGTATAAAAAATTGTATTTTAAATCCGAAGAAATTATATTCTATTCTGAGTCACAATTCTAAAATCTTTGATTGATATTGAAAAATTGAGTAGACTCGGAACGACCTTTTTTTTTAATTGCATTTTAAAGGTATTTGGAAGACTTATTTTATTGGGAGTATCATTATTTTATGTATAAAACCACGTATTTTTTTTCCTTATTTTGGAAACGTTTCTCGCCCCCTGTCTAAGAACGGCAGAAGAAGGGAACGTTGAGACTTTATTGTAACTTCAATTGATCTTCGTTTCCAGGTGAAATAATAAACTTCAACAATTTGATAATCGCCACGTTTGAGTTCATCCACTCGCTGATAGACAACTCGATGATGGATCGCAAGAGATTCTCGAGCCTTCTGGATAATCTGCTCAAGGAAACTATGTACTACCTCATAATATTTATGCAAATAACGGAGGAGCAGATCGAGCTCTGGACTAACAATCCGAGCAAGTTTGTGGAGGAGGACGATCAGGGGTTCGCGTACAACGTTCGCATATCGGCCCAGGAATTGTTGACCGTGAGTATGGACGCGATTTATCTACCCGCTGCTCTCTGCCAAGCGATAATTCCATTCTCAACGTTCCTTTGTATGCGCTCGCGGATCATCAACGATATCCCATTCGCTTTAACTTTTACCCTACACTTATCGCTATTGCCGCTTGTCACAGGCGCTGGTCGCTCACTCGGAAATAATGTCCGTGAACGCTCTTTGCGAGGTTGTCACCCGACACGTGGAGGAGACGAATCGACAGAGGGCCGCGGCAACCGCGGCCGGTGGAGTAGTCGATCCGAACTCTTGGAAAATATACGAATCCTCGATACTCGCGCTCTGCACCGTCAAGGACGAAGTCATGGAGATGCTTCAGACTGGTTCGCTGCATTTTGACCTCGTTGGCTTTTTGGACAGCGTCGTTCTCGCTGCTCTCAACAATTCCGGTAATTATTAACACGATTATCAGCGTTTACTTCGGCCCTGATGTCTTATCCTTTTTTTTTTTTTCATCCGTTCATCAGGTGCCCATCCATTCCTGCTCGGTCGTTGTCTCTGCGCCGGTGGACGCTTCGCGCCTAAATTACCTCCGGAGATATGCTCTCGCTTCGTGGAGGCAACGGTCAATGGTTTGCTGGAAAATCAGCCGGCGTGTATACGCATAAGCGCCGCGAAAGCTGTGTACTGGTTTTGCGAGGCTTCGAACGCCGAAAATCCAACGATCGGGAGTATTTTGCGCAATCATTTGCCCGCTATATTCCAGGGCCTCTTCAGCCTTACGAGTCAACCGACCAACGCAGTTTTGACCCTCGTCATGGAAACGTTCGCCGTTCTCGTCACGGTAATTGATCCTTTTTTTATATCTCAATTTTCACTGTTTCTTTTCCATTTGGCGTTGACCGCCATTCGGTCGAACACAGTAATGTTTGAATTTTTTTGGAAATTTTAACATTTGCCTTTTTATTGAATATTTTCTTCGCCCAATGAATAGTCTACATTCGAGAAGAGACGAATTGAATGTGAATTTTTTCGCCGCAGATGGACAAGGCCTTTACGGAGAGCATCGAGAACAAAATTTGCCCATTCACGATAGCGGTCTTCCTCAAATTCCACAGCGATCCGGAGATCCTTGAATTGTGCCAATGTATATTCAGAGCACTTACGGAAAATCCTCAGTGCATCGGACCCCTCCAGACGCGAATAATACCAACGCTGATCAGCATGATGGCCGTCAATCCCATGGACAAAACCAAAGACGGTGAGTACCGTTGGGGCATTTTTTTTTCTTCGTTGCATTCTTTTTCTACCATGGGCAACGTTGAAATTTAATGGAAGTTTTTTTTTATATTTTTATTCTCTAAAGAAGCGTTTTAAATTAATTGTTCCGCATGGAGAAAAAGAAAAGATAACTTGGGGTGACGAATTGTTGAGATGGAACATTGAAATATTTGATTACTCCGAATCTTCGCTAGTTTGATGGAACACATCATTTTTAAGATAATCTTGTGTTTCTTTTTGTGTCAATAGACAATTCATTAGCATCCCGTAATGATAGATTTAATGAGTTGTTTTTTTTTACGGTGCGGATTTTTTGTGAACACAATCGGTCAAAAGAAATTTGTGCAATTTGGCGAATTTAATTTTCAGTGCATTCTAATGCTGCAGACTTAAATCACATTTGAATAATTAATGAATGAACTGAAAATTTCCGACTGGTCGAGGGTTTTCAGTTTTTTACGCAATTCTAAAAAAATCTATTCTATTCAAAATTCTGAACAAATCTATTTTATCCTAGATAAAAAAATGTCATATTTTATTGAAAACTTTAAAACATTCTGTTTTATTATAAATTAAAAAAAATCTATTTTATTAACATTTTTTAAATATTTTAATGTCTTCTAGATTCACAAAAATTCCTACTCTATTATAAATTCTGAAAATTTCTATTTTATTTTGGATTATAAAAAAAATCGATATTCTAAATTCTAAAAAATAATATTGTATTGTTAATTCTAAAGAAATTGATTTTATTTTCAATTCTAAAAAATTCGACATAGTTCAAATTCGAAAAAAATCGTTTTCACTAAAAAAAATTCTATTCTACTTTAAATTCTAAAAATTCTATTTCATTTCAAAATAAAAAATTTTATTCTATTTTGAATTAAAAAAAAAATTCTTTTATTTTAGATTAAAACTTTCCCATTCTATTATACATTCTAATAAAATACGTGCAAAGCTGATCGTTTTTTTTCTTCTTATTTTGAACGCTCAGAGGGCACCAGGGGCGTAGCTCTGGACGTTCTTCAGGTGCTGGTGCAATATTCACCGCGGCCGTTGAGTAGCGCGCTCGTGGAAAATGCTTTTCCCGCTGCCTGTCACTGCGTCCTCAACTCGGAGGAGAACGGAACGTTGCAGAGCGGCGGCGAGGTCATACGCACCTATCTCTCCGTGGCTGCGCGCCAGGTCACGGAACATCGAGACAGCGAAGGCTGCACCGGGTTGCAATACATTTTGCAAATAGTCGCGCAACTCCTGAACCCGCGCGTGAGTCTCGCAAACATATCTTTGCCATCATCGTATACTCTCGAATTTTGAAAATAACGAAAATGGCAAGCCGGGGTAAAAAAAAACATTTCGATTTTCGAGCAAAAGACAACTTTAATAATTTGTTATCAACAAATGGATAAACATGTGAAAACATCATCCGGTCATGCGACAGAAAATGTAGCACTTTACATCGATCAAAAATTGATTTTTCAAAAGATCGCAGACCCGCAACTTGGCAGTTTTTTCATAATCTGTATCGTTGCGTTACGATTGCAGTCTAGTGAGTTCACGGCGACGTTCGTCGGCAAATTGGTGACAACACTGATACGCAAAGTCGGCAGCACGCTGGGCGGTGACCTCGATCTTCTGCTGAAGGCGGTGCTGAGCAAGATGCAGCAGGTCGAAACCTTAACGGTCATGCAAAGTCTGCTGATGATCTACGCGCATCTGATAAACACCGAATTCGACGCTGTGCTTAATTTCTTGTCAACGGTGCCGGGACCAACGGGCGAGAGCGCCCTCGCTTTCGTGCTCACCGAGTGGGTCAGCAGGCAACATCTGTTCTTCGGCGGCTACGACAGAAAAGTCACAACCGTCGCACTCTCGAAGGTACTCGAGCACGGTGTCACGAACGACGACACGAGATTGAACGAGATCACCGTCAAGGGCGATCAAATATTCGCAGGTTTGTCCTCATGATTTGCAAAAGGCCGGACAGGCCAATGCCAATGTTTTGTATCTGCATAAAAAACACAAGTATTTTTTTCTCCAGGTTCAATACGAAAAATTGGAAAAATTCTTTAAAATTGTTTTGCACAGTTAATGAGCCGCCATTTTGTGCTAAGAATAATCTTAAAACCTTTTTTCGTTCTTTTCCTCGTGTGCTTTGAGGAACTTTTTGTCAATCAGCTTCGAAGTTTCCAGTGTCAGTTTTTGACTCGAAGTGTCGATCTATGAATATTTAAATCCTTGAATATTATTTTCAGACAACGAGGGCGGTGTGAGAACGCGAAGTAAATCGCTTGCGCAACCTTATCAGTGGACGACGATACCGGTACTCGTGAAAATCTTGAAACTCATAATAAACGAACTGTCGACCGATATGGAGGCCGTTTGCGCGAACGACGACACGGAGGTTCGTATCTCGTCTCGGTGAATGCGAAATTATCCGAGTTCTCGAGAAGGGACGTTTTCGAGTCATTTCGAGGGTTTTGTTTTTCATGAATGTTACAGAATTCGGACAATGACGATGACGAGGAAGGCGACGAGACGATATTGGATCCGGGTGACGGAGCCGATTTGCTTCGTGAGTACAAATTACTCATCATTTGAGACATTGCCCACTTTACAAGTTTCCAGACCTGTATGTCAGACCGTGGTTAATGCATCCTAAATGTATATATATATATATCAAGAGACGCGGGCAGCATCTTGACGCCAAGTAATAAAAAAAAATTTCGATGGCACAGACGAAACCGCCGCGTACTCTTTATACACTAAGTTGGCCTTTTATGGGCCATTTATCAACTTAAAAAAAATATATATATATATATAATCTCGGCGATATAAATTTCAATCATCTACAAGCATTTTGAATTTAGTCTCGAAACTCTTTAAGGCATCAGTCTCCATCTGTTGCACATATTTTCAAGATTTTTTTTTTCATAATAAAATGTATCTCCATATTTTTATCTTTTTATACATAAAAATAGAAGTATCAAAGTACAAGACAAAATTTTTTTTTTATTTACTTGGTGATCTGGCTGCCTGAAGTTATCCTTGCTTTCACCTCGTCGACACAAAATCTTTACTTTGGAGCATCTGAAAAAATCGAGTATTTTATTATCAAATAGAATTGTAGTTTTATGACCTCTACTAAAAACTTTCACCCCCGATAAAAAGAACAATGAAATGGCGCACTTTTGAATTTTTCGACTGTTTTTTTACAACTTAAATTGTTTAAAAATAGGTTCAAATATTAATGGATATTTATATCGTTAGTAGGGGTCGAAGAGATACATGCATAGAATAATCCCTGTGAATTTGAGCCTAATCGGTGCATTAGTTTTTCCAAAATCATGTCGACAAGGTCGAAAAACGTTGTTTTGAGAAAAACGCATTTAAAATTTCTCTTGTAAAAATGTACATAAAACTTAAAAAAAAGCCGCTTACCCTGAATCAGCGATGCTTGGTCCGTACATTATTCCTTCAGCTTCTTCAAAAGCTTTACTTTCTTGGGATTTTTGGTTTCGGATCTTTGTTCTGCGAGCTTTGGACGCTCGACACGGCGGTTGCACGTTGAGCGCGCAGAAACGCTTCCATTGCATGACCCTTTTTAGCCCCTTATCGGTCACTCCGACCTAAATAATGTTCTCTACCGTATTTCTACAAGTATGTAGTATACGAAATTGATGTTTTTAGAAAATCGAAAATTTCCGAAAATAGACTGATACTGATATCCTTTAAGATCTTATTGGTATAAAACTCCGCAATATAAAAATTAGTATTTTTTCTTCAATCTTACGCAGACTCCTTTACTATATTGGTATCCACATATTTGTTGATATCCAAAGTTGTGAACGAAGACTAAACCCTTGAAAACGTTGCACGTTGAAGGTATCGTCGACGAGGACGAAGAGGAAGAGGATCCTGATCTTCTCCAAGACTCAATATACCATCTAAACCTGAACCAATATCTCCGCGACTTTCTCGCAAACTTCTCGTCGCATCATTGCTTCCCGGCTTTCGTCCAGCATCTGACGCCATCTGAGTGCAAGGTCCTCACGAATTTGAATATAAGCGCGACTTACGCGTAAGAACACCAAGGACAACGGAGTCAAAGAGAGATAGAGGGAGAAAACGAAAGAGAGAGAGAGAGAAAGAGAAGTACAGATTAAGACTTGTAATTTTTCATAATAAAGCAATCTATTGTATATGGTCTCTTTCATCGAATCGATACAAGTATATTCCCGCTCCTCGTTCGGGACTTTTGCGAGTCTTACACGTGCAGTACACACACACACACACACGTACACACACGCACACATAATTAGGAACCAGAGGACTAACAGCGAAAACCCTCTCGCGATTTCTTTTCAATTTTTTTTTAATCCCTTATTTTCCGATCTATCGATAGCTTGTCATTTTTTGCTTAAGACGAAACAGTGTTTTTATTTGTTTTCCACAAGACACTCATCTAACGGCACGTGTTTTTGTGCACAAATGCAATTTCGCGGGGACATTTATTTATACATATCTACAAGCCTAAGTCTAGCCGTATTATTCCGTAAACTCCGTTACATTTTTTTCTTCGTGTAAAACATCGTAAATCTAGGCGTATAATTAAGTTATTAAATTTATTTTTTGTATTTTTTTTTTCATTGTAAAGATCATTTGCTGTTTTAATAGCAAAGGTTTTTTTGTTTGTTAACAATTAACAAATATATAGCACTTTGAAGCTTTGTCATGTCACGAGACTAATCTAAACCGATCATGTCGTTATTCGTCCATTCACTGGTCGCTTTCCCCGACTACGTGACAATAGCTGAAACAACATATTATGAGCCTTCTGAACTAAAATTTTTCTGTAGTTTCATTATTTTTGTTATTGACAGCTGGCAGAAGTCATGGAAAATTATTTGTCCTATATAATGATGTGTGCATCGACAAAAATAAAGACAACTATCGTGACAAACAAATTTGAGTGTCAACCAGATCGTAAGCTTCGAACAACCGCGAAACTGCAAGCGTTGCATCAGAAAAAACGTTGAAGGTGATTTTTCATTTGGCGAAATGCAAAGAAATATTTTATTTGACGAACTTTTCGTGGTATTTACACAGAGAGGAACGAAAGAAATCATGCAAGTCTTTATCGTTGTAATTTTTGACAGAATACTCGTACTACACGAGTAGTTCGTAAATCGGCTATAAAATTGTAACGTCACAGCGCGCTCGGGTAACTTTGGATACATTCAGGACATTTTGGCCGAATCGAATAGAATCAAAGTTTCAAAGTGCTATATCCTTGTTGATTATTTAAAAGAAAAACAATCTCTTATAAAAACAGCACATGATCAATGAAAACGTTACATAAAAAAAAACATTAATTTAATAACCTAATTATCCGTTAACATTGTTTTTCTTCTTTTTTTTTTCTCAGCTTATTTTTTACGTTTATCGTTACACTTACGTAATACGTATGTACAGATTGAATAATTTTAACGTCGATAAGTGAAGTTTTCATCTTTTGGCTGCATTGCTTTTTTCTTTCTCATTCTTTTATCTACAAAATTCGAGGATACGAATAGCGCGTTCGTTTATCTTTTTTTTTGTTCTTCTCGATTGTAGCAAATTCGCCGACGTTGAAATTCAGACGGTGGTGACCGAGAGAAGGCCCATGAGTTTGCCCCCCGTGCCAGGTCCACTTCCGGCCCCACCGACTCTGTTCCCGTGCGCCAGCATCTCCTGCACGGTCGTGAAGTCGTCGAGCGCAGCTTTCTTTCTCGCCATCTTCTTGTAACTTAGCTCGACGATGTTGAGAGGCTTCTTCGGTGATTTGTCCTCGGTGTGCTCGTGGATCGGACTCTCGTTTATGCTCTGCTGCAATTGGAGCTGCTGCTGTATCAACAGTTCCTGCTGACGTTGCTTACGCTCGCGCGCACGCTCGAGCTGCCGTTTGCGCTCCTCTTTGGTCCAGTAGCGTCCGACCTGCCGACGAGAAAATTCGTTAGGTGTGAACGAGAAAGAGAGACACTGAGAAAGACAAAAGACAGAGAGAGAGAGAGAGAGAGAGAGGGAAGTTTTTGTCGACTTTTCGGATAGTTGCGATGAAATGTAATGGAGCCGCAAAAGTACTACGTTGGGCTCGTAAAACGTGTCAAGGGACACAGGAAAATTATTATGCCAAGTAATTCTAACTAATATAAATCTGACTTTCTGTCTGTCTGTCTGTTTGTTACTCAATCACGCCAAAACGGCTTGATCGATTTCAATGAAATTTAATATGTAGATAGCTTACGCCCTGGGTTAAGACAGGATACTTTCCATTCTAATATCTAATATTTTCCTAATTATAATATATACTCAAATCTAATCTAATTATGAAATTCAAATGATTATATAATCCATGTAATTTAAAATGTAAATAGCTTATGACACATAGGATACTTTTCATTCTAATTATAATATCCAATATTTTTCTAATCTGTATGCCTGATGTTTGTTCCACTATCACGCCTGAACGGCTGAACCGATATTGATGAAGTTTGGCAAACATGTAGAGAGTTACTTCGAATAACACATAGGCTATGACAAAATACATCTAATATTTTTCTAATTCTAATATTTGACTCGAATATAATTCAATTATGAAATTATCAGTCTTATGATTCTTATTATAGGATACAAACGAATCAAATATAATTAAAATAGATGACAATACAATATCAAATCTAAATAATAAATATATCTAATATTTTTCTAATTATAACATTCGTGTCAAATCTAATGTAATTATCAAATTTAAATTCTTATAGAATACAACGAATAAAATATAATTTAAATTTAATAAAATCTAACGTCTAATATTTTTCTAATTATTATATTTTGAAAAATCTAATGATGAAATTTTAATTCTCATAGAATACGAACGACTAAAATATAATCAAAATCGAATAGAATCTAATATAACATCACATATTTTACTAAATTTTAAATGACGTATGACAGTTTTTTTTTAAATAATCCATTAAGGGGTATTTTAACACAAATTGCGAGATCAACGCAGACGAAGTCGCGGGTAGAAGCTAGTTATATATATATCTCTTCGAGGAGGTACCTTAAGAGGGTAACAGCAAAGGTAAAATGCTCCTAAAACAACTAATATGACGAGGGTCATTTGAAAAGTTTCCGGCCTTTTTAAGGTAGTAGTCTCGCCAAAGCGTTTTTCTATAGATTTTATTTTTATTTTGAGGACCCATTCAGCACACTATTAAGTGATTACCCGCAAAATTTCAAAAGGATTCACCGTTGTGTATTTGAGATATTGGCAATCAAAGAGATTGCACGGTTTTACACGTGTTCTTATCGGGAGCAGTGGAAAATTTCACATTTCACGCAATAACTTCGAAACTTTTCAACAGATTTTTTTTATTCTCAATTACAGAGAAACATATGACGAAGTGGGTAAAAAAAAATCATGAATTTTGACCGTCTAGTTTCAGAGATATAGCGATTTAAATAAAGCAATGTCTAGCGACGCTAGCGCCACGAAGCGACTGGAGCAGAGACTAGAACTAGATTACAGTAGTGTGTGCATATCCGTATACGCAGAGTATCTACGCATTAGTAGCCGGAATGAATAGTGTGATACAAAAGTGCGCGTTAGGTAAACATTATATTAGGCGTTTTCATCATGACTTTATAAGTTTTTAAATCCCGATAAGATGTACAACCTACATTACAAGTATATTTCGCAATATTTCGAAGCTTTCATCGATTGAGCGGAGAATAAACTTTTCAACGTGACTGTGGCGAGACTACCGCCTTAAAAAGCGCGAAATAAAAAGTCCTATCAGAGTTAACCATTGACACCGCTCACCTTCATTTCCGACATGGTATCGTCCTCGGTAGTATGCCCGGCGCGTTCTTCGGAGATCTTGATAGCGCGATTCCTGAGTACTCGACTACGCACGGGCCTTCTCGCGATGTATCTCGTGCCGTCCGGTCGTCTCTTGACTTTCCATTCCATCTGAACGTCGCCCTTGTCCTCGGGTGTATTCCAAGAGTTGTTGGTGTTGGTGGTGCATACCTGTTGGCTGCCGATGAACTGGTACTGCGTCAGATTTGGAGCCTGAAAGTTGCCGTGTGACTTGGACTTTCTGGCGGTGTCGCGTGTCGTGAAATTTTTGCGATTTAAAGCTTGTTTGAAGAGCTGTTGTTGGAGTATGATGGTCTGTTCGAGATTGGCGACGTTGGTGTACATTGTGTCGGCCGGTAGGGTCGCATTGGCAATGTTGGTGGGATCGCGCTCACGATGCTGATGATGATTGGACGACGTGTTCTTTCTTGCTGTCTGATTGGTCTTGCTCGTCGGTTGTTGTTGTTGTTGTTGTTGTTGCTGCTGCTGCTGTTGTTGTTTCGCGGATGGTGCGACGGGTATGGGGCAAGAGCAGGCAACTTTTTGGCTGCTAGCTGGTGGATTGTTGGGTGTGCAAAGTACGAGTGTACTCCGATGATGATCCTTCTCGGCTTGATGAAGCTCCAACGTCAATGGATTGCTGTGGCACGATTCGCCAGTGTTGTAAGCACTCGAGCTGTCCTTTTCCTCGCCTGAACTGTTGCTCTTCGAAGACGAGTGCCAATTCCCTCGGCCGTGAGTAGTCTGGTCGCATTGTCTCGCGACAACTTGGTTGCTTTGATTCCAGTGCTGTTGCATCTGCTGTTGTCGATGCTCGTAGGGCGACGAGTAAATTGGCTCGTTGTCCGATTCCGGTATCGTCTCGTAAATGTGCTCGGTGTCGCTCCATACGTGGCTAGAGTAAGCCTCCATCAGCTTTACCGTCGTCATCGTCGTGGTCGTTGCCGTTGTCGTCGTCGCTGCCGCGTTATTGACGCACGGCTGATGGCCTCGCATGCAAACGTTCTCGATTCGCTTGCTGCACTCCTTCAACGCTTCCTGAAGCCACTGCTTGCGATCGTCACCCTGATGCGCCGGCGAGCTTGCGGATTTTCCGGACTTTTGGGAATTTTGGGACGAGCATGTCGACGAGGAATTTAGGGTCGGTGGGGGTGGTGGTGGTGGTAGAATCGTGTTTGCAACGCTCGGCGCAACCGTGTGCGATGGCACAGGTGGCGCCGAAGATTTCAGCAACGTCGTCGAATCGTTCTCCTTGTTGTTCGCCTCGATCTGCTGCTGGTGCAACTGCGGCTGCTGCTGCTGCTGCTGACGGATCAACTGCTCGATCATGCTGTTCTGGTAGGCGGGTATGTTGTCCGGTGAGACCGGTGGAGAACCCTGCAAAGACGAATCAATCTTCAATACACTTCCGGTTTGTGGTTAATTCAAGGAGAAACTTTCGGGCCTCGAGAGTCTTTACAAACTTTGGGGCCTCGGCATTACCTGGATGTAGAGACGCCTGTCGTCGTACTCGTCATCCTGAAAACAAAAGAGGTTCGGGTAGAGTCGCTGCAGCAACGATAAGAGATTCATTCTCATGAAAAAAAAAATTATTTAAAAAAAATTTGTTTCTGTAAGAACAAATTCCATATAAAATTTTTATGAGAATGAATTTTTTATTCTTGTAAGGATAAACTTCTTATTTAGAAATAAGAAATTCGTAATTTTTTTTATAAGAAATAATTAACTTCTTATTTAGAAAGAAGAAATTTCTTATTTATTATTTAAAGTTTAGTTTTTTTTAAATTTTATTTTTGAATAAAAAATACATTATTTCATATTTTGAGCTTATGAATTTCTAATTATGAGAAAAAATACTGAAGTTCCCTTCATTCGAATTTCTTATTTAAAAATAAGAAATTCATTCTCATTTCGAATGAAGGGAACGTCGAAATTCTTTTATTTTCACTTTTTATTTTTATACTCATGAAAAAAGGAATAACAAAGTTACCTTTATTCGGGATGAGGATGAATTTCTTATTTAAAAATAAAACAATCACTCTCATCCCGATCGAAGGGAACTTCGGTATTTTTTTTCCTTCATCATCAGAAATTCATAAACTTCAAAAAAGAAATTCATTCTTTATTATTTAAAGTTTAATTTGAAGTTCTTAATTTCTTTGCCTTAATTTCTAATGATGAAAAAGTACTTAATTTCTAATTATGAAAAAAAGAATACCAAAGTTCCCATAATTCCAATTTCTTCTTTAAAAATACGAAATTCATTCTCATCCTAAATGAGGTAAACTTCGGTATTCTTTTGTTTTTTCAACTCTACCTGGTACAGACAGCGACTGACGAGTATGGTAACCGCGTTGTTCGTCTCGGCGAAGAGATTCTCCGTTTGCTCTTTGTTCGCCACGTCCTTTCCATTCACCTGCAACATCATACAGTCACATTTCGTACGAAATAGTTCACGAGGAGGCAAAGGACGACAGACCCGTTGAAGAGAAGACACAAAGTGCGTGTTCGATAAAAAAAAAAATTAATGATTTGAGAAGAATGAAATGTGACAGGGGAAACACCGTTGACTCATCGTTCTTCAAATCTGAGGGTGAAATATATTATGGGAAGAGAATAATATAATGCGACTAGGCAGGACAGAAACACGCGTGCGTACATCTCTTTCATGATAACAGGCCGTTGAGACAGTTGATAGTTTGCGCGGGAGAGATGACGTGGTGCAAACTCGATTGCGGTGGAGCACCGGGGAGATGAGGAAGATGCGGGATCGCATAAGCAGAAAGGGCTCGCGTGACATACGCGAGGGTTCCATACCCCGGGATTCATCGAAAAGAGGGTGAAAAGCCTCGTGCTGAGTTCTTTCTTTTTTTCTCTCTCTCTCTCTCTCTCTCTCTCTCTCTCTCTCTCTCTCTTCCTCTTTTTCTCTTTCTCTCTCTACTCACCGTTCGTACACATATGACTGGAGAGATGGAAAAAAAAATAGTGTCAAGAGAACTTCCGTTTGCTCGAGTACGAACCAAATGATTCACGATCGCATTGCGCGTAATAAAAAAATAAGAAAAATGTTGCTCATGCACGGCGTACGAAAAGAAAAAGAAAGGAGGCGACGAACGATTGGATGAAATTAAGGATTTTCGATACCATTCGTTAGCTGCAAGAGGGGGGATGAAAATACTTAATGAGCTTTCGGTAGGCTGCCAACTTGCGAATAAAATTTCATGAAAAAATAAATTATTGTTGATCATTTTTCAACTCATAATATTGTTGAAAAATATTTCCAAGCTGGAAAATGATATTAATACTTATTATTTTTGCAATTACATATAAATATGTTGCAATTTTACTTAAGAAAAAATAACCGATAGACTCGGCAACAGCGGCATTCTCTGCCAATGGCACGATTGACTATCGCTAAGGCATCGTTGGCTCCAGGTTATTTCCATGGTGAAAAGCGTTCAACGTACAACGTTTTATAAAGAGTCTTTTTTTATCAAGAGTATATTAAAATTCATTATAATACTAACTAATAAATTTCACTATTAAAATTCACATATAAATGCGCTATCAATACGTGAGACTCCATACTCAATTCCATCGATAATCGTCAAACTATTACAAACAATACAATGCAATTGCAATAAAAAAATAGCAAAAATGCAATTGCAATAAAAAAATATCAAAAATGTAATTGCAATAAAAAAATAGAAAACATGCAATTGCAATAGCAAAAAAAGGACTCGAATACAAGTAAATTCAACAAATGACTACTTTCGTAACCAGCATCAATCCCATCGCGAATAATTTGCTGACCTCGATAGCCCACTCCAATAGCTCTCTCGTGATTCTACGGAACAGCAAATTCCCCCCAAAAAAAAACGAAAGAAAATCATGCCGAAGATAGGACTGAGAAAATGAGGAATTGCAGTTTTCTTCCAGCGCATTTGCGAATATTCGATTTAGCGGAAGGAGTTGCGGTTGGGGAAGTGGGACACAGTGATTAGAAGGAAGAAGAGAATTGGGCGTGATCCATCCAGAGGGGAACGAGCTTTCGGAATGTATATATATACATGTAGGTGAATTGGCAAAGATCCTTTGACGTCGCGGTGGCACACGCTATTCGTCGAAGCTTATGCTCTGAGCGAAGATTCGTGGTTAGTGCCTCACAAATGGAGGGTAATATGGGAGAGTTATATATATATTATAGAGAGAGAGAGAGCGAAAGATAGAGAGAGAGAAAGACAAAGGGGAGAGAGTGAGAGAGAGTGAGAGAGAGAGAGAGAGAGAGAGAGAGAGAGAGAGAGAGAGAGAGAGAGGGAGAAAGAGAGAGGAAGACTAAAAGAGACCAAGAGATGAGAGTATGAGAAAGCGACCAGACGACGACGAGAGCGAGCCGGTAAATCCACTACCCCGAGGAGGTATTATACGATCTAGCTCGAGCGGGCGTTTCCTCTTCACGCGTCCACATCCACCACTTTGCCCGAGTAATGATAATCTGCCTAAAGGGATTAGAGTCCAGAAAGCTCTGGGGAGTACAGTGAGAGAGAGAGAGGAGTGATAGAGGGAGGGAGGAGAGAGAAAGAGCGAGAACCAGGAAGAGAGAAAGAGGGGGGGGGGGGGCGCCAGCTTCCTTTAAATCTAGAGGGTTGAGCAAAATTCCTCCAAATTGTCGACGACCTGGCGCGCTCCTCCACCTCGCAGAGTCGCAAGATCGTAGGTCGAGCACGTTACGCGAACTTTTCGCGCATAATATCCCCGACGAACTTGGGCAACACTGCCCCTCGGTAGTAGACTCTCAAGTCACGAAAATCACGGGATATTCGTACTACAAGGGAATGTCAGGACAACAAAAAAAAAAGCCGGCCGAAAAATCCTACGCGTTTCATCTCAATTTTATTATTTCCCCTAGCGAAATATGAGGTTTATTAATTCCTCTAATGAAATATCAAGTCATTGTTCCCCTAGTCGAATATGAAGTCATAATTCCCCTACCGAAATATGAAGTCATTTACCTAACGGAATAGCAGTTATTATTCCCCTAGGGGAATACGAAGTCATTATTTCTTTAGTGGACTGTCAGTAATTATTCCTCTGGCGGAATATCAACTTATCATTTTCCTAGCAGAATATCAAATCATTATTCCCTAGGTGTAAAATAAACTTATTATTTTCTTAGTGGAACATCGAATGATTATGTCACTATGGGAAGACCAAGTCATTATTCTCCTATTGGAATATTACCTTATTATTCCCCTAGTGGAATATTAACTTATTATTTTCCTAGTGTATTATTACCTTATTATTCCCCTAGTGGAATATTAACTTATTTTTTTCCTAGTGTATTATTATCTTATTATTCCCCTAGCGGATAATTAACTTATTATTCTCCTGGTGGATTATTGACTTATTATTTCCCTAGTGGAATATTTACTTATTATTCCCCTAGTGGAATATAGGGGAGAGTGGGGCACAATGTGCCACGGGGCACAGCGAGCCACATACGGTTTCTCGGAGATTTGTAGCTCGTAAATTCCGAAATTTAATGTATTGGATCGGGATTTATATTAGGTTTCATCAAGTCTAAAAGAAAGTCGATAGCAGCTCACAAAGGATTACTAATAATTGAAAATTGCTTTATGGCTTGGAAAAAAAATATTCCGCTCGCCGGGAAAACGTAAAATATAACGACACTTTCTGTAGCGGCTCCGGTTTTCGGTCCTAATCGATAGTTTTATTATTTATGATGCACTCATTGACTTCAGTTTTTACATTCGTAGTTTAATTCATATTTACTTTCATCAATAATAAAATATTTTACTAGTGGGGTACAATGTGTCACCGAGTAGTGGGCCAAAATGAGTCGACTCCTAATGAGGAAACAAAGAAGTAACGACGCTCCGAAGAAGCGCAATGTGTCACGGGGCACCTGTCAACCACATGCTCGGAGTTTTGTAGCTTGAACGTTCAAATAAACTCCAACACGATGTGCTGCTTTTGTGTAGGACACACTGATTCGAGCTTTGACTCGTGATTGGAGCATGAAATTGGCTAAGGATAGAAATTATTTGGGGGATGATAACAGGCTGTATTTTGATGTTCAATGTCCTCGATGTAACTCGGAAGCTTATTGGGAGTGGGTGTGTGATAGATGCATTGAATGCACTATTGCGAGGGATTGCTACCAAAATACGCTTTTACTAATCACTGCGGTATTGCCAATGGAATATCTCGATATTAGTCGCAGTGCTATGCACAGATTGTCTGTACAAATAGAAATATATATATATATACAGGGTGGATCAATAACTATTAGCACCTTGGATATCTTCGAAACTATAAGGTTCACAAAAATATTTGCCGAAATGAAATTGCACAGTACGAAAGGGGCCATCCGATAGCGATAATAGTTTTTTTTGCAGGTGGAGGTACTTCGGACATTTGAAGGTCAACTCCATTTTTTAAAATGGATCGGTATGTTTTTTTTCTGTATCATGAAAGAGGAGCTTGAAACGAGTTCAACGACCTATAACATAAGGTCATTGAAGGTCATAGAAAGTACAGAAAGGCGATAATACTTACAGTTTCGGTAGTAAATAAAATTACTACGTTTATAGTAAGATAAACGCCTTTCCGTACTTTCTATGACCTTCAATGACCTTATGTTTAAGGTCGTTGAACTCGTTTTAAGCTCCTCTATCATGATACAGAAAAAAAAACATACCGATCCATTTAAAAAAATGGAGTTGACCTTCAAATGTCCGAAGTACCTCCACCTGCAAAAAAAACTATTATCGCTATCAGATGGCCCCTTTCGTACTGTGCAATTTCATTTCAGCAAATATTTCTGTGAACCTTATAGTTTCGAAGATATCCAAGGTGCTAATAGTCATTGATTCACCCTGTATATATAAATATATATATGAAAATGGAAGTGCGGAAACGAGAGTCAATCCAGTTGATGACAACCATGCATGATCCCCCCGTGGAGCTTTGAGAAATTTGTCAAATTACCCGTAATATTTGATCACCCTCGCGCAAACGTCCGTCCCTGGCCGCTAGGCTTTCGGGAATAATTTCCGTTCCGAGATGTATACCTCGGTGTCGGCGTCCTCGCTACCCGAGCCCGAGCTGTAGCACACCGTGAGCCCGAGTTTCTCCGCGCTTCCGGTCTTTCGTAGCGTAACTTCCTGCAGATTGAATTATTTCATCAACACGAAATTTCACTCAAGCGCGCGCACACCCACGCACACTCATGCATATGGAGCTGTACATTCATATATATATATATGACAATTATTATTATTATTATCAATATTATTATATCAGTCGTATACTTTACATTATAACATGATATAATGTAAACTATATTATATCAAGCCATATACATGGCTCACTATTCTTTTTTTGTAAACTCTAAATGAAATGTGTTAAAAAAACTCTTTACCATATTCATTATTCTGACCTCAAGGCCTTAGGCCACTCTAGGGGCCAAAAAAGGGCATATTTTGTGATTTTTTTTGAAGAAGTTACTTTGAGGAAGACAATATTCAAGAATAAAAAAAAAATTTTAACCAATCAGTCTCATAACTTAATTTAAACTCCTCTTATATATTGAAAAAAAAAAATTAACGTCGTTCAGATGACTTTTTTTTGCTTCGTCCATTCATTCTTTTTCCCAATTTTGTAGAAGATCAAAACGCCAAATAGATCAAGAAGATAAGTGATTCGAATTTGACAAATATAATTATCGTTAAGCAATGTAAACGTGTGAAAGAAATACTGCGGATTATTTTTTTTTTCACCTAAATTTGACTTTTTACGAAAAAGATTTCGACGATCGATTATTAATCGAATTTACCTCAAAATCCATATCGTGCGCAAGAAAATCATCGAAGCTGTCGTTCGTTCGTTCCTCGGGATTCAGGGGCACCGGAAGTAGCTCGTCCTCGTCAAGAAGACCCGCCCAGTCGGTTTGCACCCCGGTCGAGACGAACGGGAAGGTCGAATTGGCGGTAACCGAGTTTCTCTTGGAGTTATTCGCGTTGTCGTTCGAGACGACGCTGCCGGATCGCTCGTTCTCGTTTGTACTCGACGCCTCGACGGGGACGATCTGCTGCTGAACGCTTCCGGCGACCGCCGATCGTCGCATCGTCGCGTCCTCGATGACGCTCTTCTCGTTCGCGTTTCTCGCTGTCCCGTTGCTCGACATAGCGCCGATCGTTTGGCCAGGCTGGCGTCGAAGTACCTCGACTATTATGGGCTCCTGGGCCGATTGGAAACAGCGCACCGCATCCTCGTGACTTGAATTCGAGACATCCTGGCCGTTAACCTGAATCGAGAAGAAAAATTCCGAAAAAAAATTCATCATCGTTTGTTGATATTTGGATTTTTCGAAATACGAGAAAATTTGAGTGCAAGGTACGAAGGTTATTCAATTAATGAATTTTCGGGACAATAATGGCGTTATTGTTAAATTGATAAGAGGTGCGAAGTGGATTTTATTTATTTATTGAAGGGTCGAAGTTTGATCTGTAAATGAATTAAAGGGACAAGGTTGATGAGAGAATAAATTGAAGGGATAAAGGTTGATTAGTGAATTAAAGGGACGAAGTTTGCTTAGTGAATCAATCGAAGGGATCAAGTTGGATTAGTTTATTAATTAAAGGGACAAAGCTTGATTAGTGGATTAATTAAGGCCTTAGGCCACTCTAGAGGCTAAAAAAGGGCATATTTTGTGTTTTTTTTTTCAGCGAAACCATAAAATAAATCGGAATTACAAAATAGAGGTTTTATTATACACGTAATTGATTATACAAAATTATTTTTTCACAGCGATACATGCCAAAATGTCGACTGTGCCGCATTTTTCCGATGACGCCTTTATTTTTGGAAGGTCAACGGCCGGACCAACAGCTCCTATAATTTTTCAGTTACGATGAGACACTAAAGTTTTTTCGATTATATATAAGAATAGCTATAGAAGTACGTAGGATTTTTTTGATATATTGTTTTTTGTCAAAATGGCGCATTTCTAAAACAAAAAGTATAAAATGCCATGAGAAAATCGTCAGAAAATTGTTTATAAAAAAGGAACTATGCAATATAATAATAAAAATCGTACGTAGTGCCTCAGAAAATGTAATTCTAAATATACAGTTAAAATTTCAAGTGAATCGGTTGACATTTGTTTGACAATGTAGTTTTGAGATAAACGCGTTTAAAGTTAGTAGAAAGTCACGACATGAATCAAAAGGGGTTGCGCTAGAATTCGAAAATCGAGTACTTAGAGATTTTTCACACCCATCATCTTTTGAAATATAATTTTATCGCTACTACATTTTTAACAAAAAAAAATCGATTTTTGGAAAATCCTAGAGTGGCCTAAGGCCTTAAAGGGGCAGAGTTTGATTAGTGACAAAGTTTGATTGGTAAATTAATAAAAGGGAAAAAGTTTGGGTTTGTTTGAGCAATTGAAGGGACAAAATTAACTTAGTGAATCAATAACTCAAAGGGACAGAGCTTTTTCAGTTGATTAGTTAATCGAAGTAACAAAGTTTAATCAATTAATAAGTTTGTTTGGATTTTACAGGAACAGAGTTCATTAAGTCTGCTTAATTCATCAATCAAGAAACAAAGGTGACTTAATTAATTAAATACACGAAGTTCAGTAATTCTAAAAAGTATCACAGATAACGATAGCCTCTAGCCAGAATTTGAAAAACAATGTTTCAGAAGAGTACAAAACAATCCAAATGACTTATAAAATAATATTTCTCCCATTTTATTTCGCACATACTCCGCGCTATTCGGAACGTAGGAGTCAATTATTAAACGCCCGATTAAATTCACCCCTTCAAATTACAAAAACTCATTCACTTTCATACTTTTTATGTTTCAGCAAAATTCTTTTCATCTTAAAAATCCTATTTAAAAATAGTTTTTAGTTTTCACTTGTTTTAAAAACAATTATTTTTGTTTAAAAAATACTTTTGTTCCGAATGAAAAGAAACGTATGAAATAGAACATTTTTTAAATTCTATGAAATTTTTATAAATCCTTCACGAGGAAGTAAAACGCGTAACATTCTGAAAGGAGAAGATGCGATATGACCGCGGAAAAACGAAACGGATGTCGATGAAAAAAATGTTTGGCTTTGTACAGCTGCGAGCGCCCGCATTTGATACAGGCATCCAAAATTTACGTGAGGTATAGCACTTTGCGGATAAATACACACATAAGTGTGTATATATATATTATAGGGCACGGGCCAAACACTCGCGTCCGATAAAAGTACATCATGGAGTGCGCAGGTTAGTCCCAGCATATAAAAAAAAAGTGTTTACACACGTACTCACACTCACAATGGATCGTAATTCGAGACGACCCGTGATATAAATCGGATCTCTTGATTACCTTCTTTTTTTTTCCATTCGAGAGGTCCAACAACCGAAAAGTCACGCCTCGTATGTATACCTCCCAACCGGACCACCCGCCCCCCTCCCCCCCCCCCCCCCCAACCCGTTTGCATAATGTGTGCGTGTGTGGGTGGGCTGCAGCGATACATCGGGACGTAGTCCGAACGAGTCGTGCTCGTTAAATTTCATGCCCTGAGCCCTTTATTTCGGCAATCGTATGAGGGATTTCGAGGAGGGCGGGGGTGGGCGAGTAGGAGGGGTGAAAAGTGTTTGGTTCTGTATACACAACACGCGCCCGGTGAAATACAACCCTTTTATCGTCTGGGTCTATCGGTGTGTTGGGGACGAATTTCCCCCCCCCTATTGTTTCGTCAAGCCGTTGTACAGGGCGGTACAAAAGTCGTGGATCAAACGAAGCGGGAAGGTAGCTAAGATCATTTCCAACCAAAAATGTCATATACAGGTTGGTCTGTTTCAGGGTTATCGTTATCTATACTGACAGAAAAATTCTACTGATATTAAATAGATGCGTTAAATAGATGCGTTTATTCGATTTCTTTGCATTTGAATTAGATTTTTCGTGAAATCAAATTGTTCCTATTGCATTCCATTATTGAAATGATTTATTTTTAATATATTAATAACTAATCATTTATGAATATCGTTCAATAACTAAATATTTTATTTATTCCTAATAAATCTGTGATTCGGTTTCGTCCGTTCAAAAAACAATTTAGTTGAATCGATTGAATGTATCTCAATTTCTTTTTATTTCGATTAAATAGAATTTTCGTAAAGTCGAACATTTTTCTATTTGATTCATTCTGTCTATATTGCAACAAATACTTACTTATTTGAGTGATGCTATTTACCAACGTTTGGGTTCGTTTGGGTTGACAGACATATATATTTGAGTCAAATAGATGTTTAGTCGCGCTAATAAAAATATTTTCGATTCAAAAATATCTCCCATACGTTCGAAGAAAGAATGTGCTTCTAATTTTTATTTATTTATTTTAAATATAATTAATATTTAACAAGGATAGCTGGAACAAATAACAATATATATTTGAAACAAATATGATCGTAGTAGGCCGTGGGACAAGGAAAAACCTATTTGATTTAAACCTACATCCTATTTAAATATAGTTTAAATTAAACTACATTTAATATGTGTTTGAATTTAAAAAAAACTATTTTTGATTTAAAACTACATCCCATTTAAATGAAATATTTTGTTTTTGACAGTATATATATATTTCCCCCTTAACTCTTCGTGGTCGCACATCCAAATTCAATCGCGGTGGTCACACTTGGCTCGATTCTACCCAGTCAGTTTTCAAAAAAGTATTCTGACCAAACTATCCGTCCGAAGTGCTTCAAAAAAATTACGGAACATGCTTTGAACTTTCTAGATGATGTACGAAAATTTTATGTATAAGAAACAAAATGGCGACATGTTAAAAAAAAATCCATAGAGGTGAAAACACAAAAAAAAAGACACTTTTTCGCTGAAAAAATCATAGCTCCCTGAATTTTCAACATCTTTACCTAAAATTTGGACGTGACATTCCTTAGATATGCAACTTTTGGGAAAAAATAGTAGCATAGTGCGCGTTTCAAAAAAAGGTATTTATTCCGACACGTGAAGAGAGTAAATTTTGTGGTATGAAGATACTTCAAACTCCAGGTAAGATGGTAGAATACAGGCCCATTCGAAGTCTGGAATTATTATATATTTACGCCAAAAATTGATCGACGGGTCGATTCTACCCAGGATGACCATGAAGGGTTAAACGAAAGAAAAGCGTTTTGCTCGCAACGACAAACCGTATATGCTCTCCACGGGATCATTGATAGTTGTGAATCATCCTGTATGTATACGTATATAAATTGGCGCTGCTTTTCCACTCTCTGGAGAGGGTTCCACGTTGTTGTATATATATAAGGAGGGAGGATGAGTCTCGTCAATCTCACCGCAATTAACGGGAGTGTAACGCAATCGCGATATACAGAGCGTCAAGGGTAATTCGATATCGTGATTTCGAGGGACGGGGTGAGGGGGGGGGGCGGAGACTAGAATCCCTCGGGGGTAAACAGAGACGGAAAATCCGTCATGATCGTTTCACCCTGGAGTGGCTCGTTCCCGCATATATGTAGCACTTTATCTCGATCATGCGACAATTTATTATCACGGGAAATAAATATTGTTATATTTTTGTTTCCCCTTCATTTTCATGTCTTTTCGCGGTCGTCGAAATGTTGGATTCGATGTAATATTCAACGAGAAAGAGGTGGGTGATCGGGGTGAGAATTTGAAGCGGATATTACTCGAGTCTCGGTTGATGGGTTGTTTTATTTTCTCTGGTGTAGAAAGTTATGAAGGGTTGGGAGGATAAAGATACATCTATATTTATATAGATGTATTTTTTTTGGTGGTTTTTCGGGATATAGGGGTTCGAGTACACTGACAGAAAGATTCTTTTGATATTAACTACATGCGTCTATTTGATTTTTTTTTAATTTGAATTAACTAGATTTTTCAAAAATCTTGTTAACTAACTCTCGAAAATCTCATGGCTTTGTTTTCATTAGAAGACTGCTGTAACATTCTGCAGTTGAGGAAAATTATTAATCTTTCTATACATAAATAGTCGCGTCTGTTAATAAAAGACACGATGATGCCTTTCTTTTTTTTTTCAAATAACAGCCATGTTAGTGAAAAAAAAGAAAAATAATGTAACTTTTTTTCACCGCACTTTTATCTCATGAACCTATATTGCTTTCTCGTATTCGTGCGATATATCGTGTTTTATCTTTACTTATTTAATTTGAATCCAATGTTTATTTATTTAATTTGAATATATTTAAAATTTAAAAAGAATAGCTTGAACAAATAAAAAAAATATATTTGAAACAAATAGAGTCGTAGTAGACCGCGAAACAAGGAAAAAACCTATTTGATTTAAATAGATCCTATTTAAATTAATTTTTTTTTTGTGTTATTTAATTTTTTTTAACTGTTTTAAACTATTAAATAAACTCATTTATTTTGAAGTTTAGGTTTTTATTTGTTTTTTTTTCTTATTGGTGGCGTTCAATATTAATCAATTCGACGAGATTTATTTGCACAACTTTTTGCAAAACCGTAACTTTCCGCTTACATATTCCTCTACTTAAGGCATTGGGCCACTCTAGAGGCCAAAAAGGGCATATTTTGTGATTTTTTTTTCAGCGAAACCATAAAATAAATCGCAATTACAAAATAGGGGTTTAATTATAAACGTAATTGACTATACAAAATTATTTTTTCACTGCGATACATGTCAAAATGGCGACTGTGCAGCATTTTTCCGATGACGACTTTATTTCTGGAAGGTCAACGGCCGGACCAACAGTTCCTATTATTTTTCAGTTATGATGAGACACTAAAGTTTTTCCGATTATATATAAGAATAGCTATAGAAGTACGTAAGATTTTTTTGATATATTGTTTTTTTGTCAAAATGGCGCATTTTTAAAACAAAAAGTATAAAATGCCATGAGAAAATCGTCAGAAAATTGTTTATAAAAAAGGAACTATGCAATATAATAAAAAAATCCTACGTAGTGCTTCGGAAAATGTAATTCTAAATTTACAGTTAAAATTTCAAGTGAATCGGTTGATATTTGTTTGAGTTATGAGTCCGGTCGACTTGAAAAATGTACACGGAGAGAATTAAATGTTAAAAATTACCGTGCAGTAACGGTAACCAGATGACAACCCGGAAACTTCGCTTATTATTACTGAGTAAAACACAGATTTTCACGAAAATAAAATAAAATTTCTTCTTCAGATAGAAAATTTTACCACATTTTCTAGTAAATTTTCATGTGTAACAAAATACGCAAAACTTAAATTTAAAAAATATATATCAGCGAAATTTTACTGTGCATTTTATTATTTTATGCCTTTCAAAAATGTCTATAAAAAAGTATCGTCTTTATAACAGTTATTTTAAGATTTATTATAAAATTTAATGAGTGTTATAGGAAAATGTATTGTGCTCTCGGTAAAAATTACCGTGCGCGCTAGCCTTCTTGTATAGTAAAATTTTAGCTGCGTATTTGAAATTTTCTGTAACGTTAGTTAAAAAAAACTTGTCGCATACGAATTATTATGCTTTTCTCACTTGTCACCACATTGAAATATATCACGGTAATTTTTACCGTGAAATTCACGACAAAAATTACTTTTTAATTCTCTCCGTGTAGTTTTGAGATAAACGCGTTTAAAGTTAGTAGAAAGTCACGACATGAATCAACAGAAGTTGCGCTAGAATTCGAAAATCGAGTACTTAGAGATTTTTCACACCCATAATCTTTTGGAATATAATTTTATAGGTAGTAAGGCACATTTAAAAAAAAAAAAATCGATTTTTGGAAAATCCTAAAGTAGCCCAAGGCCTTAATTACTACAACCTGAATTCTTGTACTTCGTTCTCTCTAACTCTCTTTTTCTTTATTTATTCCTCTGCTCCATCTCTTCTCCTCCTTGCTACGTACTCATATTATTTGCACACTTTCTTCATTGCCCTAAAACATAATAAAATTTCGTCTTCTGTACTGAAAAACGAATTATCGAATTGGCTGCAAGTATTCTTTTAATTAACGTTGTTAATTCATTAACGTAATTACGGAAGTGCTGTACCGCGTATATTTCTTTCAAGAAAAATGACGTCTCACGGATTTGCAAAATTAATGCAAAGTAAGAAATTTTCGTAATGACAGGCGATTTTGCATGGTTGTATCCTCGGGGAATGCCACGTCGTTTCGTACTTTACGTATAGTTTTAATATTTATGTACTTTGTACTGTGAAAAACGCGGTACGGTGATACGGAGTTTTGGCAGAGAGGACGGGGCACAGCGCATAGCCGTTCCGGAGAGAAGGATCGCGTTTCTTTGGAGACGGTGCGCTGTGCGGTGGAGCGTCGAGCAATGCGATGGGCCCTCCTCGGCTCTTCCGCCACCACACGCTGAGGCTCGCTCACGAGAGCTTTAGCGACTGATTTACGAGGAAATAAATCATCCTCCCGTCCCTCTTTTATACGCTACTCCTACCACTCCTTTTTCCTTCTCCTTTCTCGCTTACTCTTTTTATTTTCCTCCTCCTCCTCTCTCGGTCTCGCGTCTTCGTATTACTTTGGGCAAGATTTCTTTATTCATATTTATATTGTATTATTTCGTAGGCAATTTTGTTCACTTCGTATCAATTTAAAATGCTACTCATTCGTTTTTTTTTTTCGGTTCATTTATTTCGGATTGTTTTGTATGATGAAAATAATGTTTTTTCTTCTTTATTTTTCTCTCACTGACTCTCTCTCTCTCTTTCTCTCGTCTCCGTATTATTTTAAGCAAGATTTCTTTATTCATTTTTATTTCGAACTTTTTTGTATGCTAAAAAAGAAATAAAAATCCATTTGTCGTATTACTCTGTATGACATTTCTGTATTTTTCTCTTTCTTTGACCAATCTTTTGTTTTTTCAATGTTTTTTCTTCGTATCCTGCTTTGTATATTGTTTATTTAATATTCTATATTTCTTTTTATTTGTATTATTTTTTAAATCACTTTTTATGTCATTCGAGCATGTAAAAAATTTGTTTTGTGCCTCTTTTTTATTGTATTGCCTCGTTTGGGTTTGGATATCCTTTTTGCTTAATTTTCAATTACTTTTTGTGCAATTTTTCAAATTTATTTTCTCTTTCTGTTGCGTTATTTCGTATGAGATTTTTTTTTAATTAAAAAAAAAAGATTTGTTATACTTTACAAAATGATTTGTAATTCTTAATTTTGTGTTATTTCGTAAAATATAAATTACTAGGGTATAAAATATAAATCTCTCGTAATATATATTTTATTTTCTAGCAAAAAAATTCAGTCCACGACATGTAAAATAAATAATAATAAAATGTTATATTATTATTTATTTTCTTTATTTTCTCTCTCTTCCTCTCATTCAAAATCAACAAAGTAATTTCTGTTTCGCACTTCTGCCTCAGAATTTCGTGTCTCAAAAAAAAAAAATCGTTTATCCCAGATTGCCGAACTTTTCCTCCAGTGACAGCCTGCGGCGAAGACGCGAAAAAAAAGTGAGAAAAAAGAGCGGGCAAAAAAAAAGGAAGCGTCAATCAATCGCGAGACTAATGACAAATTTTCTCCACTTTTTCCCCGCCCTCGCGTATTAGCGTGCGGGGTGAAAAGTTTCCTCTTCCTCCGTCCCTCTCTCTCTCTCTCGCGCTCTCTCTCTCTCTCTCTCTCTCTCTCTCTCTCTCTCTCGCTCTCTCTCTCTCTCTCTCTCTCTATCTCTCTCTCTCTCTCTCTCGCTCTCTCTCTCTTTTTCTGTATGGCCCTCGATCTTGGGTGACGCGGAAAAAAATCGTGGCTAAGCTTTCGGAGGGGGTTGAAGTTTGATCGGAGCTTACGAGGACGATGGCCCTTGATCGACGTCAAGAACCGAGCGTATATATATAATGGCACGCGGAGGAAAGCAGGGAAGAAAAGAAATAAGGTGAAAGGAATACAAGGAGATAAGGGGCGAAGATAGAGATGAAAACAAATTTGGAGGTAAATGAGAGTTGGAGATGTTGAGGAGTTTCTGCAAAAGAGAGAGAGGGGGGAGAGACAGAGAGAGAGAGAGAGAGAGAGAGAGAGAGAGAGAGAGAGAGAGAGAGAGAGAGAGAGAGAGAGAGAGAGAGAGAGAGAGAGAAAGGGCCGGAGAAAAGAAAGGGAGAGAAAGAGAAAAAGAGCGGAACAAGAGGAATGAGTATCTCGAGGGATTCGTCAACATCGTAAAACCAACCCCTGAGGGATAACTTCGCGTCCGGGTCTTTATCTACACTCGTATCTCCAACAGTTCTATTCGTTTCCTATTACATAACACAGCGTACAACCATTTGTGTATATATATATATATAACCATGCTATTTAATGTGAAAAAATAAAAATAATATATTATTAATATAAGATAAAATTATAGATACGAACATCTTGTTTAAAAAAAGTCTAATATATATATAAAGAACTATCATGCCTAAAAGAATTGAGGCATGATAGTTAAAGAATATCAAGAAAAAAAAACCCTTTCGCTTATGCCTGGCAAGCAGCATTTCACATGTGCAAAATCGGCGTTCAACGTTTCTCGGCTTCAGTTCATATGGAAGCCAATTTCTTTGCTTTTGAATCATTTCCAACGATTTTAAACGATGTGAAATTGCTTGTTGAGTCACTCCTAATGTAAGTGCAAGTTCTTCTTGCGTTTGGCACGAATCTCCCTCCAATAATGCTTCCAATTCCTCGTCTTCGTACACTTTCGGCCTTCCGCTACGTTCTTTGTCTTCGACGTCAAACTCACCGTTTTTAAACTTTTGAAACCACTCACGACAACTTCTCTCACTTAAAGCATCCTTACCATATGCTTCTACAAGCAATCGATGCGCCTCAGCTGCAGATTTCTTCAAATTAAAGAAGTAAATCAAAAGTTCCCGCAAATGACGCTTATTCGGCTCAAAACTCGACATTTTCGCACGACAAAAATTATGTGATGCTGATACAAAATCGCTAATATTTCAAGGTTATGGTCTTGCCAGATGTCCAACCTTACGATATGACGTTTTACATCTGACAATTTCAACCATAACCTCCTGGTGGGGCCATCTTTTGTCAAACGGCGGAAACTTATTTGTACACGGAGAGAATTAAAAAGTAATTTTTGTCGTGAATTTCACGGTAAAAATTACCGTGATATATTTCAATGTGGTGACAAGTGAGAAAAGCATAATAATTCGTATGCGACAAGTTTTTTTTAACTCACGTTACAGAAAATTTCAAATACGTAGCTAAAATTTTACTATACAAGAAGAGTAGCGCGCACGATAATTTTTACCGAGAGCACAATACATTTTCCTATAACACTCATTAAATTTTATAATAAATCTTAAAATAACTGTTATAAAGACGATACTTTTTTATAGACATTTTTGAAAGGCGTAAAATAATAAAATGCACAGTAAAATTTCGCTGATATTATATATTTTTTGAATTTAAGTTTTGCATATTTTGTTACACGTGAAAATTTACTAGAAAATCTGGTAAAATTTTCTATCTGAAGAAGAAATTTTATTTTATTTTCGTGAAAATCTGTGTTTTACTCAGTAATAATAAGCGAAATTTCAGGGTTGTCATCTGGTTATCGTTACTGCACGGTAATTTTTAACATTTAATTCTCTCCGTGTACTCCCAATATATATATATATATGGCCCTGGAATCGCTGATTAGCCGGTAAGTCATTGAAATCATTGAGTTTTCGTAGTTCGAAAATTCAAACACGTTTTGCTCAAAACCACATTTTTAAGGTATTATTGGATGGATATTAAAAAATCGCCAAAATTCTTGAAAATTTGAGGCATGATAGTTCTTGATAGAATAATAATACATGAATTATTTTAGAATTTTTCACTAAATAATTTAGTAGTTATATACATATGAATTTAACACGGTCGCTTATGGGAAAAAAGCTTCTATCATCAAGATTTAGCGATTGATTATGCTGAGTTTCAAATAAATCGACTGAGTAATTCTCGATAAATTAATTAAAGTAATGAGGAGTATCGTCTTTTTTAACGATGAATTAAAAGCGATCATTGAAAAACTCAATATATATTGTGTTTCTGGGTAATTATTATTGATAATAATAAGATGTTCCGAACGTATGAATTAAATTTAAAAATTGAGAAATTTGTTTGTTGGACAGTTGAAACAGGTGTACAGTCACTGACAAAACCTCAGTCAAGCACACGCCAATATCGTCGAATTTGACTTCAATTAATATTAAAAGTGGAAAATAAAAATTTCTAAGTATTTGTTTATTATCAAATTAGCTTGTAAATTCACGATTCGCCCATTTTGGACTAACTTTTTGCCCGACCGCCCATTCAGTTATACGTTAAGTTTGTGACAAACATAAGTTTAAAACGAATTGACCGATCGTGCTAAAATTGTAAACGCAACTCAATAACAATATTACCTTGAACGTATACCTACTAGTTTATGAAAATCACTTTTGAAAGGTACTTTTTATTGCAAAAAAGAAGAAAAATTGTGTGTAAAATCTCATCTTTTCCTCCGAAGTGTTCCATTTTTTTTATTTTCAACTTTTTAAATGTTTCTTAGGTATAACTTCAGTATTTGGATGTTAAAATACTAAAAAATCTTGGCTCATATTTTTCAGATGAATATTGAAGTCGTTGGATTTCTCACAAACGGACAACTGCCGCCAAAATCTTCCTGGAAGACCACACCATGATGTAGACATTTTGCAATATTTTTTTATGAACAAATTTATTCAAATAGTTCAATTATGTAATAAATTGGACTCAAAGTTTCATAAATGTTAAACGTTTTGTTCCTACCAACAACAAAAAAGTTCAAAATTGGTTATTTTTTCGTCGTTTACATGTATTTCTCCCTTTAGGTTATGGTCTTAAAGTTTGCATCGTTGGAATGCAACGAAAATTCTTTTTTCATATTTTTATTTCCTCGTAAAAATTATTTTACAATTGAATTTCTCGCAGATAAAAATGATAGACCTCTAAATAAGCGTTTAAAAAAATGATTGATGAATTTTCGTAACGTATATTAGCCACGAGAAATTCGAGCAATTGAAAAATCATCATTTTCGTTGCGTTCCAACGATGCAAACTTCAGTCTCATTTTAGGTTTACATTCTAGAGCCTCCTCCTGACAGTCGCTCCGCCATTTTTCCAGACCACCTACCACTTCCTTATTCATTTTTTTCTTCAAGTTTTTTTTTCACATTGAAGCATGTGCTCCAAACTTTCGTCCTTTCTACAAAACTGACACAGGATAACTTCCCTCGTTCCCTACATTCCCTATATTTCCTTATATTTTTTTCTTTATTTTTCCATTTTGCCCCATATATATGCACAAGTGTTCAAAGTTTCCACATTTTCGTCCGTCCGTCAAGCAAAGAGAAGATACTACACTCTCTTAATTTCCGCAAGGCACGTCAGCGATGTCTGCGCACAAGGAAGATAGTCTTCCAAATGCTCTCGTCTCGACCTACACACACACACACATTGCCATCACACTGTACACCACGTTTATTATCGTGCCTTCGTCTAGTTCGTGCCGTCTCGATCCGATCGACACGGAACGTCGTCTGTGAACTTCCTTCCTGACTCTTCATCGATGAACTTCCCTATTCGGCAACGTTACGTTGCGAAATAGGATTTCACAACCGCGGAATTTTCCTCCATTTACGACGTCAGTTATCCGTCTTGGAAAAGAGGAAGAAAAGTGCTGCGTGACAAAGTTCCTCGCAACGAAGGACAAAGCTCATATTGTTTGGACAGGGGCAGAGGATGATCTTCATTGGAGAGCACACGAAAAACTTCGGCGATCGCTACGTCGCGATTGACAAAGTTTTTCGTCGTCTTTGGAAGAATTTTTTTTTCTTTCTTATTTGCTTTTTTTTATTTGCAGATTATCGTCAAAGTTTTTTGGGATTTTTTGAAAACTGCCTATCGAGCAGTTCGTAAAATTGTTAGTGAATTTTTTTCAAAGAGTGAATGAAGGAGGCGCGTGGGGGGCGAGGGGTCGCAAAGAAATATTTTCAAACATGTGAGATCTTTGTAGGGAAGGACAATTGTGCCAAAAGTGGAGAGAATAGTTGTGACCTCAGTATATATATATATATATATATATATATATAAGAAGTATAATTAAGCGCAGTGCTGAAATTCGAATGGGCGGATCCTGGGTTAAGGAGAATATAAATGTCAGAGAAACGAAGAGGGAATGCAATATATATTCGATGTGATGGGACAGGGAGTGGATGTTTCACTGTTTCGGATTAGGGTCCTCCTTACATATATTTTTAGTTCATAATATATGAAGTGTTTCCCTATGTATATATATAAACTTAAGAAAACCCCAGACTCGGTCTGTTTGTTTGTAAAGCATTTTCTGTGGTGCCCCCAGCACATAAATAAACGGTTTATCTTTTAAGGTTCCTTAAAGTTCATTTAAAGTCTTTTAAGGTTTGTTTAAGGAAAGATCATCCTTAAAATGCTTGCTCTTTGGACCGGCTCACCGCGATTGAACCACAATCTTTTTTGGCCGCTGTTCTCGTGTGTGACCGATTTTTCATCGCCAGTCACCATCCGCTTCAAAAATGGGTCGATTTCGTTACGTTTCAGCAAAGAATCGCAGGCATCAATTAGGTCCAAAAGGTTCTTTTGGGTCAATTCGTGTGGCACCCATACATCGAGCTTCTTCTTGATACCAGCCTTATGCAAATGGTTCCAAACGGTTTTCTGGCTAATCTTCAGTTCCTGGGCAATGGAATAAGTGCTCACATGCCGGTCCGACTCGACGATTTCCATGATTTTATCGACATTTTCGACGATTGGCCTACCAGAGCGTGCCTCATCTTCGACGTCCATATTACCAGAACGGAATCGTTGGAACCACCGCTTTGCTGTTGCATTCGATTCTGTATTGGGTCCATAAACAGCAGAAATTTTTTTGGTCGCCTGCTTCGCCTTTTCACCTTGGTCCTAGTGGTACTGAAGAATGTATCGAATTTTCTCTTTTTTTTACCCCCATTTTGGAACGTTGTAACACACAACTAGGCTTCACCAAACACACAACTGTCAAAGAACTTTTTTTGAAGCGTAATGTCACCTTTAAATCGCCGTATAGTACGACCCGATGCGATGTATACATCGTGAGATATGGCTTACTAAAGATATCTAGCGGAAAACGCTCAGAACTTTTTACTTCACCCAATATATATTCATGCTTGTTCATGATCTGTTTTCCTATGCTTGTGATTCTTGCAGTATGTGAACACGTCAACTTTACTCCAATTGTACTGAATTTCATGTTCAATTTTTATTTCTATGCCTCTTTTAATTTTTTTTGTCTAGCTCCCTTATGTTTCCATTCCATATTGATTGCCAGATTTCTCCCTCACCTACGCTATCCATGGCTTCTTTTATTTCTTTTCCCCATTTTGATGGATTGCCATTTGTAATTGCTCGTAGTTCCTCCTTTAGGCATTTTTTGGGCCACGTACCGTCCTCCATCTTTATTACTTCTACTAAATATCTCGTGGCACTTTTCCATGTTTCGACCTCCATTGCCCTACACCCTGCGTCCACTCGTCAAATGTACTTTGAGGTATTTTTTTTTTACTAATTCCCATGGCCATTTCTACATATCTTGCGTAGAATTTTTCCACCTGCTTTCTCCTCTTCCAACTCCAAATTATGATACTGAAAGTACATTATTCAGTTTTCATTTCAAATGTCTCTAGTTGTCAGGAGCCACCCACATTGATTGGCCATTCATCAATGCTGGCGCTTCCTTTAAATAATAACTTCATTGTTTATCAATATTTTCCAATAAAAAAATAACTCATACTTGGCAAGACTATCAATTGTATGTGAAATGTCGACCTCATCATCCCAATAGTCGAATTATAAACAAAATATATTGAAAATCGATCTATTTTTTTTAAGCCCAAAGCATGCACTGGTTGCACACACACCCACACATATTTATGTCCACGTAGTAGGCGAATCGACGGAGGAAACGTTCAAAAATGAAAAAAAAAAAAGCGCAATAAAACAAAAAAGGAAGAGGATTAAGAAAAAAATACAGACAAAATAAAAGTTACCCGTGACATGCTGCGCGATCGTATATTACAAACGGGGGTACTAACGTCGCGATGCGCACACACGTCGAGACGGTTTTTTACGCGCGAATAAAACTGAACGGTATGTAGGGAGCGAGCGCGCGATTCGGGCCACGTGCCAGAAAACTTTATTCTCCCTGTACTCGTTTTATGCACGTTTAACTGTTGTGTACCGTTCATGGTTATGTGGGAAAAGACGGGGGACAGACGGACGAAGCTGTTTGCATGTCGCGTATTCGCTATACTCCTTGCTCGAACGAAGGAATCGCCGGCGAAGCGGGCTCAACGTGTCCGACAATTGCCGACTAGCAAATGCACCGCAGTTATTTATTTCGATGTCGCGGGATTTGCACGTATGCGCCCGCGTCTTCTTCAATGAAGACGTTTGGAATTGACCCTTAGTGTGCACACCTTCGCAGCGAATCATTTCGTGAACATGGGGTCAATTTGACCCCAGGCCATTTTTGACCTCGAATATCTCGGTAACTATGCGCTTTTCGGAAAAAAAGGTTGAGTCACTTTTTGCAGTGAATCGATCAAACTTTAAGGCCACGAAGTTAGATTTCCAAAAAAAGCTTTTATAATTGTTCAAAAACGTGCTTAAAATTGATGGTACGCAAAAAAAGCGCTGCAGGTAAGAAAAAAATTTTGGGGTCAGGCTGACCCCGGATGCACACTAAGGGTTAAGGAGGTTGAAGTGTTACGACGAATCCAACCTATCGGGCCTGAAATTTTTATATGATGTTGACGAATACGTTATGCACCCTTTGGAAAAAAATTGAGCTACATTGACCGTTCAGTTTTTTCGTAATAAAATTGCAAAGTCGAGCACTTTGAGCTAGTGAGGCACATTGCCTTACGGAGACGGTCGACCGGAAGTGCGGTGATCACGGTTTTGCTGCTCACGTATCCAATTAAAGTCGTTGGAAAACTGAAATTTGATAAATTAGATATAATCGATATTGTAAAAAATGGAAAATTCAAACTTCACCGTGTAGTTCAAGCACTACATTATAAAACGGTTTCAACTTCCGATTGAATATTATCATAATGACGAAATAGTATCCATAGACTTGCCAACGTCGGGCGTAACAGCTGATTCGTTTGGCGAGCATAACTCTAGCTCTGTAGCGAGATTCTGTAACTCGGTAGCGACAGTTTTCGTTGTCGCTAGCTAGCGACAGCCAATCGCATGCGCGGTCAGAACAAAGGGAGCCTCTTATTGGCTGTCGCTGGCTTACGATAACGAAAACGGTTGCTATCGCGTTTCAGAATCTCGCTATTGCTTGTAAATCGTCGTGAAGACTCCAGAGTCGTTGAGAATCTAATTTTTCAGTTTTTATTAGTAAATATGAAATAAATAAAATATTTACCACAAATTTGGCACTTTGGGATCGACAATACGACTATTCAACATAAGTTAACATAAATCAGAACACCCGTGGGCTAATATAAATTTAGTCTCTTTGTTGACCCTGAGGAAGTAGTCGTACCTCCTTAACGGAAGTACAGTGAGCAAAATGTAATAGGTAGGGTAGGTGGAGGCATGTTGAGCAATCGGGTATGTTGGGCAATCGAAATATCTGGAAAACTAAGCACCGCTACGCTACGAGGGTCACTTGAAAAGTATTCGGCCTTTTTGACAAAACACACATATTTCGAAACGAAACAAAATTTATTTCTCGACGTATAGACTTCCTTCAACTCGATACATTTGGTCCAACGCTTCTTCCAACCTTTCAAACCGTCAGAAAAAAAAATCAAAATTTTTGCTCGCCTTTCAAAAGGTCCACAGTCTTCAATAAATGTTTTCAAGAAAAAATCTCCGCAAGAAAACGAGAACAGTTTGAACGTTATTCCATCCTGAAAATTGCCTCCAAAATTGCGCTCTAAATACTAATACTGCATTAACAGAGCGGACTGTACGTACAACTTTCTTTATCTCGGGCGACAGCTGTCCGCTGCCGCTGTCCGTCCGCTACAGCGAAAATGCGCGTATCGAAACGAAAACGAGGGAAGAAGAAAAAAAAACTGAACGAAAGGTTTTCCTCCGATTGCCTAACCGATAGCCCTGCACGAGAGAGATACGAAGAAGTGTGTATTTTTGGGGGGAAAAAAATAAAAGGCCAGAATAAAAGTAGGAGCTATCCGGCGATAGGGTAATCTCGAAAAATAAAAGAAAAAATAAAATAGAAAATAAGAGGTAAAAAAATACGGAGCTTGCAGAATCCGAGAGAATAAAATCGAGAAACAAAAAAATTGTTTCGGCATTTTCTGCGTTCGTATTATTATTATTATTTTTTTTTTCAAGGGTCCTTCGACTGCTGCCCCTTGCCACCTGCGAACTCGCGCAAAAAATGTTACGAAAAATCCTGAAATACGTAAAGTTGTAAAAAAAAAACAACCAAATACAGATGTGATGTGAAAAAACAGAGGGGATATTTTTGGCTCGTAAGAGTGGACCAGAAAAAGACGGTCGTCGATCATATATGTATATGGGGCATTCCATACCAATTCGACCTGGGTCTGACCCTCGACCCCTCAAATCTGGTTCCCGATTTTTCCTATCATTACTCTCACTCTATCAAGCAATTGCAATTTTTTTCAGATTTTTCAAAATAAATTTGAGCGCGTCATGAATTTTTGAATTTTTTTTTGAACACCTCGATGGCCGTAATCGAAAAATCTGAAAAAATTCCCAAAAATACCGTGTCAGATATAAAAAATGTTGGTGTAAAATTCATAATGTCTGGGCTTTTGCTTCAACCCGTTTTTTAGCTTTTTGTGCAAAAAAAAATGAAAAAAATAAGAAGCAGCGGTCAATTTACTGTAGACTGTTGCTCGAAATTTTGTATGCATAGTACCAGATTTAAAAAAAAAATTCTCCGATTTTTCTAAAGTGTATTTTGTAATTTTCGAATTTTTTTTTTTATCATGGTTGACAAAAACCCTAATTAGGGATTTGGAAATGATGCGAATTGCACTAACAATAAGCGTAAGATGCCTGGTGAGGTTCGGTACACTCTAAACTACTATTGAACTACTACTGTAGACAGTAGCTTGAATATTTTTGATGATAGCGAACGGTTTTTGGAAATTTTTAAGGATTTTTTAAAGCATTTTTTCTGTAATATCATCGTAAAATTATGATTAATTAAATGCCCCATATATATATATATATATATATATATATATATGTCCGCAAGAGTACGCAAAAAGCTTCCGAACGCCGCACGGATGAGAGCGATAACTCAGCGATTTAAACGCACGATCGCAACGCCGATTCCTGCCACTTTTTCGCTACAATTCCAAATCCCGGAGAATCATGGTGGAATGCAACGGAAATTCTTTCTGTTATTTTGTTTTTTCATTCCTTCATTTTTATTATTATCGAAAATCTTTTTTTGTACACCATTTTATTATACAGTCAAAACCCGTTACACTGAAACTTCAGTTAGACGTTTTTCAAGGGGTACCACAATTATGACGTATAAATGAGTATAACGTAGAAGTGAAATACAGTATGTATCGGAAACTCTTTGGCATTTGAAAATGGCGATCGGTGCATAATTCGCGATGTTTTTTTCAATAGCTGTACCTCTATTATAATATTTGGTTTTCCAATTGAACATTTGATTGGTAGTAACGAAGTAATGAGCCAACTCAATGTTTTTTTTTATTTTCGTTCAGAATTTTTGTTTGATGCCGCTTTGTAACATTAAAGCTTTGCACGTTTTAGACTAGAAAGTAACAGATATTTTCGTATAAATAAGAGATAGGTAATCACAGTTAAGTAAAGGGTGTCTCAAAATGTTCTGACATTTTTATTTATTAATAAAACGTATCGTTTATTTGAAAAGTACGAATAGTTTTATTTTAATATAAGGTACCAACGTGGAGGTTATGTGTGGAATACAATATTCCATAAATGGCCTCCACGACTCTGTTTGCAATCGTTCACTCTTTTGACGAAATTTTTAATAACATTTTAGCATAATTGCGGACTTATTCCATTAATGGTGCGTCCAATTGCTTTCATGAGCTCCGGAATGGTCTGTGGATCATTGACATACACTTTTAGAAAACCCCAAAGAAAGAAGTCCAATGACGTCAAATGGCACGATCTTAGTATAAATTAATTTTTTTTTGGCAGTGTATGTAACCCATTAATTTTTTATTGAGAATTCCATTGCAAAAGATCAATGATAATGCTCAAAACTGTTTCAGTGACTTTCGTCGCGCACATGTGCCCCAAAACAAACGGGAACACGCGAAAAAAATTTTTTTCGTTGCATTCCAAGGATGCAAGCTTCAACACCATGGAAAATTATACTTACGGAACAGCTTCGCGCATACCACGATATTGAAACGAAATCCCTTATATGCGTGTGTTTTTCTTTGGCTTTTTTTATCTCCATTTTTTTAGGAGAACAACATTTTCTCACGATGCCAACGAAGATAGAGAGAGAGAGAGAGAGAGAGGCAGAGAGAGGCAGAGAGAGTGAAGAGCCTTCCAGGATGGGGCGCATTCTGGCGCAATAAGGAGTCCGATAGATCGATGCATCAAAGACAAGAAACTAGGAGTGGCTTTCATCAAGTACCAAAGTACCAATTTCCATTCGCTCTATTCCACATACCATACGTGCTATACCGTTCGGGCACGAAATTCTGCAAATTATCAGTACTACACAAATTACTACGAGCGTGCAATATATATATATATATATATATATATAGAGAGAGAGAGAGAGAGAGAGAGAGAGAGAGAGAGAGAGAGAGAGAGAGAGAGAGAGAGAGAGAGAGAAAAGTGATTTTGAAGACATTCGACTTCGAGGAACGCCTCACAGCAGCCAATTGTCCCCATACTCACCATTACGCAAAGCCCAAAGTCTTCCAAATCACCTTTAGATAAACAGTAAGCACGTTTATATAAAGGTAATTTCAAGGAGCGCCCTGTGCCCAGAATCAACGTTTCGTTTGAACATAAATTTAAGGATCGTCCTCAAAATAGCCGGATGTGCCGATAGCCAACGTTACATTGATACAACGGATTCGAAATGTCATTCCTCAATGTGTATGGATGTATGCACGCGAACGGAATGGATGCACTCAATGGATATCGATGCAGTCTAGGAAAGGGGTTCGAGTACATCGCGGATGGAAGCATGAAGCGAGAGCTCTGCAAAGGATGTGTAGAGAAAGTGAGAGAGAGATAGAGATAGAGTATGGTGTGCATCATCGATTCCCTACGTATCAAGTTTCAGTCCGGCAGCGTTATCGCGTATCGCAAAGAGGGAGAGGGGGAGAGGGAGAGAGAGAGAGAGAGAGAGAGAGAGAGAGAGAGAAAGAGAGAGAGAGAGGTAGAAAGAGCGAGATTTGAGGCGGTAAGGGGGCACTCCGGAGGAATACCAATCTACGAGCCAATCAACGATTGGTCGAATCATCGGTACATTAGACTCGGTGATGTGGGAACAGATAGCTCGGTTTGCTCCTCAACTAGAAAATTATACGCTACGCGAGAAGCATTATCATCCCAATTACCGCGCTCGCGTGGACTATAGCTTTCAATCGTGGCGAGTATTTTTTCACATCTCTTTCTCTCTCTCTCTCTCTCTCTCTCTCTCTCTCTCTCTCTCTCTCTCTCTCTCTCTATCTCTCTCTCTCTCTTTCTGAGTGCAAAGGGAATGGGGTAGTTTCTTTTCTTGCCTGCGTTTCTTATTTCAGGGGATTCGGAAGAATTTGGTTGGTATTTTGTATCCTAGTGATGATTTTCTTCCTGTTTTGATAAATATTATAATTAAGTTCAATAATATCTTTTAATTAATTTTAATATTTAATAAATAATTCAATTTAATTATCTGTACTTATTTATATTTACACTTTTCTTCGAATGTCTTTACACACACACACGGACAAATATATATTTATTTATTACTATCTGACGGAATAATGTGGGTCGACGATGTACTTTCGGTATTGAGTACCGAATATTCGATGGCTAATACCTGTTGAAATTTCAATCACGCGTCACATTCGAAATCTCCGTAGTAATGGAATGATAATAAGAAATAAATTGAAAAAAAAAAAACTTAAGAACGGGAATATTCGCCCGACATTCCTACGTTCGGATGTTCATTGTGCGCCGGGATTGGAATGACTCGAATCCGCATTGTGGGTAGTCAATCTATCGGGGTTTGCATATTCGCGACTAATAATCGCTTCCATTGCCGGAATACTCGAAATCTTCTGCGTTCAGATATGAGAGAAAGAGCGAGAGAGAGAGAGAGAGAGAGAGAGAGAGAGAGAGAGAGAGAGCGAGAGCGAGAGCGAGAGCGAGAGCGAGAGCGAGAGCGAGAGCGAGAGCGAGAGCGAGAGCGAGAGCGAGAGCGAGAGAGAGAGAGAGAGAGAGAGAGAGAGAGAGAGAGAGAGAGAGAGAGAGAGAGAGAGAGAGAGAGAGAGAGAGAGAAAGAGAGAGCGCGGCTGGAGAAGAGAGAGCGAGATATGCTAGAGAGGAGACAGGCTGAAAAAAAAGAGAGAGAGAGGAAGAGAGAGGCTGGAAAAGTGACAGAACTTGGAATAGCGACGAGGAGAGAGAGTCTGGAGAAGAAAGAAAGAGAGAGAGATTTTTGAGTTTGGAGCAGAGAGAAGCTGGTTAAGAGAGAGAGAGAGAGAGAGTCTGGAGAAGAGGGAGAGAGAGAGAGAGACTCTGGAGAAGAGAGAAGGAGTCTAGGGAAGCGAGAGAGGCTGGAGAAGAGATGAAGAGTGGCTGGACAAGAGAGAGAGTGAGTGGGTGGAAGAGACTGATGAAGAGAGAAACAGAGGCTGGACAAGAGAGAAAGAGAGAGAGAGAGAGAGAGAGAGAGAGAGAGAGAGAGAGGCTGGAGAGGGCAAAGAGAAAGGGAGGGAGAGGTCCGAGAAGAGAGACAGCCCAAAAGAAAAAGAAAAGCGAGAGAGAGAGAGAGAGAGAGAGAGATAGTGCGAAATACACGAGTCAATACACATAGTTACGTTCCACAGTCCCGAGGACACGATATTTAGTGACGATACGTCACGAGCTTTCGATACACATAGAGAGACACGACACGAGGGATGGAGAGCGAGCTTATGTTCAGGACGATTCGAGAACGGCGACGCATTGTCATCGACATTATTGTGGGCTGCTCCAACAACCGCAACAATGGCAGTCGGTGTTTGTATCATCATGTGTGTATGTGTATATGTATGTGTGTGTGTGTGTGTGCACGTACCGCATGTTCCGCGTGTGCTTTGCGCTCCGAAATTCGCTGTTGCGGCGTATACGGCTCGTCTCCCGAACGACGTCGAAGAGGTTGTGCAGCGCAATGATGAGAGGACAGAGAGGAAATTGGAAGAGGAGATTCCGATGGGTTTGAAGCACCCCTCATTCAACATACAGTCGAAACCGCTTATAACGACATTGCTTACAACGATGAATCGGCTATAACGTCGGTACTGATATGGTCCCTTCAATGTCGTTATAACCTGTCCGTAGATCGCGTATAACGCCTATCGGCTATAACGTCGCTACTGCAGGGTCCCTTCGTGTACGTTATAACCGGTTTTGACTGTGTCAAAACCGATATAACGACATTGAACGATATAACGGTAAATATAATAGTATTATATATATAATATAATAATATTATATAATTTAATATATATTTTTTAAATTATTGTTTGTTCTATCGTACTGGGTGCTTTCCTTTTTACGTGTCCCTCTTTTCTATTCCATATCAATAATATATATTTAATATATTATATAATATATAATTTTATTATATATTATATTAAATTTATATTTATTTATTTATATTATATTAAATTATAAATTAAATTATTATATATAATAATATTATATATAATTATTATATAATATACAATAAGATATATATTATGATATATTTTATAATTATCTATTATATATTATATATATAGCAATTTTTTATAATCAAAAAAAATATTTTATAATATATTTTGTTTTAATAAAATATATTATATTTTTAATACATTTTAATAATCTAATAAAAAAGTATTAAAACAAAATATATTATAAAAAATTGCTATATATATATATATATATATATATTATGATATATTTTATAATTATCTATTATATATTATATATATAGCAATTTTTTATAATCAAAAAAAATATTTTATAATATATTTTGTTTTAATAAAATATATTATATTTTTAATACATTTTAATAATCTAATAAAAAAGTATTAAAACAAAATATATTATAAAAAATTGCTATATATATATAAATATATACTGAGAGAAAAGAGACTAAAAGAACGAGGGTTTTTTAAGGGAAAGCGATGAGGTTCGGTGGGTCGCGCCCGGTTTGGCTCTTCGGTTATTCGCTCTATCCTATGCGCCGCTTAAATCCTCCCAGGTTTAGAGTCTATTCAGTATTTGCACCCGAAGGGAGAAATGGAACGAAGAATGATCCGGGGTCGTAGCGAGGAAAACGTCGGAGTGGGTTCGTTTTGTTGAGCGCCTCGTCTGCCCTAACGTACGTGTGTATATGTGTACCTACATAATAGCTTAGTGGCAACAGTGTAGCTCTATGCAGACGTGTGAGAGAAGCGTCTGGATCGTTGTCGTCGCGAGCTGCGGATAACCGCGGCTTGTACATCGCAATAGACGGGACGAGAGCTTCTGTCAACGCGCGGGGGCGCCCGCGAGCGTTTCCGGGCGTTCCGGATTCTTGGGAGACTCTCGCGACGTGAATGGTAACAATTCTCGGGCTACCATGACGCGTTTGCGTGGTGGTTGCTGGTGTCAATGTGTCATCTCTTTTGGACGGAAGGCTGAATGTCATGATATATATATATATATATATATATATATATATATATACATGAATTACTACTATTAATATAATATTACAAACATTACACGTTTCTCTGCTTGTTTGGGTTTGTTTGGTTTGTTTAGTTAAAAATATGGTCGGAAATTGAGTTCGCTTACTTTTTTAATATTTTTTTTTCTTATATTTCACATTGAACCCAAACAATTTTTATTTTACCATATGATGACGATATTTTCTCTGGCCATGAAGAAAAGAAATTATTATTTTGCATTACTTGTTGTATATAGTGAGTGAAATAAAAAGTAAAGTGTTTGGGTTTGTTTGGGTTTACGGAGGTTGGACATTTTTTCAAGTCATTTGGACTGGCGGATGCTGCAATTTTGAAAGTTGTTTGAGATTGGGTAGTTTTTTTTAGTTTTAGTTTTAGTTTTTTTTGGACGGAAGTCTATATGTCACGATATACATTACCGGCGAAAAGTTTCGGGACAAAAATTCAAAAAAGTTCCGTTACGATTCTTTATGCCATTCCGCCGATAGTTGACATAAATGAATTTAATAAAGGGCATTTTGAAGGAGAGGAATTCACCTTCGTTCCGTTTTTTTTAAAATCATTTTGCACTATTTTTTTACGACTAGTATCCTTTTTCGAAAACGACCATTTTTCGCCTTTTTTTCTGGTGGACCCCGTTTACAGACAATTTTTTTTAAATGCATTTCTTTGACCGGAATCATAAAGGGTGAAGCTCAAGCTTCAATTTTTTTTTTTTTTTTTAAAGCTTCGTACGATTTTTTTTTTAAAGATATTTTGATTAAAAAAAAAGAGACAGTTTAAAAAATAACGTGTAACGCGAAAACGACAAGGATACAAGGAAAACCTCAAGATAGTAAAAAGTTGAATCGGTTTTCGTTGAGTTCGCGAGAATTTTGTTCAGATTTTTTTTTCGTAATTTTTCTTTTTCCACCTATTTTTGGTAAAAAATCACATCATTTGATTACCGTAACTCGAGAAAAAAATGTCGAAAAAAATCGGAAATAATTCTATTGCGTTGAAAATAGAAAAATAAAAATATTTTCCTCTCTTGAAATTTTACCACAAACCCTTTCGTTCCCGAGTTACGGTAATTAAATCTGATTTTTTAGCGAAAATAGGTGAAAAAAAAAATTTCGAAACAAAAATCTGAAAAAATTCTCGCGAACTCAACGAAAACCGATTCAACTTTTTGCTATCTTGAGATTTTCCTTGAATCCTTGTCGTTTTCGCGTTATACGTTATTTTTCAAACTCTCTTTTTTTTTTTCAAAAAAATCAAAATATCTTGAGAAAAAAATCGTCCGAAGCTTTAAAAAAAAAAAACAAAATTAAAGCTTGAGCTTCCCCCTTTATGATTCCGGTCAAAGAAATGCATCAAAAAAATGTTGTCTGTAAACGGGGACCACCAGAAAAGGAACAAAAAAAGGCGAAAAATGGTCGATTTCGAAAAAGGGTCCTAGTAAAAAAAACAGAATGAAGGTGAATTCCTCACCTTCAAAATGCTCTTTATTAAATTCATTTATGTCAACTATCGGTGAGATGGCATAAAAAAACGTTCCGAAACTTTGTTGAATTTTTGTCCGGAAACTTTTCACCGGTAGTGTATATATATATTCATATATTCCAAAGTGTCGGATCTTTTAAAGCATGCACCAGAGTGATGCTGCAATATGCCAATGGAGGGAGGGCTAAGCAGAAAAATGGGAGCAAAGCATACGCGCTAGTTCAAGAGTGCGATATATAAAGAATATCCATAACTCACGAAAACACCCACGGAACATACACGAATACAGTGGCCAGAGCGGCAATACGGAGGCGGTTGAGAAGCCGCAAGGAGGAAAGGTCGTAGCAGCCGAGAGTTGACTCCAGCAACCAGGGATCGTGGTTGCCCGGAGAAGAAAATTCGAAGGTGAGCGAGCGTGATGGGACACAACGAACCGTAAAAATTCTCCGACGGAAACACGTGTTTGTTCCGTTTAGTCGATATATATATACACACGCACACATATGCATGTGCACACCCACACGCATACGCAGGCGCGCACAAATACACACACACACACACACACACACACACACACACACACACACACACATATATATATACACACACTCAATGCGGTAGGTGAAATCTTTTTTTTTTCATACTCGAATCGCGTATAAGGCGCTTCATGGGGGGGTTGCGATGAATGTCGAGGGCCAAAGGAGCCAACGCGCGAAATCGTCTTTTGGTGCGTGAAAATTTGGTTCCTCTTCACACGTATTCACGCTGGGAGAGAACGAATGAGAGAGAGAGAGAGAGAGGGGAGAGACACTTTGAACACTTTACGCTTTTTTCACGCTCATTTCGTTTTCTCGCCCACATTTCTCCAATCTGAAATGATTCACCTTTGCCTGAGCCTGAATTGCACGTTAGATCTTGTATATGAAAGTTCGGAACTTTATAACGCGTCGTTTGCACAGAATTATTCTAGAGCTTCGGTAAGTCTGCGAATCGTTGCCTAGGAATCAGTAGACCCGGAACTTTAATTGCTAGAGTCTCGCTCAACGAGACTCCACGTTAATTGAATCGAAACGATATATATATATATATATATCCGTGCAGAAATTTGTTGGGGAATCCCGAGATCCTACCACTATAGGGATTTTATAGGGAAGCCGCACGTGGGGAGTCCACAGTGGAAGCCAAGTGAATTTTCCCGTTATTCTCCAATCCACGTAATTTGAGAATTGTTCATTTGAAATTCTCAAAGTACGTGAAACGGAAAATAGCGGGAAACTTGTTTGGGTTTGGGGAAGTTAACATTTTTATTGGGTTTGGGCAAATTTAAATTTGTTTGGGTTGGGGACCATTTAAAAACGAATAATAATGTATTTTCATAAATTTTTTTTTTTAAATTTGTGCATATCCTTGAAGGTTTAATAAATATGTGTACAAGAAAGAAAAACTGGAATAGTTATTTTATCCTAAAAGTCATCTTCAAAACAGCACTCTGGACGTCAGTACTGCTCGATTTTCGTCAGTACTGCTTTGATTTTCCTTACCAACGTCACGTTTCGACCCACCCTGTATATATATTGGGAAAGATGTGTTAAGGACGGTTCTTGAAATGACCTTGATATGACGTTACACACTGTTGAGTATCAGGAGAACTGGCTACTGTGAGGACGCTTTCCTTGGATTCGACTGTCTTCAAAATCACTTTTCCCAATATATATATATATATATATATATATGCATAATTGCAAACAGAACTAAGGATCAGAAAACGGAGATCGAGAGGGCGAGGAAGCGAGAGCGATATTGGTAAAGTGGAATGAGGTTGCATTAGGGTGCATCGTTGGTCTCCTCTCGTGACCGCAGATCGATCGACCGGTACAGTATGGTGCACGAAGGCCGGGTGTACGCTCTGCCCTCCGGGGAATCCCTCCTGCACATAGGGATAGCACAGGACGAGAGACTAGAGACCACCTCACCGCTAGTCATCGACGTGCGGATTGCCGACAATTTCGTACTTCTCTCGATTCTCATGCTCGAATGCGGCCTCGGAGCGCAATCGAGAAATGCGCTTCCGGAATTCCAAAGTTGTCCGTGAAACAGCACGCATTCGTTGGCACTATATATATATATATATATATCAAGATCCCGGAGATGGCAAACGGAACAGACGTTCGTGATAAAAATTTCACACAAATTGGTCGAGTTTCCTGACAAGGAGGGCGATATATATATATATATATATATATATATATATATATATATATATATATATATATATATATATATATATATATATATATATATATATATATATATATATATTTATTTATTATGTCCCACTTAACTTCCGGGCAAATATATGACACTGAAGTTGGCATCGTTGGAAAGCGATTAAAATTATTTTTTTTTACTTCAATTTTTTGGCCAATTTGGACTGTAATCGCTCAAATGTTTTCGCGTATTCTTATCGGAATTTTACAATCTCAATCTGTAGAAAAAAGCGTTTCGCTATTAATAACAATAAAGAAATAGAAAAATGAAAAGAGAAAAAAATTTCCTTGCTCTCTAGCGATGCAAACTTCAACGTCATGCAAATATAAAGATACAGATAAAAGATGAAAAAAAAATAAACGCGGATTTAAAGAAATAAAAATTTGATATCAAACGAAAAATAAACAGAAATTAAAGAAATAAGGATTCTATATAAAAGCAAAAATAAATAGAAATAAAAGAAATAGAGATACGATATAAAAAAAAAGAACAGAAAACAATATGTCGATTCGATACAAAGCAAAAGTGTAAAGAAATCACAGAAATAGGTATTCGATTGAAAAAAAAAGTAAATCGAAAGAAAAAAAATAAGGATTCGATATAAAATAAAAAGAAATAATATAGGACGCGATGAGAAGAAACGCAAACAAGGTAGAAAACTAAATATAACGAAAATAAAAGTATTTTAAATAACAAAATATAACAGAAAATTGAAATATAAAGTAAAAATCGATATAAACAAAAATTAAATTATATATCTAAGCGAGAGAGAGAGAGGAGAGAAAGAGAGATAAACGAATAGTCTCTCGAGCAATCAATCATCGCTGATCGAGTACGAAAAAGAAAATTCTCCTTTTCCCACATAAAAAAAGCAAACAAAAAAAAAACGCAAAAGAATCTCGTTCGATTCATCCGAGCCTCGTACTCACCGTATACGCCGCTATTTCGATATTTCTCGAATTGATTTGCTCGTTTGTTCTTTTTTTTTTTCTTTTTTTATTTTTTATTTCCTCGATAACGCGCGAATTATTGGTATCGGAAACGATCAATCATATCGAGTCTTGTAGAAAGAAGAAAAAGGAGAAAAAAAAAAGAAAATAACTAAAAGAACGAAGGGTTCTCTTTTTATTTTCGATCGAAAAGACTTTATCACCCCGTCCCATTCGCGCGCTATATATATCGCGATTTTTTTTTAGTCGCTGTACGAGTACTCGCGTCTTTTCAATACGGCCTATGCTCCTCTCCGCGTGCAACGAATAGAGCGGGGCCGCAATCGTTGGAATTCGAAAGGGATCGACTGTCCCTGATCTGGTGGAGAAAAATATCTGTTTTTTTCCCTCATTATTGATGCACATTTCTTTTCGTTTTTTTTTCCGAGGCTATGTATATACAGAGTGATTAAAAACTATTAGGGTCCTCTCTGTGAGCATATAGGGCGTATCATTGCGAGCAAAGGGCTTTTTTTAATGTCGCGCGATATAAACAACGACCACAATAATATTAATGACTATAACGGTGATGACTCGAAAATGTATATCGCAACACGCTGCGTTCTTATATACGTTTATATATCTTATATATATGTGTTTATTTTATTTTCAAATTATTTCTCAAAATGTTTTCATTGTCCGAACTTTTCTCCTATCCCCCACATTCCTTTTTGACATAATAATTTTTATTGTTAACTTATTATTGTTGTTTCATTTATTATCAATAACAAATGTCGCCGTTAGCACTATTTGTCATTCTCATAAATTAATTATCATTGACCTTTCATAATAAAATTCTTCGATTCTACTTTTTTTTTTGCTTGAAGCAACATTACCACTCATCGCTGATTTTGCATACGTGACGGCAACATTTATTACACTGTATCTCATTAACTATTTATTTTACGGAAAAAAGTGTCATATAAAATTTATAGAAAATTTCATGCTCTACAAGTTTGATTGCCACTATTTTTTTCCATCTCCAACTATCATCGAGATATTTCACGAAAACGACAATTGAAGTTGTCTCGCATACGTGACGGCAACTCTTATTACACTATATCTCATTAACTATTTATTTTACGGAAAAAAGTGTCATATAAAATTTATAGAGAATTTCATGCTCTACAAGTTTGATTGCCACTATTTTTTTCCATCTCCAACTATCATCGAGATATTTCACGAAAACGACAATTGAAGTTGTCTCGCATACGTGACGGCAACTTTGATTACACTATATCTCATTAACTATTTATTTTACGGAAAAAACTTTCATATAAAATTTGTAGAGAATATCATGCTCTACAAGTTTGATTGCCACTATTTTTTTGCATCTCCAACTATCATCAAGATATTTGACAAAAACGACAATTGAAGTTGTTCAACTGACTATATCTCGAAAAATATTAACTACACAGAAAAAAGTTTCAAATAAAAGTTATAAAAAATATCATTTCCTACGAAAAAGGTCCCTATTATGTTTATCGTACGCCGCACCGTTTATGAGATATTTACAAAAACATGTTTTTCAAGAAAACGGCTAAGGCTCGCTCCCTCCCCGAGACGAAAACTTTATACTTAGCGGCCACCCCCTAAGATATTCCAATTGAAAAATCAATTGTTAGGATTTTTAGTCGAGCGACACTACTTTTGGTGCTATTTTTTCTGGACTATAGCCGCTCATCCTCTGGCTCGAGGGAGCGGCTATCGCAGAGCGATTTTAATGTATTTTCCAGTGCAAACTGAGGAAGTGTGTGCCCGGGCAATAAGTCTATTGAAAAAAGAAAAATAATAATACACTGTAATAAAACGTTCTATAAATTCTTTTGAAATCCACGTAACTACGTACGTTGCGTCAGCACTCGTTATTCTTGCTGTCTAATTTGACAATGAGAAATGCGCTTAGTGTTCGAGGCAACAGGGTATTTTTAGTTTATTTTTTTTCCTTCAAATTTTTGGATAACGCGATTACAAGTGCGACGCTGAGTTGATGCAATTTTTTTTTGTTTCCACGCGTAACGCATTTGTATACGGGTAGAGTGGAATTGTGGTAAAATGTTGCCAAACTAAGTTAACCGCCCGCGAGAAAACTCGTAACTCGCACAACGAGATAGAGTCAGGAAAGAGAGAGAGAGAGAGTGAGGAAGAGAAATTCGTACGAAAGCTACTCTAAAAGGGTTGAAACGAGATAAAAACTCGTTGTCCGTGAGTTTGGGTCTCGTCCAGAAAGTAAAGTTCCCCCTTAAAAAAAAAAAAACAAAACAAAAAAATAGAAAAGCGAAGAAAAAAAAAAGAAACAGAGACTCATTAGTCGTGGAATTTTCGTCGCGGTCGGCTAGTTTTACGCATTCAAATCTGCTGGCTACTATAATACCACTTTTTGCACATGCGACTCGAAAAATTAGTACCGACCTCGTTTGGTTACACGTTTAGTTCGTGCCAACGAGGGAAATTGCAATAGCGGGCCTTAAAAAAAAAAAATATATATATATACGTAAAAAAAAACAATGCAAAAACTAATTAGAGCAACCATTTTTTGTTCCTTTGAATTCTCTTCCCTACGACGTTTTTCGTGCAATTCTCCACATTGGGATACGACGTTTCAGGTCACTTTAAGAAGTATTAAAAAAAAATTAAGAAGAAAAAGAATCTTGGGCCATTTTTCCGCACGTCAAGCCTTGGCAATTACGTGTGGCCTACATTGCTCCACGTTGTGTACTTGACATGCAAAGTCATTGACGACAATTGCGTTAAACAATAGCATCCAATTTCCAAACATTTTATTCTTGCTGTCCTCGGAAATATTAGGTATTTTTTTTTCTTTCGTTGATTCGATTTTTACTTTGACGAGGCATCGAATGCAAAATGAAAAATTTACTGAGCTATGGAATCGTTTGGATGTATCTCGTCATTAGGGAATATATAATATTGTGTATCTTTAGGTATTGGTTGAATTAGGTATTGGTAAAAGTTCCCGATGTTTTTTCGTTAAAATTTGTCCATCTCTAGCCACTACTTTTTTCCATCTGTCTGGCAGCATTTACAGCGAGATATTTGCGTACAAAGTCCAAGTAGTAAATAATGGCAGACTACTTGTTCGAATCCACCTTCGGACAAGTGAATCATTTTTTCTTAAATTTTTTTTTTTCTAAAAAAGAATGAACACGCAGGCTCGCTTTGCAATTCGATAATACGATTCAATAATTGTTATTTATTATCTAATACTTGGAGAAAAAAAAATTGCCGTGAGCAAAGTACTGTACCATTGTTTACTCAGCGTCGGACTTTGAACGCGAATACCTCGGTCAAGTTCTGTTGCGAGACATTAAAAATTAAAAAAGCGTTGTGCTCGCGATGACTTGGCTCACCAAGGAAAACCTTATGTATATATATCTATATATATAGAGAGAATTTCTGGAAGGCATTTAATTCGTATTCGGATACCCGTGAGCTACCACGTACATATCGTATTACGTTGGGCAACCTAGGCGCGTGTTAGCCTCTTTGGAATGAGATCGGCATCTCGTCTTTTGAACTCCCAAAAACGTTTATCCACACTTATCCGAGATAATTTTACAGCTGCTGCGAATGAGGATTAAACATTACTTGTTTTCTTCTCGTTTTTATATCGTCGGCAGATGCAGAGTGGAACGAAAATGATGAATAATCCATGCATGGGGGGCTCAAGTTACTCCGGGTATTAAAAAAGGCTTTGTAAAAAGACGAGAAAGAAGAGAATACTTATCTCCCATTCGTAGGATAATCCGTAGATCGCTTTTTTTTGCTTTTAATTTTTTTTTTTCTTTCGAGTTGTCCCTCGCGCTAGCGTCGAGACAATATCGGAGTTTTGTCTCTCTTCCTCTATTTCTCTCTCTCTCTTTCCCTGTTTCTCTCTATATATGTATGAACAAATGAATAAATAAACAGATATATAAATAAATTAATGAATGAGTGAATGAGTAAACGAGTGAACGAATGAGTGAGTGCACAAGTGAGTGAGTGAGTGAGTGAGTGAGTGAACGAGTGAGTGAGTGAGTGAGTGAGTGAGTGAACGAGTGAGTGAGTGAGTGAGTGAGTGAGTGAGTGAGTGAGTGAGTGAGTGAGTGAGTGAGTGAGTGAGTGAGTGAGTGAGTGAGTGAGTGAGTGAGTGAGTGAGTGAGTGAGTGAGTGAGTGAGTGAGTGAGTGAATGAACGAGAGAATGAGTGATTGAGTGAACGAGAGAGTGAATGAGTGAACGAGAGTGAGTGAGTGAACGAGTGAGTGACTGAGTGAACGAGTGAGTGAACGAGAGAGTGAGTGAGTGAGTGAGTGAGTGAGTGAGTGAGTGAACGAGTGAGTGACTGAGTTAACGAGTCAGTGGGTGAATGAATGAGTAAGTGAGTGAGAGAGTGAGTGAGTGATTGAATGAATGAATGAATGAATGAATAAATAAATGAACATACAAATGAATAAATAAATGAATGAATAAGTAAATGAACATAAAAATAAATAAATAAATCCATATACTTAACTACTTCGAATAAGAAATAATACACTATCATTTTCCGAAAAGCTTCTGAGGAATAAAAATTTCACTTTGTCCGCTCTATCGTCATAACGAACACTCATGGAGGCTCGCGAATGAAATATGCAGGGATTTTTTTTCCCCCAAAATTCACGCGTGCGACTAATGTCTCGGAATGCTCGCGCGCGCGCGCACCCGGTGCACTCGTGCGAAGTGCAAAATTAAATTCAAGAGTGCGCGAGGATATTCCATTTCTATGGGACGTGCCGATATATGTATCGGACATCGGTGAGGCGCGGTCGCTGGGTGAACGCACCTGCTGATGCCCATTCTGCTAATATATATATTTATATATATATATGGGGAAAGGATATTTTGAACCCGTTATATCTATGTAATGTTGGCTATCAGCAATTCGATCTTTTTAGTCGGCACTCAAATTTTTGTTCAAACGAATCGTTGATTTTGGGCCCAGGGCGGTCCTTGAAATTAACTTTATATATATATATGCTTACATTCATCCAAGGGTGATTATGAAGACATTGGGTTTTCCGTAATGTTGAGTATGGGGACAATTGGCTGTTGTGGGGAACCTCCTCGAAGTTGAATGTCTTCAAAATCACCTATTCCTTCATATATATATACATATGAGCGAGGAAGTCCGGCACGTTTAAAGGGCCGCCGCGCTATTCCGGGAGCGCGGGTGAGCACCAGCCGGAAATTGCCTAACGCAATTTATTGTCAAAGGGAATTAAACTTTCGAGGGGCTCACGGTGGTTCTATGTGGCGCAAAAAAAAAAATATACAAATAGGAAAAAAGAACGGTGCCATCGGAGGAAACACCGGCCGTGGTTTTGGAAATTTACCCCGGCAAATTGTTACTCCACGAATTACACAATGCGCATTGCTCGGGGTATCGCGCAATTTTTTTTTTTTTACAGGAGAGCAAACGAGGCCGGCATTGCGCAACGTAATTTTTTCTACTCCTTCGGGTGTTCGCGGTTTGAATGTGGTCGTCTGAATTATGACGCTGCACACTCGATTCCGGGTCCTTTGGTAAATGTTTTTATTGCTTTTTTTTAATTTTGATGTAATTTTTTTTATACGAATTTTTAGTTGATTTTTAGTTTTATTTTTTTCCGATTTGTGCTGATGACTGTTGCGGCTTTGACTCATTGACACGAATCGTGGTGGAGAATCTTTTTTCGTCGAGCCTCTCGGTATAGATTTATTTAATTCCAAAAGGAAGTTTTTTTTTAATTATAAAAGAAATTTATTTAATTTTGAACGGAATTTATTAAATTCCAAAAGGAATTTATTTAATTCCAAAAGGGATTGATTTAATTCGAGAAGAAATTAATTTAATTCGAGAAGGATCTTATTCATTTCCAAAAGGAATTTATCCAATTCCAAAAGGAATTAATTTAATTCGAGAAGGAATTTAATCAATTCCAAAAGTAATTAATTTACTTCGAGAAGGAATTTAATCAATTCCAAAGGGAATTTATTCTATTTCGAAAGGAATTTATTTTATTTTAAAAGTAATTTGTACAATTTCAAAAGGAAATTATTCAATTCCAAAAGGAATTTATTAAATTCCAAAAGGAATTTATTAAATTCCAAAAGGAATTAATTCGAGAAGGAATTTATTCAATTCCGAAAATTTATTCAATTCTGAGACACGAAGAAAAAATATTTAGTATGAAGGCTCGTGTCAACGAGTGACCAGGAAAATTGGGAAAAAAAATAAATAAGAAAAACGAATGGAAATTCATTTTAATCTCAATATTTTTCTCTTCCTCGGTTTATTTCTCTTGTTTTGTAGTACTTATAGAAATTGGACTTGTCGATTCTCACCCAGTTCTGCTGTATCTACTTCTTGTCCCTTCATTTTCGTGATCGCTCTACTAATTTTTTTTAATTAGCTCGCCGTAGCTGCTTTCCCTTATTACCTCCCAGATTAGTTCGTCCCCCGCCTCCTACATTGCCCTTTGAACTTCCCTCCCCCAATTGATCGGAGCACCGTTTATTGCTCCCCGCGCCTCCTCCCTCAAACAAATTTTTGGCCATCTGGTATTTTCCATTTTCATCACTTCATATACGCATATTTCCCTGCTCTTTCCAAACCTTCAATATTTATTCCCGTAGTATTTGCTTCTCGTCTCCAAATATACGCGGATGTATTTCTCCTTAGACATAGCATCATCTTACGAAAAATATATATCATTATTATTGGTAATATGGTCTTGAAGTTTGCATCATTGGAAGGCAACAAAAATTCTTGTTTTTTTTTTCCAATTAATTTTTACTTTTACTCGAAATACTTTTCTGACTTCTCTCTTGTTTTCTCGCCCCTCTATGTGCCCAAAAAACTTCTCGAGACTATAATAGTTGCGAAGAATCGCCCGCCCCCCCTGCCCTCCCACGCTCGACAAAAGCCTTATCGCGGTATCACGACTTCTTCCAAATACATGTTGGCTAGCACCATGCAACGAGTCGAAGAAACGATGGAAAATTCGAGTATACGCCATAAATTTCCCAGTCCCTAAAGTTTCACCAAGATCGAACGTTTTCGGGGCATCTCGGCGGTGTGCGATCTCGTGCTCCAATTCGTAATTTATACGAAGCGAACGGAAGAGAAATTTATTCCTGTCTTTCGGGGTGAGGAAGCCCCGCGGGCCTGAGAAGTTTCGATCTTTGCAAAATTTTCAAAGAACGCGATTCCCTCTCCATGTTTTAGATCGTATCGATCAGAGGCTATTTTATTGTGCGGCAGGCGTTTAAGAGCTCAAGAAGGCTGATTGTTGTTACGAAGTACGAGGGGGAGGTTCGAAAGGAAAAGGAAACTTGGCGAGAGAGAGCAAGAGAGGGAGGAGAGGGAGTTACAGAGAAAAATAGGGAGAGGGAGAGAGAGAGAGAGAGAGAGAGAGAGAGAGAGAGAGAGAGAGAGAGAGAGAGAGAGAGAGATAAATAGATATAGAGGGAGAGAGAGAGGGAGGGAGGGAGAGAAAGTGACAGGGAGGTAAGTAGAATGGTCGTTGTGTCACAGGGAAACACACGGGGTCTCTCTATAAGTTTCCTTCGAGCTCTTTTGCCACACCATTCGTAGTCTCTCTCCCTCTCTCTCTCTCTCTCTCTCTCTCTCTCTCTCTCTCACTCTCTCGCTCTCTCTGTCTCTCTCTCTCTTTCTCGATATATAAATATATGTATATATATATCTATATATAATGGAGAGGAGTAAACCCTGTGACAGGTCGTGATAAATTGCATGGATTACGTCCTTTTGATTGCAAGGTTTTGATATACAGACATTACTGGGATATTTAGGGGTTGCTGGACGATTAGGTGAACACAGGTCGACTTCAATTCACGTAGAAAAAAATATATCGCCTGTATATCATCGTGTTTTATCTCTTTTTTTTCCTTTCTCACTCTTTCTCTCCTTCCTTCTCTTTCTCTCTCTCTCTCTCTCTCTCTCTCTCTCTCTCTCTCTCGCTCTCTATCTCTTTCTCTCTTTTCCTCACACGATGATGGAGAGGTAAAATAGATAAAGCGAGCTTTGAAGCGTTGCAAACACGATAAAAATACATGCATGTGGAATTGTATGCACAGACAGTCTCTTATATCTATATATAGCCACACAGGCGATCAGTTCACTCTAAGAGCGAGAGACGCGATGACTCAATAATGAAATTGGATAGCAATGGTGGTGCAATCTGCCTCTTCCACCCTTCCTCTTTGTCTATTTCTCTTTATCTCTCTCTCTCTCTCTCTCTCTCTCTCTCTCTCTCTCTCTCTCTCTCTCTCTCTCTCTCTCTCTCTCTCTCTTTTTCTCCCCCTCTCCCTCCCTCCCGCTACTTGAGCGCGAAACATTCAATCTGGCTTCTTCAAACGTCCGCTGCAGCAAAGTCTATCAATAAATCCGCGTCGAAGCGTCCACAGAGATAGGGAGAGAAAGGGAGAAAAAAAGACAAAAATTCGTCACAGAAGCGACCGTCTGGACGGGCGTTTGCGCGCGTTTCGCCCGGAACTTGGGGATCCTCACTGTGCATGAGAATTAAACCGTCGAGTAGACTGAAGAGGGCCGAGTGAAAAAAGGCAGATAAAACGGGACGGTGCGCAATCACGTACGTAATAAAGAGAGAGAGAGACAAAAAGAGAGGGAGGGACAGAGGAAGAGAGAGACAAACAGAGAGAGAGAGAAAGAGATAGGATACGAAAGGGAGGAAGGAAAGGAAAAGAGAAAGAGGGAGGAAGAAGGAGAGCAGAAGAGGGAAGAAGGGTAAAAGAGAGAGTAGAAGAGGAAAACAGGGGGAGGAAGAGACAGAGCGGACGAGAGATGAAGAGGAAGATAAAGAGAAGAAAAGAGCGAGGAGGAGAGAAAGTCCAAGCGAGGAGATGAAAAGAGCGATAGGAAGAGAGAGAGAGAGAGAGAGAGGGAAAGACAAAAAAGAAACAGAGGAAAAGAGAAAAGGGAGAGACAAAGAGGAAGGAGGGAGGAGAGGAGAGACGGACAAGAGAGAGAGAGGAAAAGGAAGAGGGGAAGAAACAAAGCAGAAGACGGAAGGAGAGAAAAAGGAACAGAGGAAGAGGGAGGAAAAGAAAGAGAGGAAGGGACGGAGAAGAATGGAAAGAAATGAAGGGAGAGAGAGGAATAGAAAGAGAGGAAGGGAGGGAGAGCAATAGAAAGAGAGAAAGCAGAAGTGGGGAGGAGAAGAAAAGAGAGAGAGAGCGAAACAGGGAAGGAGAGGAAGAGAGAGAGCGGAAGAGGCAAAAAGAAGGCAAGAGAGAGGAAGGGAGAGAGGGGAAGAGATGGCGAGAGGAAGGAGGGCGAGAAAAGAGAGAGAGAGAGGGAGAGATATAAAGACACCGAGAGCGGAAGAGGGGGGCAGGGAGTAAAAGTGTACGCGCAATTGGGGGTTGAGGATGTCCAGAAAGGACCGAGGAATTAAGGATTTGTGAAACAGACATCTGTGCCAGACAAGAGATCCAGAGCCAACTAAAGCTTTATGCAAATCACCCACACATACACACGTTCCATACCCATATGTATATGAAGCTTCAACGATTGTACGTAAGGCTGAAGTGGTAGACTGTGTACGAAAGCTCGGAGAATGGGTTAAGCTCTTCGTCGCGATACTAACTGTATACATGTCTTTATAACTTTATTTACATGTATTACGCATTTAAGGTATTACTGGATGGATATTAAAAAATCGACAAAATTCTTGAAAATTTGAGGACTGATTGTTCTTGATTGTTTTGATAGAATAGAATTGATAGAAAAGTTTTGATAGAATAATGATACATACATACATATATTATAACAAATTCGGCCTTTAAGATACGCTGCTTTACATTCTGTTTCTAAAAGATGATTTATTTATGTGTACTGTACTGCCCGACGGTCTGCGACGTGTACTTGGTTATAAACTTCAACATCATTATCATTATTATTATTATTATTATTCATATGCTTCGTAATACCGTGGATTGGGATTACTTTGATCAATTTTAAAATAAAAATCAATATATCTCTTTAAAAGTTATCGAACAAAACGGCGCATATTTGATCTTAATCGGATAATCCTATGTTAATTTCATCGTCGAAATAAAGCGAAAAAACACTCAGACCTTTTTAGTACATCTAATATAATCGAAACAACTTTAGTATCTCATCATAATTGAAAAATTATAGGAGCTGTTGGTCCGGCCGTTGACCTTCCAGAAATAAAGACGTCATCGGAAATATGCTGCACAGTCGCCATTTTGACATGTATCGCTGTGAAAATATAATTTTGTATAGTCAATTACGTGTATATAATAGAACCCCCTATTTTGTAATTCCGATTTATTTTATGGTTCCGCTGAGAAAAAAAAACACAATGCCCTTCTTTGCCTCTAGAGTGGCCTGAGGTCTTAATTTGAATATATTTAATATTTAAAAAGAATAGCTTGAACGAATAAAAAATATATATTTGAAACAAATAGGTTTGTAGTAGGCCGCGAGACAAGAAACAAACCTATTTGATTTAAATAGATCCTATTTAAGGTAAATATATTTTTTTTTGGTAGTGTACGAGATGCATTATCCCTCTCTCATAGAAGTCCTGAGATCTTTGGTCAAAGAAGTCATCCAAGTGGTTTTTGAGAGCGTCCAGGGCACTGAAGGTTTTCTTATTCAAACTGTTCTGTCACACCCGGAACAAGTGATAATCTGAACACGGAGAGAATTAAAAAGTAATTTTTGTCGTGAATTTCACGGTAAAAATTACCGTGATATATTTCAATGTGGTGACAAGTGAGAAAAGCATAATAATTCATATGCGACAAGTTTTTTTTAACTCACGTTACAGAAAATTTCAAATACGTAGCTAAAATTTTACTATACAAGAAGGGTAGCGCGCACGATAATTTTTACCGAGAGCGCAATACATTTTCCTATAACACTCATTAAATTTTATAATAAATCTTAAAATAACTGTTATAAAGACGATACTTTTTTATAGACATTTTTGAAAGGCATAAAATAATAAAATGCACAGTAAAATTTCGCTGATATTATATATTTTTTAAATTTAAGTTTTGCGTATTTTGTTAAACATCAAAATTTACTAGAAAATCTGGTAAAATTTTCTATCTGAAGAAGAAATTTTATTTTATTTTCGTGAAAATCTGTGTTTTACTCAGTAATAATAAGCGAAGTTTCAGAGTTGTCATCTCGTTACCGTTACTGCACGGTAATTTTTAACATTTAATTCTCTCCGTGAAGATGCAAGGTCCGGACTATACGGTGAGCGCACCAAAACATCTCAACCCAAACCGCAATAACTTTTGCCAATTCATCGGAGAAACGTGTGGTTTAGCGTTCTCCTGACAGAACAAAACGCCCTTGTCCTTCCGGACGTCACTTTCTGCGCTACCCTGTATATGAATTTATATATATTTTTAAGGCGAGTTAAATTGTATATAATAGGACAAAAAAAACTCGGCACTCTTTTCGTCGACACCTACTCTCAAACCGCGTCTCATTCTCTCGCGATTCTTTTCACTTTTTTCGTCAAAGGTCTTTTTTTTTTCATCTTCTCGCCGCTGGCTCTTTGTCGAAGTCATTCATTCTAATAGTACGCGAAGTTCTAAGTTTTCCTCGGCTTTGTTCGCAACTTCGCAGTGGTGACGAAAAGTCCGCTGAGGATTTTCTCCTCTGTTCAGTGACGCGATTGCCGCGGGAATATTAGAGGGATGTGTGAAACGGTCGTCTACGAATGGAAAAGAAGAACTTGGCTCTTTGTGAGAAATAAATTAATTGTGGGAGGATGAGGAAAGAAAAATTGAATGATTCGGGGAAAATGTGTGTCTAGCCGTGAAGGTGAAGAAATGACGTGAATTTGTTGTGGAGAATGAGATTTATTCTATCAGGGAAAAAATTCTTCCAGGGAAAGGATTCTTTGGACGAAAAAAAAAAATTGGCAGTCTTTGAAATAGAAAAGAAAATCAAATTATTTGAGGGCAATGATAGAATTTATTGAGGAAAAGGATAGCAGTTTTTTTTTGTTGGGGAAAAGCAAAAGAGGCTTTTGTTGAGAGAAAAATAAAAATCAATTGAGCATAAAATATGAATTCTTTGACGTAAAATATAATTGAGAAAAAGGTAAGGAAGTCTTTGACAAAAAAAAATCTAATCGAGAAGAATAAAAAAATGTTTAGCGAAAAATTTGATTGAGAAAAAAAAAGAATTCTTTGACAAATAATATAATCGAGAACAATAAGACAATTTTTGACATAAAATATAATTGAGAAGGTTGAGGAATAGGACCAAAAAAATCTAATTGAGACAAAAAAATACGAATTTTGTCACAGAAAAGAAACCAAAATTCTTTGAGGAAAGAAATAAAATTAATGAGGATTATTCGAGTATCGTGAATGAAAGACTCGAATTAACTCTTGAGAATCTTCGTTAGAAATCTGCAAAATGAATTCGTAAAAAAAGATTTCGCACAATAGAAGGAATGAAGAAAAAAAATTTAATAGAGAACAATTTTCGAACGTCGATATAAAAAGAAATTAAAAGGATATAAAACCAATTATCAACAAAAATAAGACAAAACAAAAAACAAACGCCGTAATTGAACAGGTATGAAAAAAATGACAAACGAACAAAAGAGAAATAAACTTAAAGAAATGAAAATGCAAAGGGATGAAATAAAGATTCAAAAGAATTAAAGCGAAAAAAAAAAAAATTCCAACGAAGCAAAATTCAACATTATCGCTTTTGCTTTCCGTTGAGAAGCGATAAGCCGCCAGTGTGCTTGTGATCCGTATGAATGTTACACAGGTTCGGCTTTTTCATTCTCAAAAAAAAAAAAAAAAAAAAAAAGAAACAAACTTCAACCTCGCAGGTTGCTCACATTCATTAGTCGACAACGGGAATAATTACGACACCTCGCGGGTAGCATTCTTGCAAGGATAAATTAAGAAAAAAGAAAGACAGAGAGAGAGAGAGAGAGCGAGAGAAAGAGAGAGAGGAGAAAGGAAGAAAAAAAAGAATAGTACTTTTCGGAAGCAAGCGCAGCGGGCGAGGGGAGGTGGCATTTTATCCTTAAATAGCGGCTCCGGTTTACCCTAACGTGCGAGAAAATTCAGTATACAAATGCTACCGGGTTTGGGGAATGGAAAGATACGGAGCAAGAGCCAAGCGAGGCTAAACGAGAATGGCAAGGAGGCGAGTAGGGAAGGAAAAAAAAAAAAAGAAAAACGGAAGTTGGAACAAAAAGTGTGGAACAAGAGCGGGTGGTTAACGGCTATGGTGTTGCGGCGTTAACGAGCTCGCGTGGTAGTAAATAATGACGGGTTATTGAATGCCACTGCTCTTGCCGGGCGAATCCTGACGGCGTTTCGCGCGCGAAGAAAAACAAAGAGTTGCGCGTACAAGACAGGAAAGAGAGTGAAACAAGCAAGAAAAAAAAACATTCATTGAGAGAGAGAGAGAGAGAGAGAGAGAGAGAGAGAGAGAGAGAGAGAGAGAGAGAGAGAGAGAGAGAGAGAGAAAGAGAGAGAGAGAGAGAGAGAGAGAGAGAAAGAGATATAGAGACTTTCCGGTACCCGTTTTCCGTTGAGTTGTTGAGTCTCGCGACGGGGGATCAGCGCTGCAATAATGTGCCGGGTATCGACGTGCCTAGTTGTACGCTACGAGTGTACTAGAATCGACAGGGGGCAGCACGAGGCGCGACTCGCTCGTTTTCTTCCTTTCTCTTTCTCTCTGGCTCTCTCTCTCTCTCGCTCTCTCTCTCTCTCTCTCTCCCTCTCTCTCTCTCTCTCTCTCTCCTCTCTCTCTCTCTCTCTCTCTCTCTCTCTCTCTCTCTCTCTCTCCCTCTCTCTCTCTATGTACAGCAGGGAATGAAAAGACGAGAATCCTGACGTACACAATAAATTGCATGGATTACGCCCTTTTGATTGTCAGGTATTAATACACTCTCATTTCTGGCTTAAAACTAAACACTTTTTTTTTTCTTTGCTCATTCTCTCATTCCCTCGACACCATCTCGCTTTATACTTTTGCACTTTTGTTGCCATTCACGGTTTTTCGCACTTCTAGCTTTTATTTACTTTCCTTCCCCGGCGTTGTCGCGCAGGCGGCTGCGACAAAAGAACGTATGCGATCGGGATGCATATAAAACAGCAATTATTTATTAATTTGGTCGATATTGTTGTGATTGGGGTTCATTTGTATTATTATTTTATATTTATTTTAATAGTTCGACGGTAGCAATGCATTTTAGTTGAATGAATTTCATATTCTGATGGCAATCGTTTAATAATCATTTAATTAACTTAATCATTTGATGGACATAATTTCATAATAATAATAAATAAAGGTAATCGTTTAATAATTATTGTATTTAATTAATTTCATCATTTGATGGTAATCATTTAGTACTAATTTAATGAACTTGATAGTTTAATGATCATAATTGAATAATAATTCAATAATAATAATAAATAACGATAGCCTGATAACAATAATTTTCTTAATTTAACAATTTATCGTTGAAAATACATTTTAGGCAACTCAAATTCAAGAGAAAGGTCCAACATGTGGTGCAGGAATTGCAGATTGAAGGTAAACTTGTGATTGCAACGATAGAACTGTTAGTAAAACTTTAATCGTGTTTTTTTTTTCTCGAAATTATGTTTTTCAAAACATTGTAATTCAGTCTAATTGCAATTTAGCCTAATCAAGACTAAACATAGTAGTTTAGTCTTGACCGACGTTCTTCTTCTTACTATTTTTTCTTTAGGTATTAATAATGATGTCATTTTTCCTCGAAAAATCGAAAAACAATTAAAACATTTTTTTTATCACTGAAACACGATAACGAAAAAACGCTCGGTCAAGTCTCAGCCAATATTATCTTTTTAAAGAAAGAAGTCGTTTTTTTTCGTTTCAGATCAAGCGAGTGGGCAAAATCAAGTAAATCAAGGACCATCAAGAGATTGTTAATAACCTCTTTAATTATTCATATTTTTTCATGAAATTTGGAACACAACTTTGTTAATATACATACAAATAAATGTCCAAACTGTTTTTCGATCATCTTACGTATTCCTTGAAAATTAGTCTTTTTAAATAATCTCGATTTTCGAGTCGTCGAAGTAGCCTAACCCGCTAAGTTCACTATGTAAGTTCATTTGCTATTTATATATTGTTCATACATTTTATACTGCGTAGTATTATTTATTATTTACTGTTTATTATATTAGTGCTGTTATCTTTTAATGAAGTACCGTTTACAACCAGACGCATAAAATATAAGTGGACGACCACGTGGAAAAGGTTGGCTTGAATAGAAACTCAATTTCCTCTTGCCGTTTCTGTTCCATTTCCGGTCAATCCTTGGCCACAGGATCGCCGCATCGAAAAAAGCCTCTTGGCTGGTCCCGGGCCCCTTTAGGACGATGATCAGCATATTTTCACACGTACAAGAGCGCTGTAATTTATCATCACGGGACAACGTAAAAGTTGTTGCAAAAAAAAACAGAGAATTTCAGAGATCACAATTTATCGTTGAACCGACGAGCTCACATCTTGCAATTGCAATGTGTCACGCAGTTTAATTTTCCAACAGTAGACTTGAAAAATTTGTAAAAATTCTGGTTACTAGTATTTGATTGGAACTTTCGATCAAAATCATTGCGGTTGAGTTACATCAAGAAAGTCAGAAGACGTGGACCATGATTATGGATCCAAGTTATCGCTAAGTTGACTGGCCCTAGTCATTTGAGAGCGATTATCCGTGAAACAATAAGGATAACAGGAATTTCGTCCCCAGACGTTTTTTTCCCAGCTAAATTCCCTATTGACCAAAGTAGGTTTTATTTTTATACGGCAGACTGTTAAGGAATTACAGGGCGATAATTCCAAACTTGCTCAACGTGCCCCTTCCCTATCCTACGCATGATGCGTCAAATGATGGAACAAATGACTGCGCGCTTGGCATGTTCTTTCTCTTCGTTGTCTTTCACGGTAGCGTCTGCGTCACGGCAACGTTAACTTAACGGCCTGATGGAAATGCAAGGCCTCGGAATATCTATTTTTTTTCCATTATCCCACTGTTCTTCCACATCCCAATCCTTTTTCTTTCCCTTGCCTCTTATTTTCCTTCCGTGAGGGATGAGGCCACGCAAGAGTTCGTAAACCATGCCCCTTAACCTTATATATCACCGTGCCAGTTGAAGCATCTTGGCACGACTCGTACTAGCAGGGCGTGCCCGGCTTTCCAAGTTCGCGAAAACACTCTGCGGTCGCCAATATCTACAAGGCCCTGTACGAGAGGCATCGCGTGTAGGGGCGCCGTATATGGAATACGTGTATATCCTTAGATAACCATATTCTATAGACGTTTATACAAGTTTGTGTAGGTAGGAAGGTCTCGAGCTTTGTGCGCTTCCACAGCGTATGTACAATAATACAGTACCTACACGTATGAAGGTAGTATGCCGCTTTTCTCATCGACTTTTCTACCGAGCTGCACATTCGTACGTGGCCTATCTTCTCTAGATTCGTATTTTGTTGGTTCCTTTATTTTGCGGCGCTGTCTCGCGGTGTCTGGGTGGGAGGAGGGGGAGGGGGGGGGGGGGGGGGGGGGGGGCTGGGAAATACGACGATACCGGAATGTGAACAATACCGGGGCAAATGGCACGGAACGGGAATAGAAAGGGAAAGCTCTTTTTCCTCATACTACGAGGATCCTATACCTCGATATTCTACTATAACTGTACACGTCGTATATGTGACGGCGGTTCTATCTTTGTTGGGGTGAGCTGCGGTATCATGCTGACTCGTCTTACTTCCAACATACGCGTACGAAACGTAAAAGTGCATCGTCATGGCTCCCAAGAGACGTTTGATTTTGCTGGACGGACATAGATAAAGTGAAAAGAAATATAGTTGACATCCTATAGCGAGAGGCTGGCAAGGCTTAAAATATCGAAGATGTCTCACAGGCCCAACGAGAAATTTTCGTTTGCCAGGATAAAAAATGGTAAAAGTATCGACGGGACGAGACGAGGACGTGACAAACGCGCCTGACGGGCCGTGGACGTCCACCAGTCAGTCCTCCGGTCTCTCTCGTACGAATTTATTAGAATTTAGCGCTGAGGCATGAGAGCTAGGATGTCCAATTGGACGTGAAATTTCAAGACCCTGCATACCGTTTTCCGACTTGAAATTCTCGATATCAGGATTGGCGAGCTTTGCACGTAACGCCTGTCGCAAATGTAACGAATAATGATGCCGACAGCGTTCTTGCAATATTATCAATGAGCGCTTCGATATAGGCCGCGTTTCAATATGCCAGGCAGCCGGGGATCATTGATCATTTGGATTCTGGAATGGAATTTTAACGAGGGCTGGATGCGTAGACGAGACTGACACTGTCGAATTCGATACGGTCGACCACCACTTTCGAATAATTGAAATTTGGATTCATTGCATTCGTCGAATTTTACTGCAATTTTTTTTTAATCTGTAGCTGAAGCACACAGAATTCTTCTTGAGACTTACGGCGACTAGGCTCTGTCAGAAACAACATGCAGAGATTAGTTTAGACGCTTCGAAAATCATGATTTTGATGTTGAAGATAAAGAACGACCCGGCGCACCGAAAAAGATTGAAGACGAAGCATTGGAGGCATTACTTGATGAAGACTCATGTCAGACACTAGCTGAACTTGCAGAACATTAGAAGTTGATTACATAACAGTTTCGAAATGTTTAAAAGCATTGAGAATGATTGAAAAGCAAGGGCATTGGGTGCCGTACGAGTTGAAGCCGAGAGACGTCAAACGGCATATTTTCACGTGTGAACAGCTGCGTCAACGGCAGAAAATGAAAGGTTTTTTGCATCGTATCGTGATTGGCGATGAAAAATGGATAGACTACGATAACCCGGAGTGTAGAGAGTCGTGGGGTAAGCTCGGTCATGCATCAACATCGTCGGCAACGCCGAATATCCATGGTTCCAAGCTTCTGCTCTGCATTTGGTGGGATCAGCTGGGTGTAGTTTATTATGAGCTGCTCGAACCGAACGAAACCATCACGGAAGATCACTATGGACCACAATTGATACGTTTGAGACTGGCATTGAAGGAAAAAACGGCCGCTATATGAGCAGAGACACGACAAAGTGATTTAGCAGCATGACAATGCTCGGCCACATGTTACAAAACCGATGAAAACCTATTTGGAAACGCTTAAATGGGAAGTCCTACCCCATCCGCCGTATTCACCAGACATTGCCCCTTCCGTTTATCACTTGTTCCGATCGATGGCACATGGCCTGGCTGAGCAGCACTTCCATTCTTATGAAGATGCCAAAAAATGGCTCGACTCTTGGATAGCCTTAAAAGACGTGTCGTTTTTCCGATATGGCATTAAAATGCTTCCAGAAAGATGGGAAAAAGTAGTGGCTAGCGATGGACAATACTTTCAGTGATATTTTTTTTTTTTTAATAAAGCATTAATCTTCAGGAAGAAAAACAGAGAGAACTTATTCAACATTTCAATGATAACTTCAACGTTAATCAATATTTATAAATAAAAACGAAAACACAAACATGGCATGACTATGTGTCAATTGTGTGTAAAATCCCGACCTCGTCATCTCGATAGTTTCATCAGAAAAAAAAATATTGAAAATCGACCATTTTTTTGGATCCGAAGCAGACTGCCTATCATGTAACAGCTATCAAAGTATAGACTCGATCAAGAGTTCACCGCACATTAATCGCACTACGAAATCCCCCTCCATTTTACCACGTCTTGCGATAAAAAAAAAACGTTTTTCGTAGTATCGTGGTGCGAGAGCTGCGTTAAGAGGGAGCACAGTCTGGGGCGCAGCAAGCTCATCGTCTGTGGGTTGGGAACCGCCTCGTGCGGTTTCTCACTAATAGGGCTGTTAGCGCCACTTTGCATAAATATTCTCATTTAGTAAGCAGGCGGCTTTTCCCCTTCTTCCGTCCCGACCTACCTGGCCTCTGCTACGTTACCTTCGCTCGTGCCTTCGCGCGCTCCCGATATCTCGCGGTCTTCCCTCTAGACTTCGGCACGATCCCCCAACACCATTCCTGGGGCAACTCCTCGTCCTTTCCCCTAAACAGTATGTACAAACAGTTACACCCGATAAATTTTCACCTTATCTATCCCTTGGCGCTCATCCTCTTCCGCCAGATTTCCCTTACAAACGTTGGAGGAGCATGAATTTCGAAGATTACTTTTTGGAAAGATAGAGTTGATGGAGACATGTTCGGGCGATGATCATTCGGCGATAAAAGGAACGATAATTTCCAAAGAGGATTCTCCTTCCGGTATGACCATCTGCGCATGATCAATCAATCCTTTGGTGGAGTTTTTATTGATCTACTAAACGGTTTTGTAAGTTTTTATGAACGTTTAGTAGGAGGAACAAGAGCGTGTCGTGCGTAGCATTCCGGGGGGACGAATAGTGTTGCATAGAGCTGGCATTACTGACAACCTCAAACACTGCCTCGACTACAGTTGTTCTTGAATCTCGTCACATAGTAAGAAAGCTCCTGAGCATCAACCATCAAAGGATGGACGCCAGCAACAAAGGCGACGAATTCAATTGAATTATTTGAGGGTAAGACCCATTCGCAAGAAGTCAGGGTAAAGTTCATTATCCGTGCAGAAATATTGTAATTGATATAGTTCGATTCGGACTAGGATTCTGGTTTCTCAATCGGGATCCAGTCGGACATCGGATAGGATCCGGGAGCGAAATGTAACGCTCTCGCAAATTGGATTCCAGCCAGGATCCTAATCCGGAACTATTAAGGACTCTAGTCAGAATACAAATAGAAACTTTGCATAGGATCCAGATGGTGCCCGTAGTGGGCACCATCTGGATTCCGATGAGGATACCAATGTCTAGGGAAATCGTATAATATCCTGATCGGGATCTGACCGGAACTTAGGTATCCCTAAGAAATTTCTGCACGGTTAGGCCTAGATTCAAACAAAATGTCATTTGATCCAAACGAACAATTTCTTTCGAATGCTGTTCATTTAATTGAACTTCACAGCAGCCAAGGGTCCCATAGTGGGACATCTACCAAGCCATATAGTCACCTATCAAGCCATGTAGTCAACCATGCAGAACCCCTACTTTGATATGATAATAAGATTAATCATCATCATCATGATGAGGGATTCCGCAAGCTCTCGTTCAATGGAAAATATATGCCAAATTAAAGACGGGGGGTGGTGAAATAAATTTTCATACGTGCTTTAACCTCTTTGGCTGCGTCCTTAGCGAATTCTGGTACCGTTGGATCGGATATCTCGAGGAGATCAGGTTAATTTCCACTTGGCAACAATGTGTAATCATCGAGGTAATTAGGCGACGACGAAGGAGCTCTTGCTCTTACGCATGGCGTAACACGCGGATGGCGACGAGGTTTCGTGCGAGCGTGGATGCGCCCGTTATACGTATCTGTGTATATAGATTACAAGGATATCCCGACGGGCCTCGTATCTCTTCCAACGATGCTCTCTCACGTGTATGCCTTCCCAGTTATGATTACGCGCGATAGGTGTATATATATTTATGTCGGGAAACCTCGACGCCTGTGTGATACTGAGTCTGCAGGATTTACCTAATTCACGATAATTATCAACGCCCTCATGCATCCTTAATGATCATCCTGAGCTCTCCCTCTCCCTCTCTCTCTCCCTCTCTCTCCCTCTCTCTCTCTCTCTCTCTCTCTCGTACACTTGTGAACCACTCGTACGAAATTGCCTACCAAGGAGCAAAGATCCGTGATGGCGGTGTGCGGCATACGCTAATTTATTGCTGGCAGGGGGATGATGCTCAAAGTTTTCAATATTCCGCTCGATTAGGGAGATTGGAGACATTTACGAATGAATTTTCGTACGTACTACGTACGAATGACGTTAGGTGATGATAATCCTTCGCCTTCTCTTTTAGGTGTAGATAGGGTAGGGAGAGGGGCGTATTGAGCCTATTGAGCATTGAGGTATCGGGCCGAGCTAATTCTGGAAGGGTTTATTTCACCTACCAAAGTTTTGGGGCCAAAAGCTTCGTCTCCGCTTCGTCTGCTTACATCATCAGCTTCATTTTAGCCTGACAACAATATGCTGGCAGACACTATATTCTTTATATCAGTAAACTGCTATTTTCGGCTGTTGAATGTTATGTACATCAGTCATTGTGTAAACCCGGACTGAATGGAATCGCTATGATGAAACGTTACAGTGCGAAACGAGAAATGCAAAGCAGAGATCATGGAAGAGGGAAAAAGGGAAGGAAAGGTTCACAAATAAAAAGTGTATACGGGGAAGTGAAGTCAGAGAGATCGTTTGTGGTAGAACGAGAATCGTTTCCGCAAATCGTCGTCGTCTCTCTCTCTCTCACTCTCTTTCTCTCTCTCTCTCTCTTACTCTTTTCACCCTTTTTGTCCTTTTTCGCATACCTCTCCGACGTCTCTTATTCGCCCAGTTATTCCGATTTATATCCTGGAAAACGTGAGCCTCGCTCTGCCATACGACAATGAATTCAAAAATATTCGTGCTCGCGCGAGCGATGATATTCTTTGTGGTCGTCGGTGCCACCAACCTATGCAACTCTCTCTCCCTCTCTCTCTCTCTCTCTCTCTCTCTGGCCCTTTTCATCCTTCTCCTCCTCTCAGTTCATCTCTTTTTCTGGGATACGCGAAACGATTCCAAGCGCTACTGCCGTACTCTATACGGGAAAAGCGTCGCTGGCTTTCAAAGTAGAGCGGATTCAAAGCGATACGAAGACTCTACGACAAACAGCAATGAACTGCAAGGGTCCTTCCTGTACTCCTGCGTTTAACGTGGTTAAGGATGTACCCTACAGCCACGTCCAAAAAGTCGACAATACATATTTTTTTAAACGTTTCTGTCAACTTCTCCAAGGGCGATAACAATGATGATGATGATAGTGGTGATGATTACGATGATAATGATGATGTTGTTGATAATTGTGATGTCGACGATTGCTACAAATAGGCTGGATATAAACCTAATTCTTAGTCAGGCAAATCCCTCACTGACATCGAACTTCCGGACATTAACAATTCATTAGGTTTGTAGGTAGGATTATTTGTGGATTCCATTGTAGGGTTTTCCGTAGAAGAGCCGGTCCGGGCCAATATTAGGATGTGGTAGGGTAGGTAGGATGACGGAAAATATGGTCTAAGTACAGAGACCAAGTAAAGGCCGTTAAGGTGTGTAGTTGTAGATTCCCTAATAGCGATTTCCCCAAAACTACTAGACTTTGCTATTTTAGGGGCAAATCAGTATAAATTGCTTGCCTAATGTATTTGTGGCATAGTAATTATTGAGATCGATTAAATATAATAATGATACTATGCGTTTAGTAGACGAGCTGTGATGCCTTGAACCAACACGCATGCAGTGCGTTCATTGGAACAGCGCGGGATCAAACGTTCCAAAATATGCGACAGAGTTCTAAGCCTCGAATCTATTGAAATAACACATTTCTTTTTTTAACAGTGCACACACGCACGTACGTACACATATGGCTGAATTAATTTTTACGAGGCACTGTTGGGAAAATTTGAAAGGCTCTAGTTATTTTGCCTTCAATGGCCCTCGGTAGCAAAGCGTGACCGGCCACTGTTGGTTCATGTGAGGCTGCCAGACTCGGGCCTTAATAAAGTTAGGGAAAAATTAAGATGGGCTCGATCAAAGCCCGAACTCAATTTCCGCACGGGAGACTGGAAACCGGCAATGAAAATGAAGCGCTTGTGGAGGATAAACTCCACTCAAAATGGTCCTAATCGACATGTCAACTACTGGAGTCGTACCAAAGCTGTTTCGCGACTCTCGGCGAACTATCGACATCCCAATGCAGACCTGCCAGCAATTGCAGAAAGCTCTGGAAACCTGCCACAGCGTGAGAAAGTTCCAAGTGGACGCTAACCACTTCCAAAGACGACGAAGTCGATTTGAGGGGTTCATCCCATGTGAAAGGTCCAAAAAATCGAAAAAAAAACATTTTTTGCACAAATTACTTCTATAAAATTCCTAGAATATAGAGGTGAAATGATTTTTTGATATTCAAAGTCCTTGGAATGTTACAAACGTAGAACGGAGCAGGTGTTTGTCTCGTGCGGTCGAGTCCCCCTGAGGGCGGTGCATCAGGCTTTTTTTTTGTAATGAATCAGCCGCTACCTAGGACCGTACTGGGTAATGCTCGTTTAGAGGGTCGCTAAACTCTTTTTCAAATTATGTTTGCCACAAACTTAAAAAATGCCGACAAACTCTTCCTGGAAGACTACGCCATAATGATGCCGTGTTGCAATATTTTTTAATGACAAAATTAATTTCAACAGTTTATTTATGTTATAAATTGTACCTAAAGTTTCATAAATATAAAACGTTTTGTTTCGCAAAAAAAATAAAGATCAAAATTGGCTACTTTTTCGTCATCTCCATGTATCGCCCCCCTTAATTACTTGAGAGTAAGACCTATCTGTAAGAAGCCCCCAAGAGTTTGACACGTGTCTTCAGGATTGCCACAGGTGCTGGCTACTTGTATAACTCGACAATGATAATAATAATTAGGCAGTGACTTCTCCGCTGGTCGTCAATAATTGAGGGACAATGATTTTGGGTAAGTCGCTTACTGCCCAAAAAGTAACCAGGGAATTAGTTTTTAGAAATGAAGGATTTTCGGATCATGCCAGTCTACTACTTTTCGTAGTGTTACGAAGGTGCAGCTCATCTGTTCAATAACGGAATAGCTTTATTACATCGAATGACAAAAGCACAGGTGGTTCAGTTTTCTTTGAAGGGATTGCAGAGTCTCTGCTTTCCTTCTTTTTCTTTCTTTTGCGAACCGTACAAGCATCAAAATCCTTAAAAGGATACCAAGGGGAAACAATAAAATTAGGCCACAGTGCTCATGGAATTTACGAATGGCGGTGAACAGATCCAAGGAAAAAAAGCATACGAATTTCCTTTGCCAGTTGAACCTTTCAGCTTGACTTTCCTGTCTCCCTGCCTTCCCAACCTCGCTCTTGCCTCTTTTACCCATTTACCTCTTTGATCTTTCCGCGTGCACAACTCCTCCTCAACAAAATATGAATATTGTTCAACGACTTTCGGGACTCGACAGAGCTCTTAGGACTGGAGCAAGCACGGAAATAAAGCAAAGCAATTTTTCGTTCTTTGTTTCTCTGTTACGGACTGCGTCGATGCACAAAAGGAGCGGCACAGGAGTGACCTAAAAATTAATTCTCTTTCGGCTGAAGAATTCCATTACCGGTAGAAATTGAAAGTGAAAGTACACGGATGTTTCGAACGGACAGTAGTGGACAGGCAGCCCGGGCGTATTCCCTTGTCAAGCAGCCTTACTCGGATGGGTGGTCACCCCCAACCGCGGCTCGTGTCTCCAATACTGAGCGCGGCACGGTAGCTTTATCGAATTTCCTGATGGTGATAGGCAACCGGAAACTCAGTGAAAATATAGCCATCTTTATCGGGCACAGGTTTTCCACAATTTGTCTGTGCCCTTGTGTCAGGCAGTGCGAGGGAAAAGTCTTGGCTGTGGGCTATACACTCGGGAGTCTATCAGGAAACGGAAATAGCCAAGTGACCATTGTGGGATAAAATCCAAAGGGACGGGATCATCCAAGATAAAAGGAAGACTACGAACTTGTGGTTCAGTACTCTTTTAAGGGGTAACGCCACTTTAGGATTTTGTAGAAAAAAATCGTTTTTGTTGAGGCCGGGCTTTGATCGGGCCCATCTTAATTTTTCCTAACTTTATTAACCCTAGGACCCTACACTGTCTGTACGAAACAAAGAACCTACACAGGGGTTACGCACACCCCAGTACTTCAAATCAACGCTACTAACGAACTGTTTATCATAGAAAGTTGTATAAGAACAATGGTTTTAGCATTTCTCGCTGAAAATATAGGGTTTGAGGTACCCATGTATAGGGTCCGTAGGGTTAAGGCCCTAGTCTGGAAGCCTCACATGGGCCATCAGTGGTCGATCACACTTTGCTACCGAGGGCCATTGAAAGCGAAATAACCAGGGCTTTTAAAATTGCCTTAACGGTGCCTCATAACAAATTATTGCAGCCATATGCGTACGTGCGTGTGTGTGGCACTGTGAAAAAGAAATGTGTTATTTCAATACATTTGAGGCTTAGAATTCTATCGCATATTTTGACACGTTTGATCCCGTATGGTTCCAATGAACGCATTGCATGCGTGGTGGTTCAGGGCATCAGAGCTCGTCTACTAAACGCATAGTTTAGTTATTATATTTAATCGATCTCGATAATCATTACGCCACAAATTCTTTAGTTAAGCAGTTTATACTGACTTGTCTCTATAATAGTAAAGTCTAGTAGTATTGGGAAAATCGCTATTAGGGAATCTACAACTACATCTTTTTAAGGCCTCTACTTGGTCTTCGTACTTAGACCATAGATTTAGTCAACCTACCTACCCTACCATTCCCTAATAGGTGCCCGGCCCAGCTCTTTTACGGAAAACCCTACTATGGAATCCACAAATAATCCATTGAAAGCCCCGTATTGTACTAGGTTCACCCTACCAATTTTCCGCACAGGTTACCAGCTAATCAGCGATTCCAGGGCCATAGAATAATCTATCATTTTCCAACATTTTCCATTAAAAAAAAGAAATTCGATTTTTTGATGCCGCTACATGTATCTCCCCTCCTCAAATGTCTCCATATCAGAATAAAGTTTCACAATCGAACACGTTGAAATCGTACGCTTTTCCGTATGTACTTCATGTCGGGCGAATGAGATTCCACAGAGGGAACGTGAGATCCCAAAGCTTCTCTGTGCGGTGGATAAAAAGTAATGTGCGGAATAGGGGGGCCAAAGTCGTCGAGCTGACACATTGAAATGAGAACGCCCTTGAGGAATTGACGCGTCGAAGGGAATGGAGTTTCGCGAGGGAGAGAGAGAGAGAGAAAGAGAGAGAGAGCGAGAGGGAGATAGACAGAGAGAAAGGGATGGAAAGAGAAGAAAAATATATAGGAGTAAGTGAATCGTCGGTTTTGCTAGGTGGAAAAGATCCTCGTGGCTGGATATGGAAGTAATGCGAGGAGAGACAGGGAGAGAGAGAGGGAGGGAGAGAGAGAGAGAGAGAGAGAGAGAGAGAGAGAGAGAGAGAGAGAGAGAGAGAGAGAGAGAGAGAGAGAAAGAGAGAAAGAAAGAACGAGAGCGGCGCGACTCTTCTTTCATATACTTGTATTGACGGCGAATATAATGGGGTTGGATTTCACCGGGAGTTGCCGGCAAGGGAAAAAAAGGAAGAAATAGCAAAGAATCATACATGGAGAACGTTGGATGGAGAGAGAGAGAGAGAGAGAGAGAGAGAGAGAGGACACTCTAGAGAATGGGCAAGAGTGGGAAAAGAAATCCAAAAGGGTCCCCGCGAAATGGACACTGGAAATGGATATGAGCATTATATTCAACCCTCTCTTTTTGACCCTTGTCCTTTTGCTCTTTATCTCTCGCTCCCTCTTTGCCTTTCTATCCGTTCACCAAGCAATCTTCAACCTCGCCGGCTCGCATCTGAGGTATCACATAGAGAGAGAGAGAGAGCAACCCTTGTCGCTTTGCCAACCCTCTCGCCTCCCCCGCCTCCTCAAGTGCGCGAAACTCTATATAAAAATGTGATTAGCTTTTGGAAATATCGGGGAAGAAAGAAGCTTGGGGGATGACGCTTTTTATCGCGGGTAGCAACGTTTTGGATTTTTATGGAAAATAGTCACATCGAAGGAGCGCTATGCCGATTAACGAAAAAAGAACAGCTTTTCAGATGTGAATATGTATTGCAGAAATGTTTTTTGATTTATCGGAAATTACTGTACCGGAAAAAAGATACCCAAGCTTAGGGAAATTAGGGATGATCATTGGTGAAAATGGTGAGAGTTACGCTGGAATTTCAACGCGAGTAATCCCAGTCAATATGTCTATGAGAGATGTTCGTTTTTATTATTAATAACAGTTGACTTTTCATTGTGGTCAATTACATGATCTTTTTATTATAATAGGGTTAGGTAGGGGCATGTTGAGCAGTCGGGTAAGTTGGGCAATCGAAATATCTGGAAAACTAAGCACCGCACGTGGATGCATCAAATGGCGGAAAGAGAGGTATAGGCGAGGGGAAACACATCATGCCATTGCCATGTGGCGCACGAGACGGTAACACGGGACGTTTTATTATTTTCGCGCCCAAAAGTAAAAAAAAACATGTGATCGAAAGATTTTCTTCTACCATTGTATGAGAAAAAAATATTTCAAAGTTCATTGCAATTAACGTTAATGTTTCAAAACCTAACTAATTAACAAGCAACTGTTGGTTTATTACTGCATTGTACCAAATAATGTTGCATACGTCTGATTTTTTTATGCAATTCTTACTTTGCCCAACTTACCTCATACTCGTGCTCAACTTAACCCACTATTGGGGCAGGTTGAGCAAATATGGCCTTAGTCATTTGAGAGCGATTATCTGTGAAACAATAAGGATAACAGGAATTTCATCTACACACGGAGAGAATTAAATGTTAAAAATTACCGTGCAGTAACGGTAACCAGATGACAATCCTGAAACTTCGCTTATTATTACTGAGTAAAACACAGATTTTCACGAAAATAAAATAAAATTTCTTCTTCAGATAGAACATTTTACCAGATTTTCTAGTAAATTTTCATGTGTAACAAAATACGCAAAACTTAAATTTAAAAAATATATAATATCAGCGAAATTTTACTGTGCATTTTATTATTTTATGTCTTTCAAAAATGTCTATAAAAAAGTATCGTCTTTATAACAGTCATTTTAAGATTTATTATAAAATTTAATGAGTGTTATAGGAAAAAGTATTGTGCTCTCGGTAAAAATTATCGTGCGCGCTACCCTTCTTGTATACTAAAATTTTAGTTACGTATTTGAAATTTTCTGTAACGTGAGTTAAAAAAAACTTGTCGCATACGAATTATTATGCTTTTCTCACTTGTCACCACATTGAAATATATCACGGTAATTTTTACCGTGAAATTCACGACAAAAATTACTTTTTAATTCTCTCCGTGCAGACTTTTTTTTCTCAGACAAATTTCCTATTGACCAAAGCAGGTTTCATTTTAATACAGCAGACTGTTAAGGAGTTACAGTGCGATATAATTCTAAACTTGCTCAACATGCCTCTCCCTACTATTCTCATTAGTTGCATGATTTTTTACCTGCTATTTTAAGGCTGTATTGCTGTCTAGACATTTGAGAAAATTCGTTTTTTTTTATTCCGAAGACATGTCTGAATACGTCAGTGAAAATCGTTTCATGATACTCATAAAATTAGCCGAGTTATAGAAATGACTAGTTTTCGCTCGCATGAAATTTGACCCTTAGAAACTTCATTGCCAGCTGTATTAGGGGTTGTCTAAAAAATAATTCTATCATTTTTTGGCAGAATATTTATACCGTGTTTTAGGTTGATATACGCAAGGAATACAATTTTCCACACAGACTTTTACATCCCACTTCATCCTTTTAGGAGTTGATTTTCGAAAAATCATTTCTCAGTGCATCTCTACGCCCTTTGAGGAACCCCTTCCGAATTTCATTAATATAAAAGCATGGAATTCTTTTAAAAAAAAAATCGTTAAAAAATGTAAAAGAACTTATGGAAATTTCGAAGTATCACGTTTGACGAAAATTGTCGATAAAATTGCTATAAATCTTCGAATTAAATTAATTTGTCAAATCGCAGTTATCCATTTACTCCAATATATGAAAAATCACATCTGAAATAAAATATAGAAGGGAAACTTTCGAGTCTCGTCGTTGAATTCAGCTAGTCTCGAAATTCTGATTAATTCGGATATTTGATTATACCTCTCGTCTGTAGAAAAAAAGAACGAGAGAAAAATTACATCACTTCGACGCGAGCCACCGTGACGTATATTAAAAAAAAAAAAAAGTACCACGGTACGCGCGAACGCTCAGGACCCTCGAACGAGACATCGCATATATATATATATATATATATATATATATATTTGCGAATGCAGATTTCCTCGGCGGGATAAAAATTCGAATCGACGAAGCTCCTTCGAAATCGTTGCCGTGGAAAAATCTCACATGATCCATTCGACGTATGGAAAATATACGTGGTTACTCGTCGAAGCGTTAATATTAGTTATTGGTTCGCGTTACGCAATACGAGAGCGATTCGACACCGCCTCGGAAATATTGCGATTGTCGAAGTGTGAGCAACCGACGAATTCTGACGTGTGTAAATTCAAATGTAGGAAACTTTATTTTTCTTTGCGAATTTAAATACCCAAAGCCTCGATTCGTCAATGTTTACAAATAGAAATAAAAAATGACTTGTATTTGTATGCTCGCTCTGTTCTGATTTTGGCAATTTTATGTACGAATGAAAAATCGTAAACTCGGATGTATTAAAAAAAAAATATGTTGTTCAATTACACGATATATTTCGTATCTCAAAATATATTCGTTCGATTCACTTCAAATTCGGAAAGAGCTCAGTTTATAATATTGTCTATCGTATGACCGGATGATTTTTTCATACGTTTATCCATGTCTTAATAACAAATTATTACAGTTGTTTTCTTTTTGGTGAAAAATCAATTTTTTTCTACAGCTTGCCATTTTCGCAATTTTCAAAATTAAAAAAAAAGTCATCGGTCATACGAAAGTTTTATTATTATACTGAAAGTACATTTTTTATTTTTCATTCCAGTTGACGCTAGTTGCCAGAAGTATATTCACCAATTGGCCATGCAGCAACGGTGGCCCTTTCTTCAAATAATAATGACTTCATGGTTTATCAATATTTTTCAACGAAAAAAAAAACTCCAACTTAGCAAAACTCTGTATTAATTCCACGTAAAATCTCAGCCTCGTCATTTCAATACTCTCACCAGAATAAAATATTGAAAATTCACCCGTTGAATGAACGAAAAAAACATTTTATTCCAAAACTACAGAACTTGACTAAATCTTTTCCCTTCCTACATTTGAATTCGCACAAAATAAAAATGAATTTTCAATTACAAAAGTAAATAAAGAATACATAAACGTAAAATGTATTTTTCCGTACAGATTAATTTTATAAAGAGAAAACAATATATCGATCGTTCTCGCGACGCGAACGAAGCTGGAATAATTCACAGCGAATAAACGTACAATCTGGGCAATCTTTTCATTCTCACCCGATTATCGAAATCGTCATTAGAGCTCTGCAATTACAGATTCGTACTCCGGAAGCATTTATAACGTGAGAGATCCGAGCTAATTTATTCGAGTGGGGCAAAAAATTAAATGAGAGGGTAAGTAAAGAGACTGCTCGTTACTCTCGGAGCAACATAATTGAAATAAATGAAAGGATAAGCGCGCGCACGAAGAAGAAGCCGCTACCGCACAATGGAAACTCTTCGAATCTTCACGATTTGCCAATTAGCAGTTTTAATCGCCGCTCCGACTCATAATTTTCTTCCTCTTTTTTTCTCTCTCGCTCACTCTCTCCGCAGTTTTTTTTTTTTAAATCTATTCGTCGATATTCCTCGATCGACTGGTGGCTTTCGTCTCTTCTTATCCCTCATTTAATGGCAAACACTTGCTCTCGCAGCTGCAGGATAAACGAGCGTACACATAGAGAATACGAATGTACAGGGTGGCCCGAAAAGAGACGTCCGAAAGGAAAATCTTAAGGCCTTAGGCCACTCTAGAGGCCAAAAAAAAGGGCATATTTTGTGATTTTTTTTTCAGCGAAACCATAAAATAAATCAGAATTACAAAATAGGGGTTTTATTATACACGTAATTGACTATAAAAAATTATTTTTCCACAGCGATACATGTCGAAATGGCGACTGTGCAGAATTTTTCCGATGACGCCTTTATTTCTGGAAGGTCAACGGCCGGACCAACAGCTTCTATAATTTTTCAGTTATGATGAGACACTAAAGTTTTTTCGATTGTATATAAGAATAGCTATAAAAATACGCAGGATTTTTTTGATATATCGTTTATTGTCAAAATGGCGCATGTCTAAAAAAAAAAGTATAAAATGCCATGAGAAAATCGTCAGAAAATTCTTTATAAAAAAGGAACAGTGCAATATAATAAAAAAAATCCTACGTAGTGTCTCAGAAAATGTAATTCTAAATATACAGTTAAAATTTCAAGTGAATCGGTTGAAATTTGTTTGAGTTATGAGTCCGGCCGACTTGAAAAATGTAGTTTTGAGATAAACGCGTTTAAAGTTAGAAGAAAGTCACGACATGAATGAAGAGGGGTTGCGCTAGAATTCGAAAATCGAGTACTTAGAGATTTTTCACACCCATAATCTTTTGGAATATAATTTTATAGGTATTAAGGTACATTTTTAACAAAAAAAAAATCGATTTTTGGAAAATCCTCGAGTGGCCTAAGGCCTTAATAGCTGGGACCAATATCCATCCGGATACATGTATGTTCTACGGTTTTTTTTTATGAAGTTAAAGTTTGTATCGTTAGAATGCAATGAGAGTCAATATTTTTTAATTACTTCAATTTCTTTTGGCAGATTCCGCTTCGAACAAAATCCTTCAACCATTTTTTAAGAAATTTATTTAGCGATCTACAATATAAATCTATGTTAAAATATAAAAAAATATATAAAAATATATTAAAATATATTTAAAAATATTTAAAAATATTGAAATATATAAAAATATATTAAATATATAAAAATAAAAATCGAATTTCAATCTGAAATTTGGTATACACCTTCATTTTAAGGAGTAACGCCACTCTAGGATTTAAAAAAATCGTTTTTTCATTGCTTAAACAATGCTTTATCGTAAAATGTGCATAAGGTTACTCAATAGAACACCAGAGAACGCTACTTCATGACGCGAAGCATAAACCATAAACGCGTTTCCCTCAAAACGACTTTATTTAATCTTAGCGAACACATTACTTTAACGCGGTTGCATGGATCAATTTGGAATTTTGACAGTAGCTTCACAATTACCTCCTTTATAGAAATACGTAAGGGCTTTTCGATTCAATGTAAACTTTTTATTTTATAAACAATTTACTGCTTATTTTTTAGCAAAAAATCAATTTTTTTGTCAAAAGAGCACCATTTTTGCAAAATTTGATTAAATAAAAAAACCTCTACGTACTTCTATAGCCAATAGTATAGAGAATACATTTTTTTTTGGTTTTTTGTTCCAGATCTTATATGTCACGAGAAATTTGTCCGCTACTGGAGGAAGATTTGCATCGTTGGGATTCAACGAAAATATATTTTTTTCGTATTCCTGCATTTTTTTGCCACATTCAGTCTATAAAAGCCTCTGAAATATTTTTGAGAATCCTTTTTAAAAAATTATAATCAAATGCTGCAAAAAAAAACAGATTTTGGATAATAATAAAAACAAAGGAATGAAAAAAATCAAGAAGAATTACATTCCAATGCTGCAAACTTCAATACCATTACATGGGGATGATCCGGATAGGTATCGTTACGAGGCATGTAGATTTTCCGTTTTGCACGTCACTTTTCGGGCCACCCTGTATATATAGCCACACAAGTAGTAGGCTATCAGAGTTTCCCCACACAAGGAGCAAATTCCAGCGATAGAGACCGATAAATCCCCACTTATTTTTCTTCTTCTTCCTCATCAGTTATAATCATCTCCCTTTCATACTCTTCGGATATTTATAGCTGCACTGAAAAAACTCTCGGTCCCCTGCAATTTTTTTTCTTCTATTTTGTTTTTTTCCTCTCTCTCTCCCTCGACGTTTCTTATCGAAGCTGCAAGATTCGTTGCTATAAATTCCAGTCCCGTAGCGGGGAAAATTTATGTTCGACATTTTCGCGCCGAGAAAGTAAAATGATTTCGGGGATCTTTGGAGACCCGTACTCTCCTTCTCTGTTGTGGTTGTTGAAAATCAGGTCGATCGTTATATCTCTCGATTACGAGCAAGAGGTGTGGAATGAAACAACTGATGTTGCGATAAAAAAATTTTTTTTTATCTTTTATCATTATCCTTATTTCCCTTTATTAGCGTTAATATGATTATTATTATTATATCGTTGAATAATTATACGACTATTTATAAAGTAAATTTTTTTTTTATATATCCAAGTAAATATTCATAAATAGGAAAATAATTATTACAAATTAATATAAATTCAGAAGCTTTCCGATTATTATTATCCTTACGATTGTTATAACAATAGTAATGATAAGGATGAACTTGCGAAAAGAGGAAACCGAATTTCGTAGAGCATCTCGGATGCGCGGGTGGAATAGTGGGGTGCGCAAAACACTAGTGTGGGCACGGGTCACCTCGAATGTGCGTGTGGAATGGTGGGGGGTGCGTGGAACACTTCTACCACCCAAACTCGCGAAGACCCACACAAAGCGGAGAGCACGATAACATATATAGGTATAGCCAGAGCTGAAGCCGTCAGCGATATAGTAGAAGCGCGGTAAAAAAAAAACTTTCAAAAATCGATATCTCGAAAACTATAGGGCGCCGCCAAAAATCTTTTTCAGAGAAGTGTTATAGCATAAAAATGAAGGTTAAATTTCTTAATAAATAAATATTAATAATGTTAATAATAATAATAGTTGTTATTTTAAAAAAATTATATTTTTATAACGATAGCGACAATAACCATAATAAATAACAATCGTAATTGGGCGTCGCCAAAAATCCTTTTCAGAGAAGTGTTATAGCATCAAAATGTAGGTTAAATTTCTTAATAAATAAATATTAAAAATGTTAATAATAATAGTTGTTATTTAAAAAAAAATTATATTTTGATAACGATAGCGACAATAACCATAATAAATAACAAGCGTATTGAAGTCTATATATTAATAATTATGAATATTAATATAACATTTTATTAATTGTATGTAATTCATAGTATTAATATCAGGTGTATGACTTAATTTTGACAGATTTTTTCTTCGCGCTTAAAATTATATTTAAAATAGAAATATTTTCGTGGTTTTTTGTGGTTTTGAAAGGATCGGACGCAAGGTTTCAGAACACCGAACGACAAGTCTACTACGCATAACCTCTCAGAATAGCAGAGTTTACGATGGCAACTGATAAACAGCACATTCGGCACTGCATTTTATACGAATTCCAACAAGGAAAAAATGCTTCTAAAGCGCGGGAATTAATTTGTAGTGTTCTTGGTGCCGACGTTGTGTCTTATGAAACGTGTAATTATTGGTACAAACGTTTTAGAAGTGGTGATTTCGATCTTAGTGACCAGCCGCGCCCTGGACAGGATACGAAGGGTGTGCTTTATTACGAACTCCTGGAAACTGGTCAGACGGTGACTGCGGAACGCTACAGCCGACGATTGAACAAACTGAGCGAAGAACTTGATCAGAAAAGGCTATTTACTGGGCAAGGAAGCAGGCAAGTCATACTGCTGCATGACAACGCTCGACCTCACGTTGCTCGCGCGACTCAGAAGACCCTCTTGAACTTGGGATGGGAAGTTCTCCCGCACGCGGCATATTCACCAGACTTGGACCCCATCCGACTACCATTTGTTCCGGTCAATGCAGCACGCCTTAGTGGATAAACAGTTCAAAACGCTGGACGATGTTCGTAAATTCGTCGATGACTTTATCGCCTCGAAGCCTGCAAGTTTCTTTCGCGACGGCATTCGTATGTTACCTGAGAGATGGCGCAAGGTCATAGAAAACGATGGACAATATTTCCAAGATTAAGTTCGTTGTTCTCTATTTTTTTATATTAAATAAATTTGCTGAAAAATCTGTAAAAATTAAGTCATACACCTAATATCACATATATAATATTAATTATTATAATTATTATAATTATTAAAATTATTATAACAAATGGTTAAAATTTAAATTATTATTGCCATAATTACAAGCGCTATTAGGATAATTAATGCGATTATGATTATTATCATGATCCTTATTACTATCGTCCTTATTATTGCCATTAATATTACGAGAGCGATTTACCGCAAGAAACGACCGGGCCAGGACGATCAAAAGATTGTAAAATTGGCGTGTAGCTTTATATATATATATAGCGCGACAAGTTCTCTCGCTCCTTCCGAGTTTACGCGAATGTTAAACTTTTCAGCTAAGAAAACGAATGAGAGATTGTTTGGTGCGTACACGTGTATGTGTGTGTTTGTATCCATGTATATAGACGGTACTTGGAGTACACGAGGTGAAAAGAGCCGAAAATGTCGGAATCAAAACAAACAAAAAAATAGAATGGATAGACGACGACGAGAATTCGCGAGAAGAAGGAAGAGGGGGAGGGTCGCCTTCGAAACTTTTACCCCAAGAGTTTTGCAAAGCAATCGAAATTGCCCTCGCGTCGTCGTCTTCGCCGTCGTCTCTATAACCTAGCTCATACCCCAACCCCTACGCCGGCCGGCCCTATACTCTTAAGCGTGTGTATGTATACTGTGAACACCGCACAATGGAATCGTAATGATTACGCGGCCGAGAGCAATAGAGAGTAAAGTTTCACGGAAGGAACGCGGAGTTCCTGCCGTTTCGTCCTTTCTGCGACAGGAAACCAGAAAATTCAATATATACAGGGTGGACCACGCAACGTGTGCACCTCTTTTACGACCAAAATATGCGTTGCACAAAAAAATGTTTTATACAAAAGTTACATGGTTTATAAGGCTACGCTATGTGGTGCATTTATTTTTTTTATAGGTGGAGGCGCTTCGAAGATTTGAAGGTCAACTTAATTTTTTCAAATGGAATGCTATATTTTTTATAGCGTAATATGACAGAGTATCGAATTCTGAGTAAAAAAGTATAGACCTTTATTAGCCCTAGAGTTAATAGCTAACGAGTAATTTCACTTTATTACTTAAAAATTTTCTTCACGTAATATGAAGTTGGAGATTCAAATCTACTACAAATTTCTGAATGGCAGTGTTTACATCACAGTGTTTATCAATATGAACACATTTACCACATTACACACACTTATCATGATTCACAATCTTCTCAATGATTGTAATCCAGTATTAAAGTATCCTTCGGTGATTGTGCGTGATTATTATCAGAAAGATACAAGTGAAAATGAATGAATGAATCTCCAACTTGATATTACGTGAAGAAAATTTTAAAGTAAAAAAGTGAAATTACTCGTTAGCTATTAACTCTAGGGCTAATAAAGGTCTATACGTTTTTACTCAGAATTCGATACTCTATCATATTACGCTATAAAAAATATAGCATTCCATTTGAAAAAATAAAGTTGACCTTCAAATCTTCGAAGCGCCTCCACCTATAAAAAAAAATAAATGCACCACATAGTGTAGCCTTATAAACGATGTAACTTTTGTATAAAACATTTTTTTGTCCAACGTATATTTTGGTCGTAAAAGAGGTGCACACGTTGCGTGGTCCACCCTGTATATATTATATATATATAGGGTGGCTGGAAAAGTGAGGTCCAAACGGAAAATCTAGATGCCTCGTATCGAATCAACCCCAAGTATGTTCTACGATCTTTTTTTTCTCTTCGGGAAAAAGCATTTTTTTATTGAAAAAAATGGTTTTAAAAATTAGGTAATTATGCAGTTTGAGGATTTTTCGGAAAAACGACGGCAATTTTTTTTTTTATCGTGAACATGTTTATTCCATTTTATTGAGTGATATTCCGTCGGGGGAGGCTGACACTTTCCATTAATTTCATAAGGTATGAGGTTTTCAAGTTCGCGGAAACACGTGATAAAATAGGGTATTTTTAAATATTTCCACGCCTGTATTGGGGGTGGGGGCGGGAGGATTTATAAAAGAAGCCTTCCTAAAGATCCCTTGTCCCCTTTGTTTTTGTGTGTTGTATGCGGAAGGTGTCTGACGCGGCCACGCAGGGGGTCCGGGGGTGCAACCCCTCGGCGGGGTCAAGGCGCTGAGCCCTTGCGGGGGTGGAGGGGGCGGAGCCCCCCAAAGACACTAAACGGCGTGACCGCCGTGATTTCTCTTCGGCATTGGATTCAGGAAGGTTTCTTTTATAAATCCCTTCACCTCCCACCCCCCAATATAGGCGTCGCAAGCTTTTAAAAATGCCCTATTTTATTACGTGTTTCCGGGAAGTTCAAAACCCCATAACTTATGAAATTGATAAAAAATGTCAGCCTCCCTCGACGGAATATCAATAACGGTGACCAATTAAAGCAGCTCATAGCAAAAAAATGTATTTCTGTCGTTTTTCGAAAAAGTCCTCAAACTGCATAATTACCGAAAATTGCATCGTTGGAATGCAACGACAATTTTTTTATTTTCGTTTTGCACATTTAGGGTAAGGAAGCCATTGTAACATTGATGAGAATCCTTATTAAAAAATTACCAACCAATGTTGCAGAAAAAAAAGCAGATTTTAGATGATAATAAAAATGAAAAAAAAAAATTAAGAATTTTCGTTGCATTTCAACGATGCACATTTGCACATCATTTTTTAAAATATTTTATTTACATTTTTTACATTTTTAATCTTTTATTTAAACATTTATATTTACATTTTTTATCCTTTATTCAAATATAAATAAACATGTAAATATTTACACAATTACGTTTACATTTTTTTATATTTTATTTACACATCATTTTTTTATCTCGCTTTTGTAGATGTACTCTACCTCTTGGAAGTTGTCAAAAGCAATTCGGAGTCATTAAGACAAGAGGTATTTTTTTTTATCATCGTTGGAATGCAATGAAAATTTTCTTTTATTTTTCTTCATTTTCTTTATCGTCGAAAATTGTTTGTTGCGAATTCAAGCTGTACATGCCTAATAAGAATTCTCGAAAACGTTCAAATTATTTTCATAGCTCAAATTTGCTAGGGGAAAATTTAACTTCGAGACTTTCGTTACGTTGCAACGATGCAAACTTCAACATTATCTTCAATGACTTATCCTGTGAAATGTATTTTTTAAACTTTCGATAAAAAACTAAGGCACTCCACGTTGGTGGTCAGTTGGTCATTTGTTTATCGGTTAACAGTGCGCTTCATAATTATAACACGAGTAAAAATAAAATCGCGAAGAAATTACATATATAACGAAAAAAAAATAAAAGAATTCTTTTTTCTCGAAAAGTGTAAAAGATCGTGGAACATACATGGGGGGTGATTCGGATAGGTATTGATACGAGGCATCTAGATTTTCCTTTCAGACGTCACTTTTCGGGCCACCCTGTACATATATATGTATATATATGTGTGTATATTGAATTTCCCCATATATATATATATACATGCGCACACCCACACGGCCACCCACATATAAAGAGTCATGTGTGCGGTTGGACGAAAGGAATGAAATTGGAAGAGGAGAAACGGCAATGGAGAAGTTGGGAAGGGAATCCCGCGAAACCCAGCGCGAATTAGCCCCGCAACTCTCGAGGCCCTCGGGCTTCCCAGGCCTCGACGTGGGCTATACCTATGCAGTTATCTACACACACACACACCCACCCACACGCACCTACGTACAGAAATTGCACCCCCAAACCAGACTCGCCGCTTATTCGCTTTCTTTTACCAGTTTTTTACTTGTCTTTTTTTTCACCCTGTAGGAACAACTTCACTCTCGTGTACCGTATACTACAAGACGTTTCCTTAAACTTCTTTCCTCATTTCCTGCACGATCTGTATATACGCGAATAGCACAAGATTGCACTTGTATATATCCCTGAGTACATACGTATAGATGTATAAATTTATAATATAATTTATTGTATTGCACGATGTGGAAAGATTTTTTTTAAATTAAATTGAAAAGTATATAAAGGGTGTCTCAGTATGACTTGACATTTCAATTTATTAATAAAACGTATGTTATTTGAAAAGTACGAATATTTTTACACATGGCTTTTACACATTATCCGATAAATGGCTACCTCGTTCCTTTTTGCAAACGTTCACTCTTTTGACGAAATTTTCAATAACATTTTGGCATAATTGCGGAGCTAATTTCATTAATGATTTGTGGATCATTGGCATAAACTTTTCCTTTCAGAAAATTCCAAAGAAAAAAATTCCAAAAAATTCAAAATTCCAAAGAAAAAAATTCCAAAAAATTCAAAATTCCAAAGAAAAAAATTCCAAAAAATTCAAAATTCCAAAGAAAAAAATTCCAAAAAATTCAAAATTCCAAAGAAAAAAATTCCAAAAAAATCAAAATTCCAAAGAAAAAAATTCCAAAAAATTCCAAAGTCCACTGGCGTCAAATCGCACGATCTCGGTGGCCAATGCAGTTCAGAAATGCTTCGCGTGCGTAAAACCACCATTTTCACATCTCGTAAAATAAAATTTCGTACAATACTCGACGAAAAAAAAAATCTTTTTCTAATCTCGTGTAATTACAATACTCGCCTACGGCACGTGCTGCAAACTCCTACAAGTTAGAAAAAGTTTTTTCGTACTCGTATCATGATGTACTAAAATTATTATAAATGACAGATAATAGAAAAATTACGAATACTCATGAATTGACCTATAAAAAGGTATAAATGTTTGATCAAAAACTCGAATGATGCTTCAACGTTTACACGATAATTTTATATATTATGTTACGCAATACCAGGAATCTTTTGCAAAAATTCCGGAGCATACAATATATAAAACTGATACTGATGGCATAGCGGATACACCGGAAACGTGCGAAATTGACGAAATCGAATGTCCCGGAGGACACAAAAACCGATACAGTCCTGACGTACACAATCGAGGATGCAGAGAGGCATGGAGAACGTGTTTTTTGTGTGCGCGCGTTACAGCTTTGTTTGGCGGGTGATTTGGCCACAAAAGTTGTACATTTCAGTCACACGGAAAAAGACAGAGACAGAGCGAAACAGAGGCAAACAAAGCGCGACAGAGAGAGAGAGAGAGAGGGAGAGAGAGAAAGAGAGAGAGAGAAAGAGAGAGGCAGCGGGGGAGAGGGGGGGGGAGAGAGATAGAGAGAGACAGAGAGAGAGAGGGGGAGAGAGAGAGAGATTTATTTAGCACTCTGGAGTATCACCTCCCTAAGAGTACCGTGCACATTTTCATAAAGATGTATACGCTTATAGCAGATACAGGTTCGCAGTACAATTTTTGTCATAGTTTGATAACCTATGTAAACCATTACCTTAATAATAATAATAATAGTAATAATAGTAAAAATAATGATAATGTATAAATATAAATAAAAATTAATATAAAATAATGTATAAACGTATGTATGTTTAAAATAATAATAATATAATAAAAACAATAATGATAGTGAATAAGTAGAAAACATGAAGATAAAGATAATAATGAAGATTCATTATTATCTTGATTAAAAGAGCGAGAGAGAGGGAGAGAGAGAGAGAACGAGAGAGGTACGGCAGGAGAGAGAGAGAGAGAGAGAGAGAGAGAGAGAGATGGGGTTGAAGTTTCCATTGTTGGGATGCAACAATAATTATTATTGATTCCTTATTGTTTATTATCGAAAACAATATTTTGTAGATTTAATTTGTAGATCGCTAAATAAGAATCCTAAAAAAAGTTCGCCTGATTTTGATAGTTCAGATCTGCGAAAGAAAATTTTGGAAAATAAAAACAAAAAAATTTCGTTGCATTCCAACCATGTAAACTTCATCGTCATAAAGAGAAAGAGAGACTGAGAGAATCGAGAAGGGAAAGAGAGAGAGAGAGAGAGAGAGAGAGAGAGAGAGAGAGAGAGAGAGATTTTTTGCGGATGCAGGCGCGTTAATCGAATTAGCAATGATCGAATGAATCGGGCACGATAGCCGCGAACGTTTTCACCCAATCGTG